>JAOWBP010004605.1:6270271-6303396 GCA_028571105.1 Tragopan temminckii
CACGGCCCGCACGACGCTGCCGCGCTGCCGTAAAGCGCGGACGGCAGGGGGGTGGGGGGGGCGGTACGGCGCGGTGTGCGCATGCGTCGGGAGCCGGCGCTCTGCTTGCGGCGATCGCGCGGAGCGCGTAGGAAATGGCGAGCGGCGCGTGCGGAGCTTCTACAAAAGTATAATTCAGCATAGAACGCGTTACAGCGTCAGCTTAAAAGTATAGCAGTAGGTCGGTAAGTTGGCAGACGGGCAGAAAAATACGAATTCCAGCCAACGGAACGGAAGTCCTGCACGCAGTATGAAGAGCACGTTCCCAGAATAAACCCGCTGAAGTTACTGCACGAGCTCACGGGGACGCGGCAGCTTCTGCTGTTACCAACGAGCAGCAGCCCACCGAGGCCTTTCCACCTGCCGCCCCCTTATTACCGCTTCCAAACCCCTTATAAATCAGTAAACAGCTGGGGAGGGCTGCACTGCCGTGGCCAAAAGCTGAGCACAAGCAGCCTATGAGTGCGGCTGGGGTGAGCGCAGCAAAGCGGGGTCTTCTGCTTCGGTGCCAGCAGTGCCAGCTGTGCTAGCACAGGGAGCCGCATCCAGGAGCTCGAGAACAGAGCACTGCATCAGCTCTGTCTCAGGTAACGCCTGTTTTGTCCTAGCTTACGTGTGATGTTAGTACTGATTAAAGGTGCGGTCTTCAGTCTTCCTCCTTCTCAAGTACAAAGCTCGTTGCTGCTCTGGGAAGCATTTGGCCAAATTTGAGTGTCAGTAAGCATGTTACATATGCCCACAAGCAGTTACCTGAACTGCCCTAAGAACAAGATTGAGGCTCCCGACCCTCTCCTGTATCAGCTAACGTCTGTCTTTTCCCATGGGAACACTGGATACCTATTGGGCAAGGCATCCATTAGAAGCTCTGATAATAGCTCCACAACTAAACATCACTGGCCACTGGAACTGGCAACTGCAGACCTTGAAAACTGTCTCCATAAAATCCTATCCTGCGTGTGTGGCTCTTGCTGAAATAGAATCAATGAGCAAAACTTGAAGAATTACTTGAGAAGAAAAACTGCAATTGAAATACAACAATTGATTCCAATATAACAACCCCATGCTGTCTTTAACAACCCACTAAAGATCATGCAACAGAAAACTATTTCCAGGGAGGAAGAAAATCCTTCTTTTCCAAGCGAGATGTGTTCCCCCGCCCTGCAGTCATTGATGAACTTGCCCACTGATGAGCTCTTCTGCTGATATTAGCCTCTGTCTGTAAAGGAAAAGTCACCACAACAAATCATACAGTGCAGCAGGCGTGCTGTCTTGTGCCAGACTGGCACAGGGCCTTGTAAAATCCTTGAGTTCCTTCCTGGACAGTGAAGCAGTGAGGGAAGAAATAGCATTCTTACTGCCTGTACAAGCTGGCAAAACTTAAAATCCAATAGGAACTAGTTGGATTTCCAAAGTAAAATAAAGTCAAACCCAGTGTTGCGTGAACAGAAGAACATACAAAACATCTCAGCATCCACTAGAGAGTAAAACACCATATAATGCGTGCAGAAATATACAGAAAGCACTTGCACTGGTATAAAAATATCCACAGTCCTCAGACAATGTAAACTGGTACAAAATAATTCCAAACAGTAACATATTTACAAAAGGACACGTTAATATAAAACAGTAAAACCAGGTTCACCCTCTCCCAACCTCATGCACGGAACAGACATGCAGGCAGTCCGTGAAAGGGCCACATGGACCGAGAATGAGCAGAGCCTTGACTTGCCATTTGAACTTTTAAGTCAATAGTGTCTGCTGCAGACCAGAGCCAGTGCTGTGCAAGTACAGCTGACAGGCAGCAAGAGGGAGGCAAAGCAGGGGAAAAATAGAACAAACAAAAGACAAAACAACCCCCACAAAAGCCTCAGGGATCTCAGGGCTCGTACCCTCTCAATCAGCTGTTCAGTTCCTGCTCCTCCAGAAACCGCAGCAATAGGCATAGCAAGGAAATGCTGCTACTGATAGGACATATCCTAGAAATGTATTTATGTTTGGTGGCTCTGGCAATCAGCAGACAGTAGCATGGTGATGCCTGTGCACAGGAGGTGACAATCAGTTACTGTGCTAAGAGAGGAGGCAGCAGGAGTGCAAAGACAGGGGTTTAACAAGGAGGGGGGAAGAGGCTAAAAGTACCTTGGGGAAGCAGCTGATTCCACTTCCTGCCTCCCAAAATGAAAACTTTCAGCAGAAAAGCAAGTACCAAGATCCCACAGTCCCCATGGCAACAAAACAAACCCAGAGGACCTCAGAAGTACATCTTTGGAGGACAAGTGGGAGAAGCAGGGCTAGGAACCAGAAGCCTGAATTTGGGAGAAAGGGAGCTTTGCCAAGCTGGTGATCTTTGCTTCAGATCATGCATAAAACCTCCAGAAGACTGTCTTTCTTCCTCAGGTCCGCTCAGTCTGACTGTCCACAAAGTTCACTCTGCTCCTGCAACACATGCAAGTTCAAGACCAAAGCCGGTCAAACCTTCTGCTTGCACAATCTAGCTGTTTCTTCAGACTCACAAAGGCAAAGCTTCACATTTTTGCTGCCAGTGTAGATTTATGCAATACTGTGTACAACAAACCAGAGTTGAGATGCCCAGCTCACAGACTGCAGCACATACAGCAGGAATTGAGAAGCAGGGGAAAGGAAAAATGCATCATTAAGGCCTTTAGGGTTTAGTTGACAGGAAAAAGCAAGGTGTTTCTTTCCCACAGATAATCGTTTCAGTCCCACAACGCTGTCTGTATTTGGCCACAGAAAGTCAGGTGTCCATGCCAGGCGTCCATGCACACAACGTGCATTACCCGTTGTTTGCAGAGAAGCCCTTTCTCTTGGCAGCTTGAGTTGGACTCCTTCCAGCACACATGCTTTTTGGTCATTTTTTGAGCTCAGCAGCCAGTCACAGGTTTCCACAGTGACAAGACCTAAAAGCTTGATTAATTCTCCCCATGGTCTTCTTCCACCCAGGCCACAATTTTCCCCTCCCAACCAGGAATGATGTCATCATCATGGAATACCTATGAAAAAAGAGTCCAGTCAGATCTGAAGTCTGGACACTGCTCTCCCAGATGTGAATAGCATTAGAGGCAGGCACCAAGTCAGAAATTCTAGTTACAATTCTACAGCACAGCTCACATAACATACACCTCACCCAAAACTGACACACATCTCAATGTTTTCAGATTTTAAGTTGAAAACTAGATCTGGCTCCTTCTTCAACCCTAACAGTCATGACTATTTTTCATCAGAAAAAGTAAAATAAAGACAGGAAACATGCCTCTTCTTATCCATCAGAATACAATTCCCATCTGTTTCTGCAGAATGGCTAACTAGTCAGCTGACTGTTCCCATGGGAAGGTAGCCCTTTGCACTTGTCTTCATCAATTTGTGAAACAGGAACTACCCTCAATAACCTTTAAGGAATCCAATCCATACCAACACCAGCCTAAGCTCAAATAGGTATAATTCAGCACTCAAAGGAAAAGATGCCACATAAACACAGCCACCTCTGAAAGACCTTTAAAATGATGTAGGAGGATGTTTTTAAAATAAATGTTGCAACAAATTTCATAAAGCCACCGTAAGAGCCAGAAGTGTAGCCTGTGTTTTGCCAATAGCCTTTGCCTGTAGGGCTCTGAAAACCCCAGACAAGTAATCACATTTGTATCATTGCTCTGGCTGGGGATGAAAACATCCCATTTTTAGTTTCTTAGAAGAAGAGCTTAACCTACAATTGTGAAAACTGGCAGTCTGTTTGGAGACACATTCAAAGATTTTTTAGTTTAGAAGTGATGTGACCAAGGTCCCCAGGACTGTGTCACAGCACTGAACTCAGCATTGGCCAACAGTTAAATTCCACACCTACCTCCTCTTTGACCGTGCCAAACTCTGGATCCAGGGCTTTGAAGTGGTACCGGTGGGTTCCTTCACGATCAATAGCTACCTTAAAATCCTTCAGAGTCACTTCCCCTAACCTGCAAAAAGAGTCCGACACTATTCCATAGTACACTGGACAGGCTTTATCTCAAGTGTTATTGTACGGCATGCAGGGCCACAGCACAAGTCAGGAGAGGCACTCAGAACATCAGCCACAGGGATGTGAAGAATGTGCCTCTCCAGGAACACACCTGTCAACCCCAAGGTCCTCTTCAAAGGAAGAATTTCCTCCAAATTTTCTAGGAACCACCTCAAAACAGCCTTTCTCCCTTTCCCATTTGCATTGACTGATGTGTTTTTTGACACAGGAGTCCTGTGCTACACGCTAGAATAGAACTGTTTGGATGCCTTTTCTTTGAAATTAATTAAAAAACAAAAAATTTCCTAGGGTTCTAAAACAAATGTATCAGCTAGGGGACTGCTTTAGGCAATTCTCCTCAGTCAGTGGTATAAAACCCAGTGCCTAGGTTAAAGGGAACCTGTGCTAGTGGTGATCATACCCAGAAGAGAACAGACTAATGTTTTCAAGGAAACGAGTACCTCCCAAATCAACAGAAGGCAAAACTAAATCTCACCTCTTTGGTATGTTGACCATGAAAGGTGTGAGAGAGCGGTCAGTGAAGTACAACACTTTGGTGCAGGCACTGGTACTCATCACAGGTGTGCTGTGAGAATGAGGCAGTTCTGCAAAGAAAAGAGCCCAGAGCACAATAACTGGAGAACAACCTGTCTCACACCACAACAGGAGACAGGAGGTGCTCTCAGCATTAAACTTGCCATCAACAGCAAAGAATCTCCAGGTGCGATGAGATTCTTACAGAAGTGGTTATCCCTGGGAAGGACCAGGTATTCCTCTGCGTAATGAAAAGCTTTGGATTTTAAGGTAACAACAAATCGAAATGTGTTAGCTTATAAGATTTGCCTACCAACACCCTCCAGGATTCCTATTCTACCTATTGAGCAGCTTGCTGCTTACCACCTACTCCACAAGCAGAGACAGGAAAACCCTTCTGGAAGAGAAGGTAACAGAAGGTACTGAGGAGTGATCCATCCTACTGTCTAGGCAAACTACAGTACCACTTGCCTTCACTTGCAGATAGGTAGAGCGGGATGGTCTGACTGATCACCATCATTAAGGGAAAAGGCTACCTATCTCCTCCCCATCTGCCCATTCAGCTTGGTCAGGATGAGTGTTTGTGCACGTATTTTTCTTTGCTCATTTGTGTTTCTCTCCCCTCTGGATACTGCCTAGTTTCCCCTACCCTTTCAATGTGCTATGCTGATAGCTGAAGCTTCACACTGAGGAACTCTACAATTTTAACTCTCTGCATGCAGAAAACAGTACGGGCACCAAGTTATAGGTTTTCTAACAAATTTTTGGAGCCATCTCTTAGATGCCATCTCTTTACACTTGAGAGATTCTAGGTTTATGGCTGCAAAACTCAATTTTCCTGCTGCAGCACAGGGGATGAAGCCTGCTGAGGCTTAATGAGAAAGGGAGAGGTACGGTACACACATAGAGACCCTAAAATCTGCAGTTTATAGGAGAGAAGGGAGAACCCAACAAATCCTCCCCAGACTCCCCTTCAGACTTCTAAGTATTTGTCCTGTTTTTCTCCACATCCTGTACATGCAGGCTACCCTGCTGCTGAATGCTGCAATGCAGCTGAAAGGTGGCCTCTGCCACCTCGAAACCTCTACAGCCTCCCTCACAGACTTCCCAGGAAACACTTATAACCAAAGCTTGAAGCAAACAGCCTTTACAACAAAAAGCAAATGTGGAGCTGCTGCAGCTGAAGCCACAAAACATGATGTCAGAAATTGTGCTATTCTGCATACATGAAAGGACCCAGACATTATGGGGAAAGCAAGAGGAGAGGCATCTGTACAGTTACGTGTCCACTAGATGGTGCAAACCAGCAGGAAAGATGAAAAAACATTACATTTCCAACTCATCCCATGGGTAATCATTTTCTACTGCAGTACTACCCAACTGGTTCAGACATTTTACAGCATAATGGTGCTTTACAAACAAGCTGCTATAGACTGTCTCTGACCTCCTTTCTTTGCCTGAACACCAAGTGACCAAAGTGAGGACAGTGAGCTTTGGTAAAGGGCAGAACAAGTGGCAGATTCCCAAGGAGATGCTGTATCCTAGACCCAGGAAATCTGAGGAATGAATTCAGAAGTGAAAGAAGAGGAACTGAAAGACACTTACTGGAGTTTGGAGGCCAGGAGTCTCTACACTCATTTGTTGCTCTGCTTGCCGGTGACTTCCCCCGGATCTAAGATGTGAAACCAAAAGAGTGAAAATGAAGTATTACTTTCCAGTTGGGAAGTGGTAGTTTAGCTCAAGGTTTTGTGTGAAGGGCAGAAATTAAGAGGCAAGCAGTAGGAAACCTTTACCCTTCTCTCTTGCCTCTTCTGTGTCTCCATGCGGTGTAACCGTTCCATCAGACTAGATATGCCCTGCTCCAGGCTGTCAATAGTGTGGTGCTGTGGATCATGGCCACTGAAACTGTTCCTCAGGCTACGAAGTGCATCACGAACGAGCTGCAAGTCATTTGTCTTGCCAAGAGACCAAAAGTTAATCAGATTATCTCCAGGCTGCTTTCTTCCCATCTAAAGCCACAGGCCTTAGAAAGGAGAAATAGCCCTTAACAGATTCCAGGACACATGGAGTCCTCGCCTCAATCTGGCTGGGAAAACATCCCTTCATATACTTACCCCTCGGTGGGCTGTGGGAGCAGCTCCTTTTCCTGCTGTCTGGAGGAAGCCATTGCTC
The DNA here is from genome assembly GCA_028571105.1 of Tragopan temminckii. Taxonomy (NCBI): domain Eukaryota; kingdom Metazoa; phylum Chordata; class Aves; order Galliformes; family Phasianidae; genus Tragopan; species Tragopan temminckii. The sequence goes on from JAOWBP010004605.1 coordinate 6,277,023, forward strand.
TGAGCATTGTGACTGCTATATGCCATCACCTGTTCAGTGGAAGATGCACGTGATGCCAGGAATATAAGTGTTAGGAATTCCCTATAGGTCTCAGTTTGCCAACTTCAAAGTGATGAGAAGGCATGAAAAAGATTTATTTACTTTCTAGTAGGTAAATGCATTCACTTAAGGAGCGTAGAGGCAGTCCTATAGGCCAGAGCACAAATGTGGTTTCTCATGTGTGGGTGAAGAAACACAGGCAGATACAGGAAATACCTTCTCACTGCCACAAAGGACTCCTATAAACTCTAGAGATCACTGTGCAGGTGCTGACAGATATTAGGGCTGGTGTTCTTTCCACCAAAACAGTTCCAAGTTCTCAACAGCTGTGTCACCAGGAAGAGGAGGAGATAAGAAGGTAAGTCCTGGCCTAGCTGCTAGCCTGCATTAGAGTTAAAGCTAGAATCCAGGAGCCTCTGGCTTCCACTTAATCCTGTGATCTCCTCACTGTTTCATCCCTTATGATTTTGACTAGAAGCTATGCCAGAGCTCACTGCTGAGAGCTGTGGTAAGATGAATGCTTTGTGGCGTAAGCCTGCCTTGCTCAGGGCACAGTCAATTAGACTATATTGAGCTTGGCCTTTCTGGGATGGATATGATTTCTGAAGACAGGCAGCTAGAGAGTGCTGAATGGAAACACTAGTCCAACAGTCTGATTTGTCGACCAATGCTTCTGCTTCCCATACCTCTTCAGCTTCTCTCTTCATGCAGTGAGCTAGTAGGGCCTCTTTGTGCTCCAGCTCCCGCTCCAAATCCACCTGTAGAAGGAACAGAAGAACCAGCACAAAATGAGCCACCAAAGGTAAGTACCAGCTCTTAGGACATCGGCAGCCCACTTGGCTCCACACCTGCTGGTAACTGGCCTCAGAAAGTTGCCTAAGCATTTCATCCAGTTTGGTTTGATGCTGCTGTAAATGTCGATCCTTCTGGCCCAGTTCCTTCTGTAAACAGGAATCAAAGCATGGTAAGGCTCACAATCATCATTATGGCAGGAATATGTACTCAGCCAAGACAAGGCTACTCTACAGCTTGACCTACACAGTCTGTATCCTTTTAGCTAGAACTGAGTATCAAAGCCTTGTTTGAAAAGGTTAGTCACATTATTGTTGCCTGGAGCCCCCCTGGACAGTCAAGGTCCATGACTGAGGCCAGACAACTGATGCAGAGAAAACAGATTGATGAGGGATCAGCAGGCAATCAAGTGACAGACCTGGCTTCTGCACAATAGACATTCAGCAAGCCAAAAGCAAGACAATGAAAGATCCACTATGAAAATGAGTTTGGGGCAGAACACAAGAATTATCTGATCCCTCCTTCTCATAGCAAACATGCATGGCTATTGCAACTTATTCACTGCCCACAGTGCCATTCCATGAGGCGAATGAGTGCCAGGGAGAGAGCAGTCACATTCACAGGAGAACCACCAGATACTGTCCCCAGCAAAGCCCCCAGTAAAGAGAGAGGTTCCATTACTTTGTATTCTGCCAGTAGCCTGTTTCTCTCTTCAACCTTCCTCTGAAGATCAACCTGCAGAAACAACAATTAGGTGTGAAGTCTATAGTCCTGAAGAGTTAGCAACAACCTCTTTGTGCCTTGTGCTAATGGGAGGCAGAGTTTGAGGGAGCTGGTCTGCTTTCCAGGGCAGCAAGCTTTTGAACAGGGCACTTCTGTCTTCAGGCAGACACCATGTTGGAGCTCCACCTGTCAACGTGCTACTTGCGAATGCAGGGAGCAGTATAAGGAAGGAACAGTACAACTGCACTGGAAACATCATGGGAATCTCCTCCTTGTTTCAGCTGAAGGCCTTTGAGTACAGGAAGTGGGGGGTGAGGAACGGGAAACTCCACAGCTGGCTAGTAGAGTCTGCAGTGTTTACTACATAGACCTTTGATTGGTCTTTCACTATCCCATGACCTCAAAAACTATGCTGCAACCACAAACCCCATCCTTTGGCTGCTGGAATTCCCAGGGCCACCAAGCTCTTTCTTTCTAAAATAATCTCAGCAGCAGCAGCATAGTGACTCACATTCTGATTGTGCAACTCTTCCCTGTCCATGTTTGCTCTCAGCAGTTCCTGTTTTAGCTGAAGAACTGAAGCATCCTGTTGAGCCAGCCTCTGCTGTAGAGCATCCTAGGAAAAGACATCGATAGGTAAGTGCAAGACAAAGGCAGAGACCTTTACATGGAAAGTGATCTAGATGTGATCTAGGCCTTACAGGCTAGACTCAAATGTTGTCAAAGGCGTGAGAGAGCAGAAGACATACAGACATCTGCTCCAACAGCCTCTCAGAGACCTTCTGCCTTGCTCTTGCCCAGTGACAATTTCCCTGCTAATGGTTTAGACGTTTGTGACAGAGTGATTGCTTCCTCCTGAAGTTTCTGCTTCAGAAGTGTCCTGACAATTCTCCCTTATGGAAGAAAACAGCAGTGTCTTTGGAGGGTGTTTACAGCAGCCTACAGCTAGTTTCTCCAGCCACACAACTGCAGCAGCCAGAGGGTAGTAAGAGGCCAATGTCAGGGAAGGACACAAGGAAACAAATTCTCAGCATGATCTAATTGTGCAATGAAATCCTCTCTGAAGAGGCCACAGTCAGTACTAATTCTGTAATTTCTAACTCAGTATTACCCAGAAACCGAGAGCTCCACCTTGGATAGGTGCTGCTGTCTTACTTCACAGAAAGCTGACAGGCAGCTCAGGAGCAGATTATGAGCGTTCATAACTCTAAAGGGAGAAACTGAGCAAAACAAGCCAAAAAGGTGAAAAATGCTGCAGCCAAAGAGGACAAGGATACCTCCTACGCTGTTTTGCCTCTTGTCAAGAGTTTGTTTGGCCAATCCTACTGTGCCTACCCCAACCCTAAAGACAGAAACAAAACCCAGGATGCCTCATTCCTAGTGCCTGTCTCAACTGTAGTCTCTCCCAAGAACCAGAAATAGAGCACAGGATACCCTACCTCCAACTGCCCTAATACAGCTCCTTCCACTCTCTTGGATTCCACAGAAGTGTATGGTCGCTGATTGCCCTACTCCTACTCATGGGCTGCAGCAAACTCCAAAGCTTTAATGTTTATATTTGATGAAGTGTCCCTTTCCTTACCTTTATCCCCTGTAGGTTTCGAGCTTCTTGTTTGTATTTCAACAGTTCTTTCTGTAAATCCAAAAGAATTTGATTAAATTGCATCTTTTCACCTGTTCAGTATCAACCCAAGTCTGTGTTCTCCTTTTCCCACATGGCAAATCAAATAAGCAGCTCCCTAAGCCCCTGTTATTATAGGCGTGAGAGAAAAAAAGAAAGTCAATTCCTCTAACCTTTAGGTCTTGATTTTCTTCCACGCTCTGGTCCAGACGACTTCGGATTATGATCTGAACACAAAAACCCATGATTACTACTGTGTAAAACACCTGCCTGTGGCAGAACATTACCTAGAGCTGCTCAGTTAGAGAAACGTAAGTACAACAGAGCGCTCACCAGCTGCTCTTCTGGGCAGGCTCCATGTTCACAAAGTTCAAAGGACCCTTCCTGCTCATCCTCAGGTAAAGATCCATTGAGCAGTAAAGCCTGAGAGGATGAAGGAAAAAAAAAAAAACTCTTCAGAGGTTTTTAAAGGCAAAACAGGTTAACTACAGACCTGGCTAATGGTCAGACATATCAACAGTTTCCAGTATCACAGCATTTACTCCTTCAGCAGATCCAAGTAGGCCATGTCTGTGGGAAGTTGCCAGAATCTCCACAGTAAACTGAATCCAGCCTGAAGGATGGATAATCCTGTACTGTAGGAAGTGTGACTGGCAGGACTGGTTTACTCTAGCTGGTGTTTTTTACATTGACCTTTCTGCCTCAAGCTTCTAGGACTCAAAGACATATGGGTACGTGCTAGGATGTTGCACCAGTCAACAATTTAAAGTAATGCCTTTTTTTTCTTAAATTACTTTTCCATTTTATTTCTATTTCAACTCTATATCTACAAACAAAATACCTGATTTGCAGCAATACTCCAGTTCATCTCCAAAAGACTCAAGGCTGATGGGCCAGGTTCTGCCTGCTGACAGAATCTTCCCCCAGAGTGCTGCAACTGCTGCTGAATAGCAAACAGCCAGCAATCTGCATTCAGTTAATGCAAAGGCTCTTTGGGAAACCGTTCCCTGAGTGCAACCCAAAGTCTGCCCAGCAGGACACTGAAGCAAGAATCACATAGGAACATAAAAAGCTGTCATGGTTTTAGCTCCTTATGGGGCATGCATAGATCAGGTCCCGGGTATCTCAGTCAAACTTTAATGAACTGGCGGCTCTAAAATATTGAACGGGGGGGGAGAATAATCAATTAAATCAATTTCTTGGCTAGCAATATCAGCTGCCTCTTCCTACTCCTAGATGATAAGGGAGCAGCAGTGCCAGCTGCTCACCCTCACTCCTGAGACGTGGGGCCAGGGATGGAAGAACTGGACATGCCAGTCCTTCCTGTGCTGTTTCTCCCTATTCCCAGTGGGCACATAATGCAACCGGATTTTACCAGTGCATGAGCATCTATTTTCTTTTGGAGTCTTTTGTGTCCTGCCCATTGTCCACAGGGAAAGCGCCCTCCCGGCTGCCTATGCCTCTCAGACAATCTCTGCTTTGTTTACTGGCACATAAATATTTACAATTCAAAGCCAGTATGGTTCCCAGCACAAACAGAAAGGAATATTCCTGAGAGAGTTCAGGGTCTTTACCATATGGAACAGGGGCTCTATTCCCCACACAGAATCACACAAACACATTGGGCTGGGGGTCATTTGGTGAGAGGGGGACTGGAACAGGGCAGTGAGAAAAAGGTCCCCCAAATAAATGGCCATTGGCTGAAGAGGAGTGTGCTAAACATTATAATTCAGCCCAGTTCACTGAAAGACTGATGCACACCTATGTGACCCTTGATCAGCCTGTGAATCTTGATTGATTTCTCAATGTTTCTTGCCTCTTTGCATTACTTCTGATCACAAGTCACAGAAAGACTGCTCTATTTTTCCAGACTGCTAACAAAATCTGCAGGCTGTTAAGTGCACTGGTGAAGAATGGGAACCTCAGCCCATGGGAAAACACTACTGCATCTTTACCATTCTACATGGTAACGTATGTGCTTTGCATGGCAATAGCACATACAGAGGTCAGAGACACAGGGAAGAGCCACCATCCCCACTAACCGACTTCCTGACAATTGCCCCAGGAGACCTCCCTGGGCCAGGACTCTTGCTCAGCTCTCAAGTTCCAGACTCAGCTGCAAGATAATTTACATTCCAGCTACAGCTGATGGAAAGAAAATGAATGTGTATGGAAAAGCTGGCTGAGAAGAATATATATTACCTGCAAACCTGAAATCATCTTCTTTGCTTCCTCCATTTCCTTTTCCAAATGATCCTGTTGTTCCAACAGCTGCTCCTCCCATGAATTCTCCAAACATGACCCCGAGTTCCCTGCTTGACATTCAGGCTGGAAGTGAGATTCTATCTCTTCTGGAAGAAAGAACAACTGAATGTGGCCATTACATAGATAGAAAAGACTTGCACAACACTGTAATTGCCTGCTGTCCATAATGTCAATCATATACAAACTGGCATCAAGGAAGTTGCTACAGCTGAGATGTCTTGTCTGTTTCAAGGATTCATTTCTCATTCTTCACACAAAGGAAACTTTCCTGAATATGCCTGCATCAAAGATGATCAGTATCCTTCCCCTCCATTAACTTTGCTGTACCTGGTGAGGTTTAATGACTACTTAGTTGCTACTTAGTTGATCAAAGATGAAACCAGTCAGCTCAAGCTGCTGTGCATCTGCAGGCACACAGCTGCAGTACCCAACTGAGCAGGCAGCAAGTACACAGAGTGCTGCTAAGAATTTAAAGAAGAGCCTGCCACAGCCTGCCAGCTAATCCACCTGCTGAGGTAGTCATCAAATACTTTTGGAAGAGCACTGCAGCAGACTATACTGGCTGAAGCAGCAAAATATTTCCTAGGAGAGCTTCTGCCATGTGCTCCTGGGACAGAAGCTAACCTGAAAGAGCTATTATTAAGCTGCATTCCTGGAAAGGAAAAAAAGAAAATCACTTTAGGAACTTCTTTGAAAGCATCTCCTTCAATCTGTATGAAAATTTCAAGTGTAAACTGATCATATCACAGGGCATTTGTGGAAATACAGCAATAACTTCAATGCAAATGCCACAACAATACTTCAACTCTTTTCAAAGAGTCACTCAACCTATGTATAGATGCACTGTAAACACTCCTCCACAAAGTCAAGTTCTGCATCATAGGCTTTACAGGTTCACATGGACTGTGTCTTTAGGAATCTTATTTTTCCTCTCAACACAGCCTAATGATATTGTGATTAAAGCATTCACCCTACAGTGAAAGTTATAAGTGATTCTTAAACCTTCTCCAGAGCATTTTGTTTTTCAAGTATCGGTTAGCAAGCCCTCACAAACATTGTCATATTAATGGCACCACTGTACTGTTAAAAGTTTTTGAGATTTTGCTTTACGTGAAGTTGCCCAGTATCCCATTCTCTGCAGAGAATTCATTCTCTCTCTATATTCATTTCAGTCTCTGGTGAACTTTTCAGTAAACAAATGCAAATAAATCCCAGTGAAAGTGCAAGCTGTTAAGCACTATCAGCAAACTACCTGTTTTAGTTTCTGCTTCCTCAGTGTGGATAATCACAAATCCTGCTTTCTCCTCTGACTGGGTCACAGTGGATTCGCTCTTTGTGCTATGGACAGGACTGGGTGACGTGAGACTGTAGAGGAAACAAGAAACAGTTATTTCAGTGCACTGATCAACACCACTCTTATCTAAGCTAAAAGCAAATATGCAGGAAATCTTATTAAGAGAATTTTCTGCCTAACAGGCAGGGAAGTCATCAGCAAACTAAAGTAGACACGTAACTCACACAGAGATAACACCACACTCTACTAAAGGCCTGCCCAGAAGCAATTTATAGCGAATCTTGCATACTGCAAGCTAAACAAAAAGCCACCTTAGCTTTCTTCATGTCTCATTTCTGGGCTTTAAAAGCATCAATGCAATCAGAAAACAAATTTGAAATTTGAAAGGCAAAATATTTTTAAATGTCAGATACCACTCATCCAGGACATCTCTGGTTTAAAGATCTTGAAAGTACCAAAATAGCTTCACTGGAACCATCTCAGCTGACTGTGAGGTCCAAAAGGTCCAAACACTCAACCTTTTCTCAGAAATTCTTCTGAAATGCATCACCCAGACAACATCAAAAGGTGGCTGAAGCTCACTGACCCATTCAACATAGCTCCCAAGTCTCAGGAACTAATCCTTGCAAGTGTAAGCAGGAGTTAATTTTTCATTCTTCTCAACATAGAAACAAAGCACAGAGAACAAAAGGGAAACAATGTGGAAGTAATAGAATAGGTTCAGAAAAATAAGACACTCCAGCAGCTTGCCTTCTGCATCTTCCCAGAACTGCTGTTACATATTCCACAGCTCTCCCAGAATCAGAAAAGTCTTGCAATAAAGATGAAAACTACTTGCTAGCAGCTCTCTCATCCATTCTCAGAGTTAGTGCTGGCTAATTTTTCATTTATACCTTTAAACAACCTATCAAATACACCTTTTACCTTTAAACAACCTACTTTTAAAGGTCTAAAAAGAGTGGACTTTCACCACATTAAAGGAAGAGATGAAGGCAATTTAATAAGTGAAAAAATAATCACCTTCTAATGGAGATCTCTAACAGTCACGGTGCTTGTTCTGTCCTGCTCAAACAGGGTGTGTGTGGTTGTTTAAGGGCTCCAGGCCACCTAACTTTGCCCAAGGGCTTACCTTCAGGAAGACTAAGTGCATTACAGCAGTCCTTAATTAGATACATTTTATATATAACATTTTCAACCATTTGCTTGCTACTGCTTGTCACTGAATGGGTACACAACATAAAAAAATTGTTTGAGAGCCCAGTAAGTATAGCTGGGTTTGCATTACACAATAAGGATCATAGGTGGAGCTTTCAAATAGAAGTACAAAGCAGGAGCTCCGCTGATCTAACATGTCCAGTATCAGAAAGATTTTCTTTTCCTATGAGCCAGAGATCTTCATTTCTCCTCCCCACTGAGACTCTGAATGTGCCATCATCCTGATATGGCCACTAGGAAGCACACTGCTGGTTCTCATCCATACTAAAGGTGAAAGGATGAGAGACATCCAAGAAAAACAGTATTAGCAACTATTGGATGAGAAGGTGGCAAAATTGAGGTATGAGCAGAGAACTGGAAGGAAAAGTGAACAGAACATGCAGGATATAAAAAACAAGGGGATGCAGAACATGCAAATAACATTTCCCCTCTCCCCAGGTCCACCCCTCTCAGAACTGGATCCACAGCCCAAATGAAATACAGAGGCCCCCAGCTGGTGCAGGTATAGGCTGAACTGTCACTACAGGTTTTCACACCATATATTATTACAGATAATCACTTAGACATTCCTATGTCCACAGTCCCTCTTCTAGGTAGCTTCCTTATTTTAAGAGGCCAGAGGGTTCACATGGCACCAGATACAAATTCTAAAACCATGTCAAACAGTGAAAGTGACACTGAAATGTGTGCAGATGCCTGATGAAGCAGTAGCAAAGGTCAGGTGGTCCCATTCATTATGCCATCAATGAGTTAATTCTGAAAACATCGGTACACTTTTTCTATCAGTTGCCAAGTCACTTAGAGCACAAAATATCCACTTACATGATTTTCTCTTAAAAGTGTATCATAATTCATGATCAAAGCATGCAGAAATACACTCTGGGAAATTAAAGCTATTTCAGTTTTATGATGCAAACTGTTCCACTTTATTCCTTTTACCACCTCTTGGATTCTTAACCCACATATCCTTGTTCAGCTGAGTCCCAGAGATGTCAGTGTCTGCACAGCTCAGGCTTCAGGGAAACATGCCTAGCGATAAGCTTGAACTCCCACAGTTTTAATAAACACTCCACCCCCGCTGTTTCAAATGACAATGGCAACAATCGCTCACCATTTGACCTGCTTCCCTCCCATGATCCCACTTTAACCTTTCGCCTCACAGAATCCGTTTCCTGGGAAGCCTCAGGATTCGGGCTACAGACATGCCTCGTTCCTTCACATGCTCAGAATTCAGTGCAGAAGATGCCAGCTCCTGTCAAACTACTGGAGAAATATTTGCAAGCCAGACTGCTTCACATTAGCTGAAATATTCACAGCCAAAAAAAAACAAAAACAAAAAACCTCAGGGTCTTTGAAAGAAACCGTCTGATGGCAGATCAGCAGCCCCTGTGCACGGATTTGATTGCAGAGTCAGGAAATTCTGCTGCCTGGGTTTTGCTTTTGCTGATTTTCCTCCCGGGTTATTTGTCTCTTGCTGCTGCATTTTGGTCAGCTGCACACCCAGTTGTTTGCATCACAAGACTGATCTGGATCGCCAGTAGCGTTTCTCATCCCATTCTGCCCTCTTCAGACTCCAAGCACCTGCTGCAGATGCCAGCAAACAGCCAAGAGAAGGTGCCCCTGCAGGCAGTGGGTTCCCTGCTCCTCCAGACTCGGATGTTGGCTCAGAAGACGGCATGCAGCCCTTCCCAGCCGTGTGCACGGCTCCGTTTCCTCGCTGGCTCCAGCTCCCTCTCCCTCCTGCTGTCACACGGCTGTGCGAGGCAGAGCCTTTCTCCGAGATGCCTGCCTCAGGGAGGGGGAGGGAGGGCTGGTGGAAAGGGAGGGAAGAGGAGGAGGGATGCGCGAGAGGCTCGGTGGCCTGGGAATCAGCCTGGTTTTGGTAAAATTTCCATGAATCATTGCTATTACATACGGTTATTAGATATCTTGTCTCTGGGAATTCTGACATTCAGGCTGCGAACTCCCTGAAGAATTAATGCAGAAACTAGCTGATACGGAGAGGAAGTGCTGCCCTGGGACAGGCTCAGCAGCAGCACAATTATTAGGAGGGGGTGGCTGCTGACCAAAATCTCACTAATACAATGACTTGTTTCTCAGCTAGTTCACAAAGCTAAGCTCGGAAATTCCTCTGTAAGAGAAGAGAAACGAGAATCTAACTTTCACCACAGAACCTGCTGCCAGCAGAAGACATTGCCAGGAGCCGGAGGTCACACTGCTCCTGTTTTCTTTGGGCACATCACTGCCTAGAGCTAGAAGAAAGCAAGGTCATTGTGAGCATCAACACATCAAAACAAGATACAGAGTTTCACTGCTGCTGAGCCTTATTTCTGAGGCACCAGGCAGTGACTGGTGCTCTGTAACAGAGCAATATATATATATTCCTGATTTCATAAGACTTGGTATAAATAGATCCTTCCCCGCTTGGCAGTTTCTCCTGCAATTCAGCAGCCAACCTATGTGTTTGTAATTGCTGTGCCTCTGGTGAATGGCATCAGATGAGTCCCAATCTGCTTTCTCCTTGCTCACACACAAGTTCTGTAACTGACAGTACTGGAGGCTACAGTAAAAAGTTTTCCTGTCTGGCAGCTTGGATCTATTCCTCAGCTGGGGTCTTGCATGCAAAAAAAAAAAAAAAAAAAAAAGTCAAAGGCATCATCCTGCCTGCTCTGTCAGCAACCCTCAAAGCTACGGTCTTGTCCTTTGGCGACAGAGAGACCCCAGCACTCACATCTCTCTCCCAGCCTGTCTCCTAGCTGATAAACACAGCACAGATTCTGACCCTCATCTCTGAGGTAACAAAAATCCACATGATAGCTAGGGAATATTGCTATTCTCTAGATACTGTGATTAAAATTTAATTACATATTGCAGCATATTCCCAGTTTTAATTAAAATTGTTTTAGCCCCAGCTTGATCCAATCTCTGATCATTTCCTGATGAGCTGCCAGTAGCTCTCTGTGCATCCCATAGCACAGGATTAGCAGAACTGTAGGATAAGAAAAACACTGGGCAGCCTGCAAAGGCCTTCTGCTCCTTATGCACAAATAAATGAGCACAGACTGATCACTGAGAACAATTTTGGGTAGTTTCAAGATTTTAATCTCCAGATAAGCAGCTCCTATTAATGAAATTAGCCAATGCAAAGAGTGTTTCCGTGTTTTTTTTTTTCTGTATTTCTTCCCAAGCATCACATAGCGTTTCCAGAATTAGACCACTCTAAAGCTTTGCCAAACACATCAGCCCTCACTATTTTGCCCCCAGGCCTCTATCCACCCACATCAGCTCACATTTACAATATCTACAAGATGCACTATGCTCCACAAGGTAGAAATGTGCTATTTTTTCTCCTGAAAACAAAACAGTTTTAAAAGTTCCAAACAGAAACAGACTAAAAAAATGCAAGAATTCTCACTAAAAAAGCTAGACAGTTCATTTCAGATTTTCACCTACATGGCACAATATTTTCTGAATCCACAGTAAATTCTGGAAGTCAGTGATATCATAAAGGCTCTCACTATGTTATGCCCTATCAGCAACAATGTCACCATTACCGTATGGCAAAAGAACTCTTGGCACTGCAGGAAAAAAGCAAAACAATGTAGGATGTGCACACAGTTTCACTGAACAGCAAAATACAGCCACAAACAGCTGGTGTCCAACAGTGCCTGCCTGACAGGACAGGAGAGTACCTGTAAAATATGGCTACCTTAAAATGAACAGTGAGTGGAGGGAGGTAGCATAGTTCAGTCACTATCCTACTGAGATCACAGTTCAAGAATTAACACCAAAGTCCTGTGACATTAACCATGAAATGCTGTGTCCTGGACCAGAATTTTTTTTATCTCCCCTGGAACAACAACTTCAAAGTACACTCTCTACTGACATCACATGGAGGCAATGGCTCACAGGAAGTCTCCACACCCATTCAAATATGTATGCCTATGTTTAAAGCAGACCTCACATTAACACACAACAGATTTTGAGCAGAAGTACAAAAGGTTGTGTTGTTTTTGTCTTTTTTTTTTTTTTTTTTTTTGCTCTTTTTGTTTGCTTCTTCTCTGTTGTACAAGTGATCCTAATGCTCAGGTATTCAGAGGCCTCTTTATAGTATGGAACTGAGAAATCCTGTGTCCTGAGAAACTGTCAGTGGTAATCAGCCCTAAGAAAATGAACCTCCTCACACCTGCACAAAAAGGGCAAATGAGAGCCCAGCTGAGACACTCTCAGGGAGCAGCCCTGGCAAGACAGAGAATCAATGAAACTGAGTTGGGGCTTACAGCGGGGACAGGAAAGTGTGAATCAAAGAGCTGCAACCATGCCCACACAGCTCTTAGTGTGCTCCAAAAGAGCTTAAATGGAGCAAAGCATTGTACCCAGAGGGAAACCTAATATGTTCAGTCAATGTGCAAGCTAGTTTCTTGTTATCTGGGGAAAAAGAGAAAGGCTGTCCTTAATTAGGAATCTACCCACAGTAAATCAGCTCCCCCCCCCCCCCAAAATACAGTTTTTCTTCTGCTGTCTACACTGTCTCTCCTATACCCATGAAAATAAATGTAGACACATGTTCTCCCTCCACCCTCCCTGCTGAAGTAAACGGGGGCAGAGTTCTGAGTTATTCCCCAAAGCAAAGAGGAGTGAGAAGAGCTTGTAAGGCACCAGTGTATGTGTTGTGACTGGCACACACTGCCCAGGTTCACAGTGGCAAGTTATACCACCTCATATTGGAAATGAGTTACATGATGCCATTTTAACCAATCCTGGCTTCTGCAGACTATTTTTTAAAAAGGTCTTCCACTTCCCCCAGTTTAGCCCTGCTTAACTTGTGCAGTGAAGAAACTGAAGGCTGTTTATAGCACAGAACACGTACTTCTCAAGATCCAAGTCCTAGTTTAAAGAGCAAAGCCAACTGCAATGAAAACCATAGTGAACTCTGACTTTTGAGGCATCAAAGCACTATCCAGGAGATTTTTCAGCTAAATAATTAAGTGTTGCATTTTAGATTGAAAGTGAAAGCCTGGAGGATGGAAGGGTAATAGAGATAACTGTAAATCTAGAAACAATTGAGGCTGCTGAGTGAGGACATGATGGCAATGAAGACAGCTGTAGATCTCCCAGGGACTGCCAGACTGGATTAAAGACTGGTGTGTTTCTCTAACTGCTGTTCAAATCCACATGCCCCTCACTTCTATTTCCACAGGTAATAATGTTTGCTTGGTTTAAGTTTCTTTCCTCCACATCTTTTCCATCACAATAAAGGGCATTTTAGGCAGTGCCTGACAAATGAACGTGACAGGTCATGACTTGGCAATCAAGTTCCTTACCTGGAGGACTGGGACTCCAAGGGGATGTTATGCTGCCCTTCATACTGCTGCACCAGTGCCCGAACACTCCAGTAGGGGGTTTCAATCTCCTCATCCATGCTGCTGTTTCTGGAATTAACAATCACAGAATAAGTGATGCCTCATCTAGTAGGGGACAGAAATTCTTTTAGTCTCCAAGGAGGAAGGGAGGAAAGCTAAAGGCAGGAAGGAGAGAACAGCTAGGAAACTTCCTACTAAAAAAGCTTTCTTACAGGGAGCTCTACTTCATCGTCTTGGGGAGAGGGAAACAAAGGCAAACAAAACCCCCCCTTTTAAACTCACAGAATCATAGTATCATTAGGATTTAGAGGTGGGTTTTTAGAGTTAGGGTACTATGGTTAGGTTGAGGTTGGACTTGATGATCTTGAAGGTCTTTTCCAACCTGAGCAGTTCTCTAATTCTATAATTAGGGTTGAAGATCATCTAGTCCAACTGTCCACCTACCACCAACACCCGTGGGTCCTCTCCCTCCGCACAGCCTTCCAGCCAGTCTGCCCCAAGCCTGCAGTGACCAGTCACCAGCTGCATGTAACTCCATTCACCACCCTCTGGGCCCAGCCATCCAACCAGTCTTTACCCAGCAAAGAGTACACCTGTCCAGGCCTTGGGCTGCAATTTCTCCAGGAGAATACTGTGGGAACAGTGTCAAAAGCTTTGCTGAAGTCTGGTAGACTACATCTACAGCCCTTCCCTCATCCACCAGGCGAGTCACCTGGTCACAGAAGGAGATGAGTTTGGTCAGGCAGGATCTGCCTTTCATGAACCCATGCTGGCTGGGTGTGATCCCCAGGTTGTCCTGCACATGCTGTGTGACTGCACTCAAGATGATCCAGATGATTCTTGCATAACCTTTCCTGGCACCAAGATCAGGCTGACAGGCCTGTAGTTCCCCAGATCCTTCTCATGACCCTTATAAATGGGCATTCCATTAGTAAGACTCCAGTCATCTGGGACCTCTTCAGTTGACCAGGACTGCTAATAGATGGTGGAAAGCAGTTTGGCAACCACATCTGCCAGCTCCCTCAGCACCACTGAGTGGATCCCACCTGGCACCATGAACTTCTGACAGTCCAAGTGGAATAGCAGGTCTCTAAATGTTTCTACCTGAATTGTGGTGGGGTTTATTCTGCTCCCCACCCCAGACATTCAGGTCAGATAACTGGTCTGACTATTAAAGACTGATGTAAAAAGAAGGCAGTGCATTCATCCTTAATTCTGTGACTAGAGAAAAGCTCTGTAAAGGCAAGGAAAAGAGCAGAATTTGCAAACAGAATAAAGACTGTTTTTCTCTGATGAACTCCTGACCCAATATCTTTGCAAGATAAATCTTTAACATTTAATAGAAAATAATAATAATTAAAAAAAAAAACAACAAAAAACAATTTCAACCTCATTTCCACACTGCTTCATGGGTACACAATTAAGCTAATATAACATGGGCGAATGACCTTCAGCTGTGTAAATGAAACCCTCAAAAGACAGCCATCTGGCCTCCATTTAAATGTCATTACTATTATAATCCACATTGCACCTTTTGCAATTGTTAAATGTGCTTTCAGAATTACACATTCCTTCCGTACATGGATAATTTCCCCTCATTACCACCAGAACTCCTCCATTTACGAGGTAGGATGCATCATCTGATTAACAACACACAACACTGCATCTGCCAACATAGCAGTGAGTAGAACACTGGGGAGAACAGCAACATCGAATGCAGAATGTATGTGTACAACAGGACCAAAACCACAGTTCTGGCAACAACTACTCACAGACCTGTAAACAGCATCTGTAGATAAGACGTTAGTTTTGTTTCATTTGAAATGGGAACTTCTGCAAGAAGAAAGCACAAAGATGGCACTGTGTTCAGCTTGAACTGGGGAAAATGTGGCAGCAGAAGTTCCTCTGTCTTGGCCATAAAGACATCTTCTTTTTCAGTGAACACAGGTTCAGCAGTTGTTTTGCTGTAAAATCCAAAAAAGACCTGGGATACCTGTAATTTTCATTATGAGGCATCCAGGCTAGATCAGCAATCCATTCTGTTAGGCCGCCACCACTTCAGGTTTTAGTGAGACAGCAGTGGTTTGTCTCTTGTTTACACAATCTAAGAGCTGCCTTATATCAGGAATTGTCAGGATAAAGGGGCATCTATTTTGAAATGAATTGTGTCCACCTGCTAACACACTCTGACCACACATAAATAGGAAAAATTCATTACCTCTGTCTGTGCCGGAAGACATCCCGGCCAGACTGCAATACATCTTGGCGAACATCTGCCAGAGCAGCCACCGCCCCTTGGGCCACTGCAGCAGCTGAGCGGGGCCTGTGACTGGCAAATGATGCTGCTGAGCTCTTCCCCATCATGCCAGCAGGGCTGTGATTTATGGTTCTTCCAGAGCCTGGTTTGAAATGAGCAGCTAAGGCGAGGATCAGCCTCATGATAGATTTTAAGTTACCATCGACAATATCTACAAAATACAAATAAAGCCAAGGACAATAATGTTAATGTGATGTCACCAGAGCTGCATCTGACCAACGAGCATGAATGTAATTGAGTGAGATCACACCAGTAATAAGGACTGCACAAGAGAAACTGTGTTATAGCACTGATGCTTAGCTCTGCTTGTTTTGTTCAGTGCAAACTGACTGCCACCTACTGATTACATGTTCCAATGCTTTGAACCGACTTGAGCCTTCCTCCCCCTGTGGACGTTTCCAACTAACAATCCAGCAGGTTAAATGACAGAATATTGTAATTTCTGAAAGCTCCCTGGAAAGAGTATAGCAGAGTACTACTCTAATGGCAGTCACTTCAGTAAGCACACAAAATGTACTTTTCTTTAATAGTGAAGACCAGAGATTAGCAACATATTTCTTCAGTAATAAGGTACCTTAAGCTGTTTGTAGCACCTTGCAAATAATAACTGATTAGATTTAATTATTTCATGCAAAGCATTTCCTCCAGCATACAAGCTCAAGCATGTTGAGTTCGCTGCATTTTCAGACTTTTAAAATTCTTTCAGGATTTTTTAAAAATAACTTAGTGTGATTTATATATTCAAAATCTATTAATATAAAAGAGATAAGGCTTCCAAATTTCAGAGACAGTCTTAAAATAATATCACAGGCTCTGGAAGCATGAAGGCTGGTTATTTGCTTTGGTGTCTGAAAAACAGAACCAGCAGAAAATAGACAGACTGTCACCTCTTTATCACTGTTACTGAACTACAGGGGAAAAAACCCTCCTCCACAAATCAAGATATTGTCTGTTTCATACAAAACAAAAATAGAACTAGGCCTTCAACACTTAGAATCATTTGTTGCAAATGCCAGGGGCTCATACCTTTTGCTGATGTCTGATGCATACGAATCTTTTTTGATGCCACGAACTGTAAGACTTGCTCCACATTTTCCCTCATCTCCTGCTGGCTGGTAGGGTTGACCTGAACACCACTCAGCTTCTCACCAGCTAAAGAAGCAAAAAAATTTTATTACAGAGGACAGTGCTTAGTGTCACTTCAAGTACTGATAATAGGTGTAGGAGCTGATTTTATGTCTTGTCAGGGACTGCGAGAAGACATGCATTTCTCGTCCTGCTTATTCCTTGTACCAGGAATAAGTAGGTGGAAGCAGACTTTACAATATATTATCAACAAAGGAGGATTTTTAAGTGTACTTCGTTATTCCATGATTACTCCTGAGCCACTGTGACCTTATCAGTGGAAATATTACACTGTTTTGCAGAGAGACAGACAGAACTATCCCCCAAATCTGATTCTGCTCTCACTTCTTATAAATATCAGAATCTCAGCAAGCAGATCACTCTTCCAACAATGCCATACAGTAACACCATTCCTTTATAAGATAAATCCTTCTATAACTCCATTCCAGCCTTGTGGGAGTTACTGGGTCCTGGACAGGATTCCACATGTCTGTCACGTGATACCTGAGAGACCACATATATAGTTCAGAAGGTCTGCAATTTGGCTGTGTTGCAGCTGTCTGCTAACACATATGGCCTTTAATGGAATTGTCTTTATGATTTGCTTTATGATTGTTTTCTTTCCAAGTAACCCTCCCCCAAGCTCCACTGCCATCATTAGCACTCTCCAGTTTGCCCAACAGATGTCAGAGCCAAGGCCAGCCCATTTTACTGGAGATCTAAAACTGCAAGATGAAAAATAGTGCCATATGGCATTACTGACCTACAATCTCGATAAGTGAGGCAAGGATGACTCCATCTCTGAGATCCTGTCTCAGGTCTTGGACTGGCTTTATTGTTGGCTTCTTCTTCAGCTGGGAATTTACCCAGGCCACATATGCCTGTAGCTGTTGCTGAAAATGGAAAACAAAACATTTGCACGTCATTGCCATTTCAGAGGGGAGTTGCATAGTTGTTACTTTTCTGTCTTTTGACTTTGAGAACAAATGGTCTGAACGCCAAAGCCTGCTGAGCATGGCCCTGACATCACGGCACACTGTGGTGCAGCTTGCTCCATGCCAGGACAGGAAGAGCAAGCAGGCAGCACAACAGTGCCAGAACCAATTTGCTCACTGCATTTCATAGCCCCACTCCTGACTGCTTTTCAAGGTATCTATAAAGTAGAAAACCCACAATGCAGAAGCAAGAAAAATCTATGCTATTTCCTATTAAACTCTGCTATCTACCAAAATAAACAATGAGGATGGATTTTTTGGAAAATAAAACAGCCTTCCTCTGTAGCACGCCCTGTAGCATGGATCACTCATGGGAGCATGAACCACTCAGCACGGAAGGCATACCCTGTTGTACAGCTTCTCCCCCAACTCCAATTCCATAGAACTGCATTAGCATTGCTAGTAGACCAAGTTCCTGTCTGCATAAAGACCCGTACTCCAGCAAACTGGCTTGCCACAGCACTTAACCATCTACAAGACATGACAGCAAAAAGCACTGCCTTTCCAGTGGGTCACACTGGGTGCTGCTTCATTCAGCTGTGAGTGCTGCCAGCGGGGGAAGAAAATCAAGGTTCAGGTGAGTGTGAGAAGTGCAGGAACAGCAACCTGCAGGTCCTCAATGCCTTTCCTTCCACCCCACCCCTGCAGCACTTCCACAGCCAACAGGGGCTCTGGTGACACTGAAATCCCTTTGGTCTGGGCTGGTGTAGCACACAGAGGGTAAACAAACTGATCCATTTATGGGATTACATCCTGTTTCACTAAGCTTCCCATTATTCTGCCCATGCAGCAGGTTTTAAGACTTCATTCCGTATTATCTCAGCAATGTCAGAGTTTATGCTTTTACAACCCATCAAAGTCACAATCTGATCATGGCTTCACTTGTAATTATCCTGACATAGGAAATCCAACATTAACCACACCATGGCTCAGTCTGCTGGCTCAGAAAGGTGCCTGGACCTCCATGATGCTGTTGCTGCTTATTCAGCGGAGATGGAGAGTGGGATAGAGGATGCGAGCTTCAGGGATTGCTGCTGGCTTTTGGAAAGAAAGAAAGAAAGCAGAACTGGAAAAGCTGGTGCACACTTGCTGGAGCAGACACGGCCTTGTCACATGGACTGAGTCTGAAAGCTTTTCTTCCATTGTAATGGCAACAGTGCTCGTCAGTTTTGCCTGCCCTGTTTCAGAGGTTATTTTCTACTTAATGGGGACTGTGAAGAATCAACAATTACTAACTTATCTCTCCTGTACAAGTGAATGATTCTGTGTTGATTTTCAGTACAGCGATGACCACTCTTGCCAGCTTGCAAGAAGCTGCTCTGCATCTTGCAACAGTATTTTAACTGATGCTGGATCTCAGTGCCCCTAACCTCACAACAGTCTGATTCCAGAGCTAGAGAGCGCACAGTCTTTCTGGTACTCATATTCAATAAAGCTTTATTCAAGCAAGTACCAGTAGAAATAAGGTAGGCTTGTTTACAGTAGCACAACATTATTATAGAATTATCCAGATTCAATACTAAAGACCTACTGAATTGGATTGCATGAAAATTGTACCTGAAGTCTGTGTAATTTGGGGAAGTAATCTCCTTCTAACAACTGGGCTGACTGCCTTGCTGTCATGTTTCAAATCATTTTACAAAGTTCTGTACTGGAATCTTATCTCATATTAATTCCACAAAGGCAAAATCCCTTCTGGCCTACAGAAAGCTTGCAATTTTACACCGGGGTTTATATGACTCTTCCATTCAAATACTTTTTCCAGTCAGTGGAAAAAAAAGACTTTATTTTCTTTCATTCCTCATGCATTCATAAGAAAGCATTTTGGCAATCTTTTAGTCTCCATGTCTTCAAAGCACAAGAATTAAAATGTTATCATTAGAACAAAAAGAAAATCACTGCTAACCCCTGGTACATTTACACTTTTAACAGTGCTGATAAAAGGAGGATTCGAAGGCAATGGAAGATGGATGTTACCACCACAAAGGAGAGAATTTCATAGCAGTAGCTGCTATAACACTGCAGGCTGACATTTCATTAGCAGACTTACAGTACATATTTTTTCCACTAAAGCATAAGATTTTCCTGTGTAAGCTCAGATGGTTGGAGTGATCAGTATTTCCTGATTTTATATCCAAAAACTAAAGAGCTAGTGACTTTGCCAAGAGTCCTAAGTTGTTGCAAAGCAAAAATACCCCAGGTATCATCTTCCAGCATATACAAACAAAAAACAAGACTTGGTACACTCCATCTGGCCAGGAGAACAGCAGCTCCACACAATTCACCTCAAACTCCTGGCTGACAGCTTTATCCAAGAGCAATCAGAGAGGGAACAGCAATGGTTCATCCTACCTTGTCCCTTTCTTTTCCCTGAGTAACTCTTCGCTCAGCCATTTACCACCAAGGAGATTTCTGCTACTTCTCTACATGCTGGTCTGAACTTTCGTTCAGCTAAATCCTGGACTTAATGGAGAAGACACTAAGCTCAAATCCCACACCAACATTTCTTTCAAAAACAGGATTTTCAGAGGAAAAACAAAGCAGCCTAAGGTTTGCTATACAGAGCAGAGGTTATCAGGATTGTGGAGGACTTAAGCTTAATCCTATTTATATTAACAGAGCTTTGCGTTCCAAAAAAAGGCCAGGTTTCCTTGCACTCTGCAACTGGAAAGTAACTCTCCTACCTGCAGAAACTTGGAGCCCAGATTGCTTCAGCTCCTACACAGATCATTGTAGTGTGCTTGCATCTAAATGACTCTGGAAGCTCTAACAGACTTTTCACGGCGGAAGAGAATTTGAAAGCTGGGTACTAGGGACCACCTGCAGTTGTAAGGAGTTCAACAACGTGCAGGTGCTTCTGTTAGCAAATTACAGGTTCTTTAGCAAACATACTTTGCAGCACAGGATTTCATTTTATACCATTTTACTAGCACATACTCTGAAGAAGGGCCTTGGACCTCCTGCTTATTGGAAAGCATACTGCTGAGATCAGGAGCTACTTTGTGCTTTCTCTCCACAGCCTGTGATATGGTGTCTTCAGGGTCAGCACTTTATCCCATGCTCTGTGAGCCCTTACAAATAATTACAACTAAGAGCCATTAACTAATATTTTCCACAGGTGGAAGAAAAGCAGCAGCTCTATTGCAAATCTCCTGCCAGTTCTAGATCTCTTTGCTGTTCTCATTTAAGCAGTGCAATTCACCACCTGCTGCTTAGGGCTCATGTTTCTTTTAACCATGCATCAGCCCAGTCTGCCCTACAGTAAATATAGGTAGATCACGGTGTTTTGATACGTTGCTCTGTCCTTTACCTTCAGTGCCATCTACATGTACCATGTTAAATTTTCACCTCATTTGAGATTAGGGAATTGTACTTTTTGAAGCTGTCCACATATTTCTCGGTAAAGTCATTCTGCTGTTGTAGACATTTTCAAAGGGCCTGACATCTCCTTGCTGTCATGTTAGACTCCCAACTTCTATAAGAGAATCTGTAAGTCATCTTTTCTACACACACACAGTTGATGAATATGAATCTATTCTTCTTGTTGGATTTAGGATGTCTGAAAGAATAATGCTTCTTGTAATCTTCACTCTGTTTTTTTCTTTATAGCCTATGGATGTTGCCCAAACACCAGCTCTGACAAGGTCAAAAATAATAGCTCTCGTACTATAAGGATGGTCTCAGTACGAAAGGCATTTAGTGTCCTGTCTGTTTAGAGCACTGAGCCAAAAGTCTGCAACAACAGAGTTCAAAGGACAGACTAATTGCATCAGGATGTGATTTTAAGGCCTTGTATAATTTCTAAGCTTTCTGACATTATTACCTTAATTAAATGAGCTCTGTGATTTGCCACCCAGTGCCCCTCAAGTTTGAGGTTTCTTTTGCTTTTGTTTGGGAGGCCTTTGTAGAAGCACACTATAAAAACACTATAAAAACTTATAAGCAAAGAAAATGATGTTTCTCACTGGTCTCAAAACCAGCAGAATATGCTTTTTTTTTTTTTTTTTTTTCCTCTTGAAAATCATTGCTTAAGTATGACACTTGTGTATGTTAATCTCCTCTGCACAGATTTGGAAAGTACATCCTTGTATTCCAGCGTATCTAGTCACCAAGAGTCACCTGGGCCGAAAGGATGCTCTATCAAAAGAACAGCAGGCCTGGGTTAGCAAGGCAATTCCTGTAATACCTCAGTTCATTGTGTGAAATGAAATCTGACAGGAGAGTAAAGGACAGTTTTTATGGGGGGTGGGGGTGGGGGGGAGAAGGACTTTTTTCTACAGCTGAGCAGCCTAAGGGTAAAACCAGATGCTTTGAGTGGAGCTAGCACTGAACATAAAATTGTTCTTTGCTCTTATTAATATACAGATTACGATTAGCTTACACCAGGGAAACACAGCTGCTCTCAAGAACAGGAAGCCTCCACAACTTAAACTAAAGCAATATGTTACTAGCTAAAAGCAAGACTGAGATACTCTGTGGAGGAGGGGATGGAATATTTATATGGTCAAGCAGAGCAATCAGAGGAGACCTGTGGCTGGCATGAAGCTGCGAGGCTCACATTTCATACTCAGTTTGCTTTCCCCTTGATGACCGGTGGTGTTAAGCCCAGGAGGGATGTGCATTTTCTGTAAAGAATGGAGCATGGGAGCAGAACAGACAGGTGGTGTCTGGGCCATGAAGGGGTGAAGAACCAGAAACACAAACAAAACATGAAATAATAAAACACACCAAGAGACCATCCCTGCCACCATGTGAGAACAGACATAGCAGCCACTGTTTGGTTTCATCATGAGCCCTCACAATATTCCTTCCTCCTCAGCTTACTGGCAGGTAATGGTGCTCCAGCATGGTGTGCACAATGAGTGCAGCCAGGCAGTGGCTGCCCAGGCATTCTGTCCTGAGTGCACAGAGTCTGACCAAACCAACTTCTTGTGCTCCCTGAACAGGGAAGCCAATGGCGACCTGCCCTCCCCATGCAGTCACAGGATTCCCATCTCTGCAATTTCTTGGTAGTTCTCACTCCTTATGATTTATCTGTCTCCCCAATGCTACAATAATAAAAAAATAAAGAGCACTTTAAAAACCATATTTTCCAGAGTCAGGTAAATTTATGTCCCTTTGAAATTCAACCTACAGAAGATGATGGGGAACAAAAAGACACCATGCTCTTTGTCAGCCTCTCCCAAAAGCTATGTGTTTACAGGCTTTCTAACAGCCGTCAGATTGAGACCTCACATACTCAAGAAAGGAATTCATTCCATAAAATAAGCCATTCTCCATAACTCACTGCAATTTATATTATTTTCTTGTACAAATGTAAAAGCTCTACAGAGAAAATAAAATCTCCAAGATAAAATCATCAGCTGTAATCGAGCCACAAACTTTTCAGAACTACTGCTGGTTTGCAGTCCCCCTGTGGAGCTGCCCTATATTGCCTTCTGTTAGTAAACAGCTCTCCCTGCTCCCTGGCCGCAAAATCTTGCTCATTTTTCTCTTTTTCTTCTCCACAAAGCACTGGGAAACACAGCAGTTCCTAAGGGATGCTGCAGAAAAGCACACTGCCTCACCCTGGAAAAGTCCGCGTGGGATTTGGGGGCATGCATTTACCTCTGTGAAGCCCTCCTGCAGAATATCCAGTAAATTCCCCCTGGCCAAACAGGCAAGCATTCTCCAAGAGTCCACTGAGGGGTGAGGGTCTCAGAGGGTGTACGGCAGATCCTCCAGCTCTGGGCACAGCCACTTCCTCCTCCTCCCAAAGACAAAGAGTTGGAGCTCATGAGGAACCGCATTCATATCCCATATGTGCAGCCCGTTAGTGCACGCAGATAGTTGAGCCAAAGTCAAGGCTTGCACTGGGCATGCTCACGAGAGAGCTGCTGGGGGAGCAGCGGAGAGATGTCATACGGTTCCTATAGAAACGCCTCAGCTTACAAGATGCAGCCCAAGCGCTGAGTTGGGGAAACATCTGAAACCTATTTCCAGCAGTCGTACTCACATGAAACCTGCTGTGGAAAAGAGGTTTTCAAACCCACCAAACACAGCCAGCCCTGTCCGGCATGGGGGCAGGGAGCGAGTCAGCAAATAGCAGATGTCTTGCTTAGCTAGAAAGAGAGAGGAAAGACTGTAAGAGCTGGCCAGCTTAAACTCTCAGCAATTACTCCACAGCCCTGAAGAAATGGCACCATTTTTAGCAACCCTGTAGAGACAGGAAGCTGCAAATGAGGCCACAATGCAGCAAATAACATTTGCACAGTGCTGGACTCCACTCTAGCTGCTGTGGCAATGAAGATGAAAGAAGAAATAAGGACAAAAACTTTAAATTAGAATTAGATACAATCCCCAGCAAAGTTTCTAAATCAACAGTAACTACATTCATTCCAGAAAAAAAAAAGTATCAAATATCTTCAGGCAATCTCCCAAGCTTCATCTCAGCTTACAAGAAGTGCCCTGAAAAAAGAAGGAAAGCATGGAGAACCCCTCCTGCCAGGGGTTGTCTGCCAGTCCTGCTGGGCAGCACAGCAAGCACTGCCCAGCAACACACCACGCCTTCAGAGTTCTGAATACCTGGGCAACCATATCCAAGGGTAAAAACAAACATGTTTTTCTGCCTAAGAATTGAAGGCTCTGGAGGAAAAAACATTGCATAATTTTACCCTTCTAGTATTTTCTCTGTCAGATATGGAAGATGTAGGTAAAATACAGAAAAATGAGCAACAGCTAATTTCCTTCTACAACCAAGACAAATAATTAAAAAACGAGTCACTTGCCACTCGTGACATGAGTTTTAAATATATTCCTGTTTGTCTTTCCTATTTACTTTTCCAAATTCAGTAGGAACTGAGACTTCTGTTTTCTTTAATTGCTATGTCACATCTGTTAAGCAAAACAATACAGTACTGTGAATCTTTGCAAAAAATCTTGCAAGGAGGCAATGCTGGTGGTTAGCACTTTGATCCAATTTGCTCTTGAGACTCAGAATGACTCATAACACCATTAACTAGATGACAGGAAATATTTCTCCCCATTTTGTACAGTGCAGACAAGTAGGCTGTGCCTTGCAATTTCAATTACACTTCATAGAAAACCTGAGTGAATGGATTCTCCATCAGCAGGTGACTTCATTTGAAAAACAAAACTAATTTTGAGCCTTTTCTGTGAACTTTATAGTAATCTCAAAGAAAGTTATATTTATTAACTGTTTTTCAATGCTACACAGTAAACATACAGTCATGGAAGACATTTACAGGTAAGAATACTGAGGTCATCCCTTCCCTCTATCCCTTCAATTCTCTATCCCTTCAATTTCTGGAAGTAAACACACACACACACACAAATCCAGATAAACTGCAGAAGTACTGTAGTGAAACCAGATGTACTTTGGTTGTATGAAGAGGTGACAGATGGCTGCGAGGTGTTCTCTGATTGTTTTTGGAATTGGTTTTATGAATTTGATAGCAGATTAAGAATTATGTGCTCACAATCCCTACAAGCTCTAGATACACTTGTCCTTTGAAGAGGAGATAAGCCACAGGCAGACAGTCCCCCACCACAGACTTTATACTGGAGACATGACCCAAATTTTCAGGATTTCAAAATGGAAGTAAAGAGATAATCTGTGAAAACAGCAGAGAAACAAAAAGCGTAAAAATAATTTAATGTGTAAAAGGTATTGTTTAAATCATAATAAGCTGATAGACTGCAAAAAGAGTTCACTGATTATGGACCTTGGTGGCATTTAGTGGAAATGACTTAAGAAACAACACTTTTTGTTATCCTGGCAAGCGTTTCTCTCACCCCTACGCCCCATTCTCCCATTTCCTGGCACAAAACAAAGGACTTAAAGCTAGATGTGTCACTCATAGTATGGTAGTCATCAGCTGAAGATATTGGGGGAACTGTGAAGAATTTCGTTTGGATTGGAGACAATGCTCAGGTTGGACACCCTCCCCTGCCTTCCTTTTTGGATCAACAAAAGCTGGAACTGAAATCTGAAATTCAGGTGATCACTTTCAATCTCATATCCCTACCAAGGAGCTTCCACCCACTAGAACATGGCAGCAGGTGGTGTTCTCCTTACTCATGGCAGGTCCAGGGACAGACCGGCTCACAGAGTGCCGTCCATCAGAGATTTTGTCATCAAAAGATTTGTTTATACATGGGGATCCTTATCTCTGAAACAGAACTGCCTCTCTTTGACAACAGGAATATCAGAGAATAGAAACTAGGCCATTTCTGATGGATAGACTGAGTGGCAGAGTGTACTGGGCCATTCTTCTGTTTATTGTGGTAACACAAATGCATTTGGGTACATGTGTGTGCTGAAAATAAGTTTTAAAAATTAAATTCCCTTTTTGCATTTCACTCCTAAATATCAAGCCTTTTGTAGCAGGGATCATATTTTTCTTTCAGTTTTACTGCATCGTAAAAGATCCCTTTGAATGTTTTATTTGCAGTAAGAAAAAAAAATGGTCCTCTCAACTAAAAATAATTCTTTGTAATTCTTACTTTCAAGAAAGACTTTTAAAATTCCTGAAAAACAATTCCAAAATGAAGTGAATGGGAGGCAGCGATGCGAAAAGGATCTTGGCTCTATGGCTTCCTTCAGAACAAACACGCAATGCAGGT
>JAOWBP010004605.1:6347905-6373103 GCA_028571105.1 Tragopan temminckii
AACCTGCTTTGGCAGGGGGTTGGACTCGATGATCTCTGGAGGTCCCTTCCAACCCCTACGATTCTGTGATTCTGTGACTTACGGTGTCACTTAGAGACAATTAGATGTTCAAGAGGAGGATATGAGCCTTTACTCATATGTACCTGTCTTATTCTCTAGATCTTTTGTGCTTATTGCAGTGATTTCTGTACAATGCAGTCTTGTGTTGAGCTGCCTTGTACAAAACTTATCCTACATGTCATGCTTATTATTAAAAGGGAGTTTGTCCTGATAGGAGCTCAAATCTTCTCTGTATCTGATAGTTGATATTTGTCTCAGCAGCTTGCATGCATGTCTGCAGGGGAACCTGGAAGGAGTGAGGAAAACAGGGCAAGAGGAGGGAGCCTAAAAAGGACAGTGCTGTGTATGAATGAACAATATTCCCTGCTCATACCCAAGAGCACTCTTCCCCCACTGGAAGGAAACAGATTGCATGATGTGAGGACACTGAGGACACTGCCCACAGCTCATTAAATGGGGAGATCACACACACACACAAATCATTTATGACATTGCTATCTTGAGTACATTTTCATAATTTAACCAAGTGTTCCCAAACATTTTGGTCAGGGCAAAGCAGTTAATTGCATCACAGGCAGCTGACAAAAGAATGACTACACTGATAACAAGTGCATGTGGTCTGAGAGGTGCAATGTGATGTCCATCTACTGTAAGAGAGATGTTGAGGGTCACCAGTGCTACAGACCAGGTTATTCCTGCACAAACCCAGCATGATTTGCACTAGATAACATGCTTGCTGTTCTGCGACTGCTTGCTTTCCATGATTTGGTCAGTACCTTGGGACTTGCAGAGTTAACTAGTTATGGAGTTTGTATAATCATTTATTGGGTTTGTTTTCCTTGTTCATGGTGTAAAACAAGTAGGAATGAGTAAAAACTGAGACAAAAAAAAATATTCAGTTTAGACACCAGGAAACCTTTCCAGCAAGAAAAATAATGTCTTTTGTCTGTGGAGCTCGTTGAGTCAGCATTATGAGAAGTCTTTAAGATTTTGTTAGACAGCCTCAAGTCAAACACCAGCAGAATTGCTTCTACTGCCTCAAATTCTCCCTCTGTGACTTGGTGGTTTTTCAGTGATGTATCTAGCAGTGGTACTTCCTCATACAGACAGCCCAGGCTTCTCCTTCTGTGGTAGCAGTAGTAAGAGCTTCTATTCCTCAGTAAAAGTTTTACTTGAAGACACTCAGAATCTTTTACCATAAAGTATTTCTCATGATGCTAGAAATTTAAACCCATTCTCATAGGTGTGTAACAGCTTGTATGAATAAAAATTCCTGTATGAACACATGCAATCAGGAGCCTACAGGAAATAAACAGCAAGAGTCTTTCTTTTTACAGATCGACATTTCCAAATGCCACTATCTAGTGGACTTGGATACAGCAGCTGAAACCCCGAGGGAGCCAAGATACTCCTCCAACAAAGAGGAGTGGGTAACCATTGCCTACAAGCCATTCCTAGACGCTTCCAGGTATGTTTTATTGTTTGAAATTACTGAGAGACTGACAGATTTGTGAACTGTTTTTGTGTAATAATCTGCTTACAACAACTGTAGACAGGAAAGAAACATACACTGGGATATGCCACCTTGAAATCCAGTTTCCTGTAAAGGCAGCTTGCTGGCTACAGTAGAACCTTTGTCAAACTTGTCTGTGAAGTGTTAATTACCTAGGTTGCTTTAGAGAGTGAAGCAGAGGGGTGAAGGAAGAGGGGGGGAACAAGGATTATTTTTAAAAGGAGTCCTTCCTTTGTGCTTCTTGCTGATGTAATGTTTCTTCTTTTCCTTTCTAAAGAAGTAAGGTGTACATCATCTTTTCCCAGCAGACTTTTGAATCTGCAGTCTTGTTTCAGCCAAATTTGATAGATAGATGTAAATCAGTCTCAGGGTGAACTGGATGTTTTAAGAAAGCTGGCAGATGAAGAGAGGAGGCGGCCACAGTGAGTGCAAGTGACCAAGGTGACACCTTTGTTAGACATTGGAGAGCTACTGTAGCAGGCCTCTGTCAGAATCATCTCTTCGTTAGTCCTGCTGTTCACTGAATAACTTTGTGTATTTGACGAGGAATTATTTTGAGAAGCAGGGGTTGAAATTGCCATCCTCCAGGCTAACTGTGGAATCCAGTTTGTCAGACTGGGAGTATTTCTAATACATTCCTACAAAGACAGAAACTCTCAGCTCTTTGGGAATGGGTTTTTAGCCATTTAAAGCTTTGGCCATGCAGCTGTCATATCAGGGCAGGCAGCACAGGGTTCAGTGCCCTCTGGTATTCTATGTGAGGCATTATTACTTTCTTTTAATAGAGCTCTCCAGGGAGTAGGGCTGGTGAAAGCAGTTAGACAGTGAGAAATAGTGATGATATGCTTTTTCCAGGGGTTACTCTCATGTTCCTGGCTTGCTGACATGAATGAGTTTCCTTGATATGGCTTTTTGTTTGCCTAAAGATCTGCTGCTATATGAAGTCCTGTGGGCAGGACTTCAGGAGAGGAGAATGAGGTGGCCAATGACTCTCACTAATGAGGCAACAGAAACATCTGCACAAGAGTATTGCAGAGGACTCCTTTTGCAGAGCTTCACCCCCAAATGTCTGAAGCTCTGTGCATTTCTGCTTTAAAGATACATTCACGTGCTTTTGCAGTGCTGCCTAGGATCATCACAAGGAGTTACATAGGAGAGAAGTGCATAGCTTGGTACTGAAGTGAGTCTTTGTCATTCTTCCCTGCTGTAATGCTGTTTCCATGAGTTGTTCTATGAAATTTTTCTTCCTTTTTTCTCTTTTTTTTTAATTCCTCTTCTTATCAGGGAAAATGTATGAAATTAAATAATTGCCCTATTTACAGCCAAACACCAGCACACTGCCAAGCATAAATGTCTGGCTGGCTGCTCAGGATTGTGGCTGAATCCACAAGTAGAGGGAGTGTTCAGCTTGGCACTTCTGGGGGAAATGCTGAGTGCTTCTTGATAGTAACTTATTTTTAAGCAAAGCAGCAGAAACTTGTATGATCATTTTGATTTGAGTGACAGGTTGGGTTCTTGTAGCAAAAGTAGAATCTCATCGTGGGGCAGCAGCTTGTTGTGAGGAGTCTCAGGTGCTCAAACTGCAGAGCATTCTGTCTGAGGAAACAATGAGATGAAAGGGCAGAAAGCACGTTGGGTGCTGGAAATTGATGAGCTGGAAGGATCCCAGAGTCAGTGGGTCTGTGGAGAGAGGTCTTCCCCGAGTGTGATGTGAAGGTTTGAAGGAAGGGTCAGTGGAGGTGCATCAGGAGCTTCATGAAAAGCAGAAATGCACAGAGCTTCAGACATTTGGGGGTGAAGACTCCTTTTGCAGAGCCTCTGCAATACTCTTGTGCAGATGTTTCTGTTGCCTCATTAGTGAGAGTCATTGGCCACCTCATTCTCCTCTCCTGAAGTCCTGCCCACAGGACTTCACATAGCAGCAGGTCTTAGGCTGTGTGTGTCACTGAACCTCCCTCTGCCAGCTCGGTGGAATGATGCAGTTCTTAAAGCTGGCACCTGCTTCCCTGCAGTGAGTGGGAAGTGCCCCTTGCTACCTGGGAAGTAAGTGTAAAAGCGCTGTGAAAATGCAGCTTTTTTTGATGAAGGGGAGGAGGGAATAGAAGAGTGTTACTTCAAACTGAGCTGCGAGGGAAGCAGCCAGTAGAGATTTCAGGTTTGCAGCTCAGTGGCTGCAGAGCAAGGAACATTTAAAAACAAAACAAAAATCCCTGCAGATCTTGTTCTTTGAAAATAAATGTGCTCCTGCTGAACTGGAGGCTTCTGGAACTCACTGTCTCGCATTGATGTCAGCAAGTGTAAATTTCAGCTGGCTCTGATAAATGGTGTTGTTAATTGAATTCGAGAGCACTCCAAGCTGCAATTATGCTCCTCAGGAAGCTGCTTTGTCCAGGTCCATTTAATTCTGTACTGGCTGAGCGCTCCAGTCCTGGCACAGGAGAGGGGCAATAGCTGACAGCTCCCTGCAGAGGAGCCTATTTTCCAGCTCTTTATGCTGAGCTGTCTGCTCACTCCAAACACTTGTGCTCTCATGCATAGATTTTCCATCACAAAAAAGATACATATTCTTATTGTAAGATTAATGATTCAGTCACCTTATGCTAGATTATCATTACTCTGGTTTGATAGGTGACCTTCTCATTCCCCTCAGTGATGCTTTTCTTATTTCATGAAATGGTTTCCATGCTTTATTTTACAAGTAGCTAGATCGCTCATCTGTGGCACAGTTGGTACAAAATGTAGTGCATAGAGATTCTCAGAGAGCTTTGGTCATGAGCTTCTGTTCCACGCCCATGTCCTGAAGGTGTGAATTCTGACCTGTGTGACAGAGATTGAGCTTCTTACTGCCTGTTCTTTCTGGCATTCCCTTCTCTTCTTCCTTGTCAAGCTTCATTCTAAATTATCTGGAGTGAGAAGTTCAGGTTGCAAGACGCAGTTAGGAAGAACCCCCTACCCTCATATGTTTCCAACTGCTTTCACTCCATGTCAATCTTTGCATTTGGGAGTGGTGACATGAACATCTTCACTTTATCCTTGCTTCCACTGGTGTTGGTAGACCAGGGCTGTTGAGGCCAACAGGTAATTTGCAGAAGTCTGCTCAGCACTAAGCAGCACTGTGGTCCCAGTTCTGCTGGGCCTACTGTCTGCAGTGCACCTTTGGAAACTGCTCTGGGTGATGCAGCTGTTGTTTCTCTAGAAACAAACAACCTGACCCTGCCATCTTTGGAGCACTCCAAGACCTGGGCAGAATTTGCATGTTGCCTGGCTCTGACCTGGAGCCAGCCTTTCTGCAGCAGTGTTCTGCATAGCTTGGAGTGACTGTGGACTTCACCTTGCTACCAACACGTTGCTTATGAGCAGTGTGCTGATTAAGGCTACACACTCATGATCTCTTGGGGCCAAATTTAGAAGCAAATGCAAATAGAACATTATATATGTTAACTGTCATCTGTCATCTTCACCTCTTCCATGTGCTATCTGTCTGAGCCTGATGGAGTGAGATGGCAGGAGGTAAAGATTTGTCTGACTTCAGAATTGTCTCATGACTTCTTGAGCTGCAAAAGCATCATCAGCTGTGAACTTCTTACTAGAAGCAAGGCCTCCAGGGCTCTGCTCCTTTTTTACCAACCCCAGAGAGCCCTACCTTGCCTTTGTCCATGCTGGAGTCTTTTTTTAATTGAGAAAGTTGTTGCTTAGCAAGCACAAAGACTGAACTTATCGCTGTGGTGTGATATCGTTTGCCATGCCATTTTCAGGGATTCATATTTTTATATTTCAGTTTTGGGTCCCTCACCACAAAAAAAGACATTGGGGCCCTGGAATGTGTCCAGAGAAGGGCAACGAAACTGATGAGGGGTCTGAAGCATAAGTCTTATGAGGAGCAGCTGAGGGAGCTGGGATTGTTCAGTCTGAAAAAGAGGAGGCTCAGAGGAGACCTTATTGCTCTCTATAACTACCTGAAGGGAGGTTGTGATGAGGAGGGGTTTGGCCTCTTCTCCCAGGTAACAAACAGAACCTGAGGGAATGGCTGCAAGTTGTACCAGAGGTTTAGGTTAGACATAAGGAAAAACTTTTTTCTCTCAGAGAGTGGTCAGACACTGGAATGGCTGCCCAGGGAGTCGCTGTCCCTGGCAGTGTTCAAGAGGCATCTGGATGAGGAGCTACGAGATATGGTTTAGTGTTTGTGGTAGCAATGGTGATGGGAGGATGGTTGGACTAGATCTTGTAGGTCCTTTCCAACCTTGTGATTCTGTGATTCTATAAAAAGAGCAAGACTCCAAAATTCCTGTGCCCATCAAAGTTTGTCTGCCCTTCAGACACTTGTGAAGGAGTAGGTGATCAGAAAGATTGGATAGAGAAGAGGCAATGCCAGGAGTTAAACACAGCCTTGCTGTCTTTCACCTTCAGGATGTGCACTGATGAGTGGGAGGCAGCTGTATGATTCTGAAGGCCCACAGGGCTATACTGTCTGCTCTTTGGACCCTGATATCCTGGAGCTAAGCTGCTTTTGATAAATATTCTTCTTTTGATAAATACCTAACCCTAACATCCCACTGGAATGGTTAGCAGGCAAGCTGATGCTCTGAAGTTGGTGAGGCTGGCACAAACCAGCTTTGGTCTCACGGACAAGAAGAAAAAGGGACTGGGCTTTGTATGCTTTTTCCATTGGCATTCCTTGCATCACTGACTCACCAGCACAGATCTTTTGCAAACCTTTGAACATATTAGCTAATGAATACTTTAAGAATGATTTATCTTTTCCTTTCTGGTTTCAGGTCTTCAAAGCTGCTGCGTGCGTTCTACGTCCCTGTCCTCTCAGAAAGGTACACACAGTATGCAAACTATACTATTCTGAAATCCCGAAGATCGAAACAAACCAAGAGAAAAATGGGAGGCTAGCAACACACCTGGGTAACTAAACCAACTGACACTCTGGGACAGCTGCCTAAGCCTTCTTCAGTTTCCTTTCTGAAAGATTGTGCTTGTAAGATCCACTAATAAAGATTTCCATGAAGTGATTTTACTCTGCAAGCTTCCTGCTGTAAGGATACATCATCTGCTTTCAGTTCTCAGAGCCAGGTGTCTGCTCTGCCTGCGCAGAACCTATTGGTTTAGAACCAACTGGAACATCCAGCACCACCTACAAACATATTATCTCTGCTGCTCCCTACCTATTATACCAGAGAAGAGAAAAATGGAAAATAAAAAGAAATTACAATATCAGGTTCTGTTCCAGGTTGTAGTCTGGCATGTGGAAAATCCAGCTTTACTTCCCATCTCTCTGATCTTTATCTGTTTAAATGGAGTTCAATTTCTTCTAGGGATTTTTTTTTTGGACAACAGATCTTACAGTTGCTTTTTTGTTGTTGCTTTTCTTTTTTAAACCAAAAGGAAGGGGAAAAGAGGAAAACACTTGAAAGACAATTAACTGTGAAATGCACTGAATCTTGAGTGAAGCAGTGTACACCATGGAGAAACAGCCTGTAGGTGCTCTGTACAGAAGATACCTTCAAGGAAGAACTTGCACTTTTGGGGAAAAAAGGTTACCACAAACTTAGTAATTGAGCCAATTATCTGTTTTCAATGGGACTGGGTTGCTTTTGTTATATTTGACACTATGAAACACAAAGGATTTTCTCTTTATTTATAATTTTTTAAAGATCTCTGTAACATCCTTTCAGTCACAGCATCTTAAATTTCTGGGTAAAGA
Source organism: Tragopan temminckii (assembly GCA_028571105.1). Classification (NCBI taxonomy): domain Eukaryota; kingdom Metazoa; phylum Chordata; class Aves; order Galliformes; family Phasianidae; genus Tragopan; species Tragopan temminckii. Next base: position 6,355,189 of record JAOWBP010004605.1, read on the forward strand.
CAGAGAAGAAAGGTTAATTTTATTTTTTTAAAATTGATTTTCTGAATCTACCAGGTGGAGCGTATTTATTCTATTGTTCTAATATGCTCCAGAGGAATGCTGTATTTAATTCTGTCTTCATTTTAAAAGCATGCAGTATTGCAGGCTTAATGGAATTGTTTTCACCTGCATTCTTGGAACTGCACAGGAACAGGATGGCATGAGATTGGAGCAGAGAGGAAGTTTCCTTTGCAGAAGAGGCTACACAAGCTGCATGCTCTGCTGACTGGATTACATTGGAGTGTGTATGCAGTGACAGAATGCTGGAGCGGGAGGATCAGGGAGCAGATAGGTTGGTATGCAAACGGGAAAGCATGTCTCCCCAAGCAGCACGTGTGGGTGCAGGTGCAGGATGTTAGGCAGGTCTCTTGGCCAGTCTGCAGGTTAGTGTCTGAACAGGATGACAAGTGGCACCAGCAGGGCTGTGATCTAACATGGGAGAGAGCAGGAGGAGTTGGATGAGAAAGAAAGCAGAGGTTGAACTGTAAGAGAAACTTGGAAATGTAGGGGGAGGCATTCTGAATCCTCTGCCTTTCACTGGAAAGTTTTTCAGTGGTATTGTGCTCCTTTAGAGACAGCTTATATATGTATGGTGAGAGCAAATGCACTTCGGTTGATGGCAGCGTGGAGAATGCAGTGTGCTACCCCCACTGTATAGGGAAACAGACTGAAGCTGGGACTGTGAATTTAAACTTGGAAGGTTTAGGGAGATCATTTGTGATGTTGGTGTCCTGGCCTTGCCTGGAGAATGGACTTTACCCCATGTGAGTATCCTAAGAGTCAAACGTGGAGCTCGAGGATTTCTGCCGAGCAGTTGTGCTGCGTGGGACTGTGCTCACAGCATTCCCTCCCACCCTTCAGCCTGCTCTTCCCCTTGTGCGAACACGTCAAACAGGGCTCTGCAGCGGTGAACCAAAACCAGATCTGTGCCCCTGTTTGTTGCCTCTCCCCTTGCTAATCTCTGACCTTAAATAAAGAAACAAATGTAGCTGAAGAATCAGCTGCACCTCTCCCTGGTGCTGTTTGTGCAACTGTTCTATGCTATCGTAGCCCTTAACCTCATGTTTAATGTGAAAAGACAGTGCAGTAAAGACATGTTCTGAATGGCTGTGGCTGTTCCACCTTCCTCTCTAGTTCAGTTCATAAGTCAGGGCTGTTGTAAACCGCCCAGTTTGAATGCAGTTGCATGTGCAAAGAGGTTTGTTCCAAAAGGTGAAGCTGTGTCCAAAAAACACCCAAACCCAAACACATTTGTAAAGGGGTTTTGTAGTTTGCTTTTCTGATTTCATTAGCAAACTTCCGGGGAGGGTTTTCACATTTTTTCTTTGTTGTTACTTTGACCTTCATTAAAGCAAATGCATGATCTTGTTACGAGGAGACAGGTTTGGAACAGCTAATTTATAATCCGTATTAAAAAAATAAAATCTTGTGGTTAGCAAACTTGGGGACAAACGATCAGACCAGAGACTGCTCCATGGGTTCCCAGCCCTGGGCAGGAGGGGGGCTGTGCCATACCTGCTGGGGAGCATGCTGGGACTGCCCGCAGTCTTGGATTGATTTTTGCTGCCTTTGTCTCTGTTCTTCAGTGGTTGAGGTGTGTGGAGCAGGCAGCTGCCTGTGTTGCATTACATCATGCAGATCTCTGTAAAGCATGGTGTGATGCTGCAGGGATCAGACTAAAATTTGGTACCTACAATGTTCAGTTTCGAATCTCTCTCAGTATTTGGATCTACCTGACATCCAGCAGGAGGTACCAAGTGGGTCTGCTGTGTGTTTATTTTGCTGTAAGGGGGGCTTCCAGTGGTGGTGATGGAGAGAACCCCTGGTAATTGAATTCTGAGCTTCTCGGCTGCCAGCTTTGCAGGTGCTGCTGGGGGAAAGAACTGTGAATATCTTTCTCCTCCAGCATCTGTCCAAACCTAAGTATCATCCCAGCCCTGCTAAGATTCAGCACATCCCTATGAATAACTGCATGTGTCTCCACCTGCTTGCCTGGAGAAGAATTGAGGAGGCCCCATCTGTCTACTTTGCAAACTCCAGCTGTGTCTGCTAAGCAGCAAAAAAGGTCAGTGTGGATGCACAGGGTCCAGCAGCAGCGCCCAGCAGGACTCTGGATACAAACGCAGTGCTGTTGCTGCCTGCTGCCCAGCTCTGTATTGGGGCAGCAGCAGTGCAGGATTGGGGTACTGCAGCCAGGGCATGTCAGGAGCCCTTGGCTATGAGGTCAGGGAAGATGCTGAGGCTGTGAAGGTGGAGGCTCCTGGATCTCCTCCAAATGTGTGCACATAATTAGGTGTGTCTGACTAGAGCTAGGGAGCTGGGTTCTCTTCCAGTACTGTTGCTTACTTGTCCTGGAGCTCTATGAGTTCTGCTTGGAAGGTGAATTACCAGGTGGGTGTTTAAATATAGTCAGAAACAGCCTTCAGACAACTTCTGCTAAAACAGAGCAATTTTCTTTATGTTCCATGCAGCACAGAGAAGGTTGCTCTGGCCTTCTCTGGTTTCTAATAGTCCCCGGTGGCACTGGTGTAGTACTTGTCCTGCCAAGAGGGGCAGAGAGGTGTTCTCAGGGAGGTTTCCTCTGCCCTGTGTTTAAAGTGGTTGGAAAGACTGTCTTAGAGCGGAAGAGCAGGGCAGAGATCAGATGACTGCCATTCCTCTGCCTCAGAACACGTGGTCCAGGTGCTGCCCTGGGCTGCAAATCCCAGCCCTGTTTCTTCACACAACCAGGAGGCTGTTTGGGCCTTTCCTGTTTTCAGTGCCTGTCTCCTCCTTGGTTGGGGTAGTTCACTTTTAACATGTTGCGTCTGAGTCAGCAAGAAGCAACAGCAGGGCTGCTGGATGAGGGCTTTGTGGTGAGTTCATTGGCTGTTGCCCTACCCGGTTGGGTTTGAACCCAGCCCAGTGGTCAAGGCACAGCAGTAGCAATCTAGAGACTTGGGTTTTCACCTTGATTTTGGGGCAGATTGCATTTCACATCTCTAACATTGCTTCCAGCTGCAATATCTTTGAGACAGGTGCAGTCCTTGCACTGTGTGTTCTGGACTCTGCTCAGTGCTGCTGCAGCTGTGCAATCCTCAACGCACAGCTTCTCAGGAGTATGCTGAGGACTTCCAGAGCAAAGGGAGGATGTGCAGATGCAGCATTAGGAGCAGTCTGTGTCCTTCCAGCTGGGGATATACAGGGAGAGTGGGGTAAAGCGTGGGGATGGAGGAAAGGAGGAGGTGAAGCAGAGAGCTGTGCATGTGTGAGGAGGTTACTTGGCTCCGGTGATGAGGGGAAGGTTGGGAGGGACTGCTCACAGAAAAGCTTAATCAACTCTCGGCTTCCAAGCACTGTTATGATCCTTCAGTTTTTCCTGCTTCCCATGCAGCATCTTTGGCAGGCTGGTGGCCACCTGCAGCTCTCAGGAATGGGGACAGCAGTTTGCAAATGGAGAGGTTTACTGCAAAGAGTAAACCCGTTCTGTTAGGCTGACCTGTCTCTGGAACCTGTGTCTGTAAGAACTCATTCGTAAGTGGGGTTGCAGCCAACAGGTAGGAACCTCTGCTTTCAGTCCCATTCCTCCCTTCCAGGCTCGCTTAACTGCCTCCTTTCACTTAGCCTTCCTGTCCTCAATCTAGCAGAATTGACTGACAAATATATTATTTCTGTTGGTCCAAAGCAAATAGTTGTCCTCATACAGGGGCTGATGCGGAAGCCAAGGCTGTGTGGGCCTTACCCAGCAAGCTGGGAGCTGCTGAGAGGAAGATGTGCAGTCCTCCACCACTCTTTTGGCAGGGAAATGGTAGTCTAATTTGTGTGAGAGTGGATAACAAGGCAGAACTGATAGCTGTAGGATTTCTTTTAGCATTATAAAAATGCCCTGGGTTTCTGGTCACAGCATATATCTCATAGTATTTGGGCAGGAAGGTATTTTCTTCTGAATGCAGGCATAGAAGAGTTTACAAGGTGCTTGCCTACAGACACAGGGCTGATAGGACTGCATCTTTACCCACCTCTGTTTACTCTTGGTGTCTTGTGAATTTCTTGTGAGTTTGCAGTCTATTCTGTAGATTGGGGATGCTTTTGTTCATGAGCAGAGCCCTTGTGCAGCTCAGACCTTCAGTATCACATTCCAGAATTTGCTAAGACATTTCCTTGTCATGTTTGGTTAGCCCAGCATTGTGTCCTCTGTGCCAGATCCACCCCCACAAGGAGAAGAATGAGCTGGCTTTTCCAGTCAATATTTGTTCTTCCACACAAGCTGTTCAAATACTGGCACTCTCTTGTTTTGGTATTTGTTTCTCCTGTCTTTCTGGAGTCTTGCCCCAAAGTCTCCCATGTTGGCAGCTCTTGTTTGTGTAGCAATGACTCGTAGGAGGCAAGGTAGTGGGAGCCTTCCACAGGTTGCCAGATCGTGTTTTCATTTTCTGTTGCATATGGAGCATTTTTCAGCTCGTCTGTTTGAAGAAAGAGAGTTTGGGAAGAGAAAGTCACAGGATCAGTCCCGTGGGGAAGTCTTGGTTCTGCTACAGTTTTTGAGAAAACTCCCCTTGTCTCTAGTGGATTTTGTGTACACTGTTATCAGGATGAGGGCGGCCACTCTCACCTCTCCAATTTCCTGTCTGTTTCTCTGTGCTCTATCCCTGTGTCTTTGGTCTGCAGCCAAAGAACCAGAGAAGGGCTCAGGTTGGAGAGGACCTCAAAGCCACCCAGTGCCACCCCCGGCCATGGGCAGGGCTGCCCCCACCAGCTCAGGCTGCCCAGGGCCCCATCCCACCTGGCCTTGAGTGCCTGCAGGGATGGGGCACCCACAGCTCTCTGGGCAGCAGTGCCAGTTCCTCACCAGCTCATTGCGTGTGCTAGGGGTGAGTTCTGGCTACATTTTTCCATGTCATCAGGTCTTCGGCTTGTGCACTGTTACCATGCTAAGCTGGTCTCTGTTGGTGACAATTCATGCTTGCATTACTTGCAGTGTAAAGGTATCGGGCATGCTCACCAACAATAGTTTTTTTTGGGAATCCTGATAGAAAACTTTTCCCAGAGCACTGTCATAATTTGTTTATTTTTTTTTGGTGTGTGTGTGCATCACTTGCTTTATCACTGCAAGCTCTTGGTGCAGCAGTTCCCTCTATTTTCAATTATTGTGACACTCAGTTTCCCCGTTATTGCAAATTTATATAATCCCTGTGCAGCTTTTTAAAGAGAGGAATTATATTGGCTGCCCTGCCTCTCAGTGCACTCCCTGTTGTTTTTATGGCTCACTAACAAGAAGCCTCATTGCACAAATCGTTCAGTGTCGTAATATTTGGCTCTGGTAGGAAACTTTTTTCCTCTGCTGGTAGGGGAAGGCATTGCATTCTGCTACGTAGCCAAGTGAAATCTATCTTTGTGCACTTGGAGCTGAGGCTAAAAAAATCCCCTGCACTGGTCCCTTGTGCTCTGTGTCTTCTGCCCAAGTGAGGCTGCTCCCGAGGTTTATAACGGGTGGGGCAGTTAGCTTGAGGGAGTATATTTAAAGCTTCTGTATGTAGGAGAGCACCACAGGTTTGAAAGGTGATTTGCAGTACTTCACCGTGTTTAAAGTCCAGGTAACCAAGGCTGGGAAGCAGTTTGATGAGAAGAAGCCTGACTTCCTATGGGGGAAAATCGTGGAATCTTTTCATGTACTACTTATTTCCTTGCAGGAAAGAGAGGAGATTAACACTCATCCATCCCCAAAGACACGCTGTCATGGCTTTGTCTTTTCAAGCCTGTCCAGGTCCCTCTGGATGGTGTCCCTTCAGTTGTGTCAACTGCACTGCTCAGCTTGGTGTCGTCCAAAAATTTGCTGAGTGTGCACTCAAACCCATCTTCTGTGTCACTGATTGAGATGCTGAAGAGCACCGGTCCCAAGATGGACCCCTGGGGGACACCACTCATCACCGGCCTCCAGCTGGACGTGGAGCCATTGACAACAGCCCTCTGGCTGCCACCATCCAACCAATTCCTTATCCACCAAATAGTCCAGCCTTCAAATCCATTTATCTTCAATTTAGAGAGAAGAATGTGATGTGGGATCATGTCAAAAGCTTTGCAGAATTTCAGGTAGATGATATTAATTTTTCTTCCTTTGTCCACTAACACTGTGACTGTTCTAAAAGGCCACTATAATGGTGAGGTACAACCTGCTCTTGGTGAAGGCATACTGGCTTTCTCAGATCACCTCCTTATCTTGCAAGTACCATAACATCTCTTCCAAGATATGATGTTCCCAGGCACAGAGGTAAGTCTCACTGGCTTCTACCCTTCTTAAAAATGGGAGTCATGCTTTCCTTTTTCCAGTCAATGGGGATCTCACCATGACTTCAAATATGATGGAGAGTGGCATGGCCCCCACATTAGCCAGTTCTTTCAGGATCTTTGGATGCGTGTCTTTGGGCGCCATAGACTTGTATACATTTAGTCTCATCAGGGAGTCTTGAACCTGCTCTTCTCTTACAGTGGGAGGGATTTTGTTCCCCTGACCCTCACCTCTAGAGACTCAGGGATCTGAGTGACATGGGAAATCTGATTGCCAGAAAAGACCTAGGCAAAGAACATGTTTGAGTACCTCAGCCTTCTCCACATCCGTAGTTGCCAGTTCTCTCTTATTTATCTGAAGATGTACACTGTCCTTGACCTTTCTCTTCTGATAAATATACCTGTCAAATCCCTTTTTGTTATTTTTTACATCCCTTCCCAAGTTCAATTCTTTCTTTATCTGGGTTTTCCCAGTCCTATCTTTACATGTCTGGACAGTATCCCTGTACTCCTCCCAGGCCAGCATCCCTCATTCCACTGCCTGTCCATTTTCTTTTCATCGCTCTGTTTGACCAGAAGGTCCTTGCTCAGCCATGCTGCTTGCTTGCCTCCTCTGTTTGATTTCTTATACTCAGAGCTCTTGTGCTCTCAGAAAGATGTCCTTAAATAGAGCTGCCAGCTCTATTCCATTCCTGTGTCCCTAAGGACAGTTTCCCAGGGGATCTCATCCAATAATTCCTTAATCAGCCTGAGATTTGCTCAGAGGCAGTTCTTTGCAATCTATCAATTTCTTAACATACAGGGCAACAGCCCCCCTCTTCCTTCCCTCTATCTCTTCTAAAATGTTTGTAGCTTTCGATTGCAGTGCTGCAGTTGTGTGATTCATCCTCCCATGTTTCCATGAGAGCAATTGGGTAATTTTTTTCTAATTGCTCCATGGTTTCCAACTCTTCAACATCTTTCCATGGTACATAATGTCTCTTTATATATTTTGTAGTCCTCACTGCAGCTTCATTGAACCCAACTTGAAAAAATAGAAATGGATAGTAACTCTCCAGCTTTATTAGGTATGATGACCTCTTCTTGACATTGCATGTGCAGGTCTTTGGCAGCCAGCAAACCTCACTAGATTGTCCAAGTGGCAAATGGGTGCTTCAATCCTCTCATTAAGGACTCTCCAATTACTTACACCCTTCACACTTTTCTGGTGTCACTGATTCTAATACAGGTACCAGTTGGTTGGACCAGTTTAATGTGGTTGTCCTTTCCTTGTCCTTTCCACTTGACCTCTCCTTTTTCCATCCCCAGAGCCCCATGTCCCTTGCATAGGGGCACTTCTCTCTGAGCACAGAAAAGAGTCCAGCCTCCCTTTTCTTGTACTTTACTATAGTCTGTCACCTCAGGGTTGGAAGCTAGCTTAGTTTCTTCCCCTTTTCAGGGAGTCACCCATGCTAACTGCCATGCAACAGGACAGGTGTAAGTCTTGATCATGTCTATCTGAGCATATGAAAGGCCAGTGACAGGTATATGGCTTGGAAGATGATGGTGAAACAACTGCTTTCGGGTCAGCAGACAGAGCACAAGAAAGTTGATGGGTTGCGATATCTGCTTGAGGTGTGGTTTCTGAGATGGTGGACCTTTCCTTGCAATAGGAAAAAGATCAACCATCACAAAGTGCAACTTAGAAGGTGAAGACTGTGCATGAGGAGATAGAAGAAATGTCCCTCAAAGGGTGATGCTGTGGTGTCAGAAGTCACACAGGGAGTCTGTGATCAGCCCATGCCTTTGTGTTTCAGTGACCATTTGGTGAGGATGGAGAGATAGTGGTGAGGGTATGGAAATGAAACTGAGAGCAAGTTGGAAAAGTGAGGTGGATGGCTACAGCCTGCAGGGAATGTGGACGTGTGGAACAGTGTAGGACAGCAGTGCTTACAGTGGAGTGCACTGGTGAGGCTAGAAGGCCCCAACAGCACCAAGGTCTTTGTCCCCTTTGCTCTGGCACCTGTCTCTATTATTGAAGCCCATGAGGAGACGCATGGTCCTCATGGCACTGAGACCTTGTTGTTTCCTGGTGATACTGAGGGAGGTGTTGTTTGTCTGTCCTTCATTCAGTATTGTGTGTGTCCTACAGCCCCCTGCCAAGGAAGGGCCCTGACGAGAAACAGAAATCTCCCTTCCCAAGGTCTGGGGGGCAAGGCTCAGCTTTTTTGCTTCATCAAACAAACCAAAGGCTTTCTCAGCATCACAGCCATGTATCAAGTGCCCTTGCATACCTGTAATCATGGCCTCCAATTATCTTTTCTAACGAGTCCATGGGGAGGTTATATTAGTAATGGCCCTCTCTGGGTCCCATTAATACTTCAAGACACTTCAGCATTTCCTTCTGACTTTATATTCTGGAGTGGTGACATCAGTTTCCTCTCAATGCCTGAGGCTCATTGACTTGTTACCATGGGACTCATTAAAGTGCAGAATGTCTTGACAAACCATTTTCATCTAGTCTTAGAGATGTATGGTTAATTAGATTTCAAGAGTGCAGTTAAAAAGGAAGTTTTCAATGAGTACATACTAAAAAAGAATTTTTTATTTTTCCAGGTGTTTTTTCTTGCTTTTCATTTTAGACAAATAGTGATAGCAAAATTCCCCAACTGATATTGACCCAGGGTGTCTCCTAAGGAGATCTGGGCAGGGGGGAAGAACAGCCTCTTGAGGATGGACGCCATATAGACAATCTGATTGCTTACTTCCCTAGGTGTGCCATTTCTCTCATTGGTCACCTGAGACTTGCTTCACTTTTCTTTACCTCTGATTTCTCTGCTGTTGTTTAAGTTGGATGATACAGCTCTTTTGCACTAACTTTTGCCTGCTTTCCTTAGAGAATTGGCTGCAGACAACCACAAGAAGGTTTTATATATTTATTTAAAGTAAAACTGATGAAATCAATGAGAGCAAGAAAGCACAGTCCTCAGCTCTGTGCCAAATCCAAGCTGTCTCTAATGAAGTTTGTTTTTGTCACCCAGTGCTGCAGAGGTCAGCTGGGTTCCCTTAGGGATCCTTGTCAGGAGGACTGGCCACAGTGGTATGGTTGTAATTAGAGAGTTATTATGTGTGTATATATATATATACATATATATATATTTAACGATCAGTGTCGCTTATGAGCTACAATTTCTAGCACTTTATGTAGCTGCACACCATTTTTAGAATTCTCAGTTGCATAAACTTTTCAGCCGCCTGGACCCTCTGCAGATTGCATTCTCACAATTCTTACTCGGCAGCATGCAAGACATCCACAGCCTGGGCACAGACTGTCTTGAAAGAACATGAGTTATTCACCCAGTCCTCAGAGGAAGAAGGCAGCAGTGGAAGTACCCCGGCCACAGGGGAATCGTGGACCTGGTCATTAAGTGGAAGCTGTGGTCTAAGTCTAGGACTTGTAGCTGCTTGATTCTACAGACCGTGCTCCTGTGCTCTTACACTTCCCTGCCCAGCCAACGAATATCACCATATCTTGGCAACCCAGCACCAGGTTTTTGATAATGCTGGTGGGTGCAACCAGCCTGCCAGTGGGTGTCCCACACCCTTGTAGTGTCCCAGTGCTTGGCCTGGTATTGTGTTGACCATCCCACAATGGAAAAAAACCAAAATGTTGCCACTGGCACCAACCTGAGTCACATACTGATCAGCAGCGTACACTTGTTTCCTCTAATATTATTCCCTTCTATGGGAAGAATTGAGGAAAACCATTCCTTAAATCATGAAAATGCAAACAAGAAGTCACTTAATTAAGAGCAGATCAGAGTTAAAATATTATCTTTTACTCTGTGGGACTGTCCAATAGAGTGGAGCAATAATTATCCTGGAAATCCTCCACTGCTCTTTTTTTCTTCACAATGCACATGTCTAGATTTGAGGTAAATTTGACATCACATTTTCTCATGTTCTCCTCATGGTAACACAGGTAAAACCACATGGTGACACATGGGGCGGAATGGGGGGGCAGGGGGGAAGATTCTTCTATGCATTTCTATTATATGTGTGAGACTGGGGATAGGAAGCAGCTACTAGGAAAAGAATCAACTCTATCCAGGTTGTTGTAGGGCCCTTTATTTTGTTTAGATACTGAGGAGGAACAACAAGTGGCATTTCTCTGTGGAGAATGTTTTCACAGAAAACCAAAGGGGAAAAAAAACAACATGAGCAAATGACATGTTCTGACAATCAAGAGTTTTACTATGAATGATTGGCAGAAGAAGACAGACAGATGTTTACTTCTGAAAAGTCTGCTCATCTGTTTCCTCAGGGCACCCTTGAGCTCCTGGTTCCTCATGCTGTAGATGAGAGGGTTCGCTGCTGGGGGCACCACTGAGTACAGCACTGCCACCGCCAGGTCCAGGGATGGGGAGGAGATGGAGGGCGGCTTCAGGTAGGCAAAGGTGCCAGTGCTGACAAACAGGGAGACCACAGCCAGGTGAGGGAGGCACGTAGAGAAGGCTTTGTGCCGCCCCTGCTCAGAGGGCATCCTCAGCACAGCCCTGAATATCTGCACATAGGAGAACACAATGAAAACCAGGCACCCACATGCAGAAGAGAGACTAACCACAAGAAGAGCAACTTCCCTGAGGTAGGAGCTGGAGCAGGAGAGCTTGAGGATCTGTGGAACTTCACAGAAGAACTGGTCCACAGCACTGCCTTGGCAGAGTGGCAGCGAGAATGTATTGGCAGTGTGCAGCAGAGCATTGAGAACCCCACTGCCCCAGGCAGCTGCTGCCATGGTGGCACAAGCTCTGCTGCCCAGGAGGGTCCCATAGTGCAGGGGCTTGCAGATGGCAACGTAGCGGTCATAGGACATGACAGTAAGAAGAGCACACTCAGCTGTAGTACAGAAAAAGAGAAAAAATACTTGTGCAGCACATCCTGTGTATGAGATGACCCCACTGTCCCAAAGGAAATTGGACATGGCTTTGGGGAGAATGGTGGAGATGGAACCCAGATCACAGAAGGCAAGGTTGAGGAGGAAGAAGTACATGGGAGTGTGCAGATGATGATCACAGACTACAGCTGTGATGACAAGGCCATTGCCCAGGAGGGCAGCCAGGTAGATGCCCAGGGAGAGCCAGAAGTGCAGGAGCTGCAGCTCCTGCATGTCTGTGAATGCCAGGAGGAGGAACTCAGTGGTGGAGCTGCTGTTGGACATCTGTTCTGTTTGGGCACAGGGACCTGTCCAGGGAGGAAAAGGCCATAACAAATTAGGAGATGCTTCTCTGATCAAATCCTGTAACTCTTCTCACAGAAGATCCCCAACATACCTTGTCTTTCAGAGAATATTGTGTCTCTCTCTTGATTAAGCTCTGGTTGGTGCTAGGGTGATCACAGGGAAGAGAAGCACTGCAAGAGTCTGTTCAGCCTACAGCAGTAGGTAAATAGGAACATGCAGTGACCTCAGAACATATCCACTTATAAAACACTCGTGATATCAAAAAAAATCTTTCCAACATTGTCCCTACCAATTCACCCAACTACAGGACAGCACCGTAAGGTTGAATTTCATTTATTTTAATTTAATTGCCCCACCACATCAGAGGAGTGTTAAGGCAGAAAGCATTGGCATTGCTTTTGCACTCCAAGTAAAATCTTTTGGGTCTCAAGAGGCAAAGGGACTATTCCTTACTGCAGAGTGAAGAGAGCCACTCTGTCCATCAGCCCTGGTCTCAGCTGTGCTGACAGCTCTTGGAGAAGAAGAATGATTGCTCCTGTGTGTCCCCCTGAGAAGAACCCGCACACTGCTGAGAGCAGACAAATCCAGGTTCCAAATGCAAAGCAACAAAACCCTCACCCAGTCTCATTTTAGCTGAGGAGGGTCTCAGTGCTCCTCACCTAGGCAGGGACAGAGATGTAAATTCCCATATAGAGCCATCCATGGCTTTAGCACCAAGGTGACTCCTCCATGGGGCTGAGAGAGAACACACAGGTACTACAAGAGAGGAGAGCCCTTCTGGAGGGCAATCTGCATCCCAACAAGAATTCCAGGGAAAGACTGGAATATCTTGGAGACGGTGTCCTGAAGGAACAGGTCCTTGTGAGCACCAGAGCGCAGTGCCAGAGATCCTAAATGCAGTCTGTATGTCAAAGCGGAGGGGGGAGGAAACAGAAAATTTTTGTAGTTCATCACCAACAATATTATCTGTCAGTGCAATGCTCTAGGAATCACATTATCCTGTAGATTGATATTGCATACCCGCAACACCTGCCTCCCCTCCACAGCAGGAATTTGAAGTCACATACTTCAGAAAATGCCTTCCCCTTCAAGTACCTCATGCCTTCATCTTCTTCTTTAAACACACCCTCATAAATGCAATTCTCTACAACACCTTCTTATCTAAGTTAAAGGAAGAGGGAAAGCCATCCTGACAGATGGTAAAAGTCACTGGATGTACCAGCTTTGCCCTTTGATAACCCCAAATACATTGTCCTTCAACCCACGACTCACTGTGCTAGGATCCAAAGGTTCATCCTGTTCAGAGCTGTTCTCTATTGTTGCAGTCCACGCAGCCTTTATCACCTCTCCCATCTCTCCTCTCTCCACACCACCTGCAGGCTGTGGCCCTGCCCTGCTGCATAGGAGCTGCTCCTGGGATTCCATGGTAAATGACAGAGATAGGGAGTAGCAGTGAGCTGTACAAATACAAAAACCTCCTGGTGATGCTTCATGTGCCAGACCTGGTCCAAGGTGTCTGCACGCTGTAATGTAATAATTCTGGGAGTATGGGCAACATCTGGGAACATCCTCTTGGAGGTTGTTGGAAAATCCTTTTGGCCAACTGAAATGAAGGCAGATCCTGGTCATAGAATTATTTAGGTTGGAAAATGCCTCCAAGATAATCAACTCCAACAGTTAACATAACACTGCAAAGTCCACCACTATACCAAGTCCCCCTAAGCACTATACTGCACATCTTGTAAATACTTCCAGGAGTGGTGATGCAGCTACTTCCCTGGGCGGCCTGTTCAGATCACTGATAAAGATATAAAAGAGAACTGGCCTCACTACTCAACTCCCTTCACCACAACTATCTGGGGCTGGGACCTAGACAGATTTTTACCCAGCAAAGCATACGCCTATTGAAGCCATGGGCAGTTTATGCAGGAGAATGTGGGAGCTTCTCCAAGAGCAGCTTTACTAAAATATAGGTAGACAACGTCCACAGCCTTTCCCACTAAAGGGATTGGCTTTCATGGCAGGAGATCAGGCTAGACAAACGGGATCTACCTGTCATAAATCCACGCTGCCTGGGCCTGTCCACCTGCTTGTTCTGTATGTGCTGTGTGATGGCACATGAGACAACCTATGCCATAACCTTCCCCAGCACTGAAATCAGACTGACAGGCTTGTAGTTCCCTGCGTATTCCTTCCAGCCCTGCTTGTAGATAAGCATCTCCTTAGCTGACCTCTAGTCAACTGGGACCTCCCCAGATAGCCAGGATGGCTGACAAATGAGAGAAAATGGTTTGATGAGCACATTAGCCACCTTCTTTGTACTCTTGGGTGGATCCCATCTGGTTTCATAAACCCGTGTGCATCTAAGTGTTGTTGCAAGTAGCTATCCATTTCTTCTTGGAATATGATGGCTGTTTCTGCTTCTCATCCCTATTGTCTAGCTCAGGATGCTGGGTATGCAGAGAACAACTGGTCTTTCTACTAAGGACTGAGGCAAAGAAGGCATTAAGTATCTCATCCTTCATCACTGTATTTACCCCCACAACCAATAAAGGAGAGAGATTCTTCTTAGTCCTTCTTTAGTTGCTGATGTAACTACAGAAGCATTTTTGTGGTCTTAAATGGCAGTAGCCAGATAAAGCTCCAGGTGGGTTTTGTCCCTTCTCATTTTAGATGTACTGAGGGACACAGTTTAGTGAGAAATATTGATGATATGTGGATGGTTGTTGGACTGGATGATCCTAGAGGTCTTATCCAATCTTGGTGATACTATGATTTTCTCGCTGCATAGACTCATGATATCTTCATAGCCCTCCTGAGTGGCCTGCCCCTTCTTCCAAAGACCATGAACTCTGTTTCTTCCTCAGTTTTAGCTCTCTGTTCAGCCAGGCTGGTCTTCTTCCCTGCCAGCTTATCTTCTGGCATGTGGGGATGGCCTGTTCCTGAACATTAGTATTTCCTTCTTTGGGAGTGTCCAGCCTTCCTGAAGACCTTGGACCATCAGGAAAATACCCAAAGGACTCTGTCAACCAGCCTCCTAAACAGGCTGAAATTTGCCCTCCAGGAATCCAACGAGGCAGTTCTGCTAGCTTCGCTCTTCACTTTTCCAAGGATCAAAAACTATTCGTTTGTGACTGCTATGCTCAAAACAGCCTTCAACCTTCACATCACCCACAAGTTCTTCTCTGTTCACAAGCAAAAGTTCCAACAACATGTCATCCCAGGTTGGCTCACTCACCAGCTGCGTCAGGAAGTTATCTTCAACACAGTCCAGAAATCTCCTGGACTGTTTTCTCCCTGCTGCATTCTATTTCCACCAGATACCTGGTCAGTTGAAGCTCCCCATGAGAGCACGGGCTAGTGATTGTGAGACAGCTACTTATACAGTGCTGCATCTGTCTCTTCATCCTGGTTGGGTGGTCTATAACAGACTCCCGCCATGACATCCACCTTGCTGGCCATTCTGGTTCTTACTCATAAATACTCAACCCTATCGTCACCGTCATTAAGCTACAGCCAATCAAAACACTCCCTAACATTCACGGCTACCTTGCTGACTCTCCTTGCTAGCCTATCCTTTCCAAAATATTTATAGCCATCCACTGCAGCACTCTCATCGTGAAAGTCATTCCACCATGTCTCTGTGATATTAACTAGATCATAGTTTTCTCTCAATGGCTCAATGGCTTCCAGCTCCTCCCATTTCTTGCTCACACTGCATGCATTCGTGTAGATGCACTTCAGCTGGGTTAATGATCTCATCACTTTTTTGGAGGGAGAAGCCCTAATTCCTTCTCATCTCCAGACTGAACAATCCCAGTTCCCCAGGCGCTTTCCATAAGACTTGAGCTGCAGACCCTTCACTCCATTGCCCTTCTCTGGAACTCCATCCCGTTGGCCTCAGCCCAGCCATCAGCCTGTCCAGGTCCCTCTGTAGGGCCTGCCTACCCTCAGGCAGACCGACGCTTCCCCCAACGTGGCGTTGTCTGCAAACTTACTGAGGGTGCACTCAGTTCTGACATCCAGGTCATCAATGAAGATATTAAACAGAACTGATATTAAACAGATCCCTGGGGAACACCATTGGTGACCGGTCACCAGCTGATGCAACTCCATTCACCACCACCCTCTGGGCCCAGCCCTCCTGCCAGTTCTTTACCCAGCACTGAGGGCACCTTTCCAGGCCACGGGCTGCAGCTCCTCCAGGAGAATACTGTATAAAGCATAGCAGTTTCTCAACACCCAGGACTTAGATGATACTGAAGCTGTTACTCTCATTATCATCCATGTGTCTGACACCTTCACCTGCGGTGCATTTTTGTTAAAATTGATGAAGGAACACCAAGGGAACAAGAAATTCATCTGGCCTACCTCAGATGCTCTGGAGTACCAAAGAAATAAAGCTCCACAAGACTAATTTCCCTCACAGTCAGACTTGGAAGTCAAACTGAATAGAGAACAACATCCCAGCGTATCACCCATGTGAGCTAAAAACATTATTTAAATAGAAGTGTTTTAGGGTAACTGATACATTGTCATGGTGTGATACAAATCAGGGTACACCAGATACATCCTGGAGCAGCTGCTGGAGACGAAGTGGACTTCCAGAAGTTAGAAGAACCCAGAAGTTCCCATGCAGTGTTATTATCACAATATACTCTTAAGTTATCCACCAGTTTCTTTTTGAGTAATACAGACAAGTAAGCAGTTAAAAGCATTTTTTTTTTTTTTTTAATCTGAGCTCAAGGACCTGTTTATCATGAAGGGATTCATACCATAAAATGACCAACCAAGGATATCAGAAGTCATAGAAGTGTGTTATCATAGATAGTTTTGGGTTGGAAGAGATCTCAATGACCATCTAATTCCAACACCCCTGCAATGGATGCGGACACCTTCCACCAGATCAGGCTGCCCAAAGCCCCGTCCAGTCTGGCCTTGAGCAATTACAGGGAGGGGACAATTGCAGCTTCTTAGGTAAGCTGTTCCTGTTCTAAGCTGTACTGAGGGACAAAGGAACGGAACAGAGCTGGCAGCTCTTTAAGGAGAGTTTTCTTAGAGTACCAGAGCTCTCCATCCCCAAGCATGTGAAATGAAACAAGGGAGGCAGGAAACTAGCATGGCTGAACAAGGACATGCAGGTCCAATTAGGGGATAAGGAGGAAATGCACACACTGTGGGATCAGGGATGGGGGGCCTGGGAAGAATACAAGGATGCAACCTCGATGTGCAGACCAGGAAAACCAAGGAGCACATGGAACTTGGGAAGGGATGTGAAAAATAACAAGAAGGGATTCTACAAGTACATTGGTCAGAAGGGAAAGGCTGTGGAGTGCATACCCCCTCTGGTACATGATAAGGGAGAAATGGCAACAATGGACACAAAGAAGGCTGAGGTACTTTAGCTCTTTAGCTCAGCATTCAGAGGCAGCCAAGCTTCCTACATCTGTCAAGTTCCTGAACCTCTATGAGAGGACTGGGGGAGCAAAATCCTTCCCACTATAAGAGAAGAGCAATTTTGAGACTACCTGATCAGCATCAGCTTTGTTTCAGAAGAAAACAGGGAGTAAAAGGAAGTGATATTCTGTAGTCACTTTTACTTGTGTCAGTTTGCATTAGCGAACAATTCCTAGAAATGGTAATGGGGAATGTAGCAATTGGACAGATCAATACAACGGGAAAGGGGTTACAACAAAGGTGTGATGACAAAAGGGCTGGCACAAGAGAGAGGTGCTATAAGGGAAGGGAAGAAGACTGCTCACCTGTACCTGAAGGTTCTAGGCTTGCAGATGAAAGCTTCACCAAGGAGGGATCTCCAAGAAGAGATAGCAGTCAGCAGTCAGTCACAGTCAGCCCTTAAATGAGGTCTTAGAGAGGTGCAGCCAGCCTCCACCCCTTCCTGTCACACAGGTAAATTGCCTTCACCTGTGCTCCCAGGGCTGATCGGGTCTTTTGCCCAGGTGCTCAATCAGTGATTCAGGCTGTGACTCAACAGTTACCATACAGGGAGTTATCACAGGCCAGTTTTTCATTCCCATGAAGCTGTCTGCATCTGGATGTCTTGCTCTGGACATTTTGTGGCAGCTTACTAGTTACAAAAACTTTTCACTTGGCCCCATGTTTAAGGAATGCACCTTTTTACTATTTATTTCCTAATTTTGGGGTAGTGCTGTGTGGACTGTGCTGATCCTTGACTCGTACTGTCAGCTGAGGATCTCTACATAGCTTCATAATGGCCAGGGTTGGCATGGCATAGAAGAGTGTGGAAATTCACATATTCTGCATAAATCTTTCCTTAGGTCTACACAGAACATACGCGTTTCAGTTCCCTCACTCCCACAGCAGCATGGTGAAGAGAATAGGAAGATCAAAAGCAAAAGAACTCATGTTGAGA
>JAOWBP010004605.1:6377556-6395618 GCA_028571105.1 Tragopan temminckii
CCCTTCCCCTTCCCTTCATCAGTTGTCCCGGCTGTATCCCTTGCCCACCCCCCGTAGCACAGGGAAGTTCAGATCCTGAAGATGATGGGCTCTACAAAAGAGCCTGGGAGGGAATTTACTGCTTCCAGACATTCATCCAGATGGAACTTGGCAAGCAGAAAGAAAATGTTGAGAGGGTACACTACTCAGAAAGGGAAGATAGTGTGCATTGACTGTCCTATAGACTGCCATACAGGAGCGGAGGAAAGAGGAACATGGAAATTGGTTGTGCATTTTCTGGGAAAGGCCCATAGTATGGATTTTCCAAGCAAAATCTTACCAGCTCTGTCCCACAGCAACCCACGAGCTTTGGCCTCCAAAAGTTCTGACCAGGATACCCTCCATTTATACTGGTGCAACCACACTAAGGCCAAAACTGTGGCCAAAACTGGCTTCACATCCTACTGGGGGGGGGGGAAGGAGAGAGAGATTGAACAATTAGCAGGAAGAAAGATAAATAAACCTTTGGACAAAGCTTTGTCTGAAAGGAAAACCTCCACACACAAAAATTTCTCTAGGCTTCTAAAACCACTGAAGCCAGGAAGTTTCCAGATCATAGAATCATACACTCAGAATCACAGAATCATAGAATGGCTTGGGTTGGAAAGGACATTAAAGACCATCTAGTTCCAACCCCCTGGCCATGGGCAGGGCTCCCACCCACCAGATCAGGCTGCCCAGGATCCCATCCAATCTGACCTTGAATGCTTCTAGGGATGGGGCTTTCAAAGTTTCTATGGGAAGCCTGTGCCAGAGCTTCATCACCTTCTGAGTAAAAAGTTTCCTCCTTACACCTTATCTAAATCTCCCCTCTTTTAGTTTAAAACCATTGCCTCTTGTCCTATTACTATCAGACCATGAAAAAGACACCTGTGCTGATCCAATATTTCCTTTCCACAAGTAGAGAGGCTCTATATACTGAAGGTTTTCATCACCTGTCAGTTCAACTCAGACTGTAAACTTGGAGCTAAGAAAAGTTCAGCTCGTGACATTTCCCCACACTTGACACTGATCTACTTACCTTGCTGAGACTTCGTCCCTCAACATCAGCCATCCTGAGCCCCAAGGCAGAGATCAGGGCTGAGGTGAGGGCCCAGGACCCATTTGCTTTCTGGAGTGCCACTACTACCCTGATACTGAGAAGTTACACAGTTTTGTTTGCAGTGGTGAAATTGTCCAGAACCAACTGGTGTTAAAAGAAGACTCCTGCTCTGGAAAACAGAAATATTCACATAGCCCCTTTGAGATAAGCACTGGCTAGTCAGTTCAATAAAGGAAATTCCATAGTTGATGTTTGTTACAGAGAGGATGTTGAAGAGTGCTGCCTTCACCCGCAGGAAGCATCATGCCAGTGGGCTCTGATCCTGCCAGGAGATTTCAACCACCTTGGCACCTTCTGGAAGGAAGTGGTACAGCAAGTTGCAAGCAGCCTAGGAAACCCCTGGGACTCTCACACTCCTGGGTTGCGTTGAGGATAGATTCCTAATCCAGAGGACAGAAAGCCCAGCCAACAAGAAGAGACATGTTACAATACAGAGAACTCAGTGAAGAGGGCTGGATGTAGCATGGGCTGCATTGATCACGCCCCAGTAGAAGTGATGATTTTGAGGAGTATAGGCCAGGCTAAAAGGCAAGACCCTAAACCTCAGGTAGGCAAACTTTCAGTTGTTTAAAGCATTGATGGATGGGATCTCCTGGGAAATTGCTTTCAGCAATAAAGAAGCAGAAGAGATCTTGGATATATTTAAAGATATTTTTCTTAGGGTACAAGAGCTCTCAATTCCAACATGCAAGAAATTGGGCAATGGAAAAGAGAGACCAGTGTGACTGAGTCAGGACTTCTTCATGAAGCTAAAATTAAAAAAAAAAAAAAAAAAAAGTAAATGTGTAGACAGTGGGTTGTAGATCCCAGGAAGATTACAGGGATACAAACTGGAACACAGGAGGTTCCATCTGAACATGAGGAAACATTTCTTTGCTGCGTAGGTGACAGAGCACTGGAACAGGTATTCAGAGAGGCTGTGGACTCTCCCTCCATGGGAGTACTTGAAAGTCTTCTAGACATGGTCCTGGGCAACCAGATTTAGTGACCTTGCATGAGCAGGGAATTAGGACTGGATGACCTCCAGATGTCCCTCCCAACCTCAACCACTGTGATTCTAGCCACTCATTTGCATCAAGTATGACCCATTCTTTTTAGCTTCCCACCTTATATTTTCTCAATCTATCCGCCTTATTTTGTCAATCCATAGAAGAAATCCAATCTTGAGAACTACTCACCAGATTTCTATAATTCTGAAGAGATCATGTTTCTGCAGCAGTACAGTTTTCCTCCTATCTGTTCCCCATTCTTTGTGCATTTCTCTACAGACATTTGAGATGCCTCCAATATCACTTAACTTTTTGAGGGGAAACGTGAGAACCTCCTCTGTCTCCTAAATATCTGCTCTATCCCTTGTGCCCTCAATTTTCTTCTAGTCTTTCCCAATGCACTTACTTGGCATTCTTCCTCATTAGAAGAGCAAACCTATTTGCAGAAGTAATGTAGACTCTGATGGTTTTCAGCCTCTCCACCAGGGCTCCAGTTTATCCCTGGTAGTGTCATTGCTGTCTACATGAAAGAGCAGTGATAGGCCCACGAGCCAGAAGAACCTTGACAGTCTCTGAAAGTTCCTTGGTCATGACCACTGAGAAGCAACATGCCTTCAGAAATATCAAGCCGAGTTGCCAGCTGAGTACCCCCATACCCTGCAGGAGAGAGTTTCCAGTAACTATTACATGCCTTTTCCTCTCTACTTGGACACCAGATTTGGGCTCATCTAATTCTGGATGCCTCACCTGAAAGCCCATTTTATCCTCATCAGTTTCTCAGGTACTATCTCTATTCTGCGATTCATAGAATAGAATCATAGAATGAGTTGAGTTGAAAGACCTTAAAGACCTTCTATTTCCAATCCCCCCAGCCATGGGCAGAGTTTCCAACCACCATCTCAGGCTGCCCAGGGCTCCATCCAAACTGGCCTTGAATGTCTCCAGGGATGGGGCATCCACAGCTTCTCAGGGCAACCTGTTCCAGTGCTTCATCACACTCTGAGTAAAGAATTTCCTCCTAATATCTAACCTAAATTCCCTTCTCTTAGTTTAAAACCATTCCCCTTTCACTATCAGACCATGTAAAAAGTTGTTTTTTTATAAGTTTCCTTTAAGTACTGTAAGGCTGCAATGTGATCTCCTTGAAACCTCTTCTTCAGGCTGAACAACTCCAAGCCTCAGCCATTCTTTGTACGAAAGGTACTCCAGCCCTCTGATCGTCTCTGTGGCCCTCCCGTGGATCTACTCTAACAACTACTTTTTCTTTCTTGTGCTGGAGGCCCCAGATCTGGATGCAGTTCTCCAGATTAAGCCTCACAAGAGCAGAACAGAACAGGATAATCACTTCCCTCATCCTCCTGGCCATGTCTCTTGTGATGCAGTCCAGGACACAGTTGGCTTCTGTGCTTCCTGACACTGCTGGCTTGTGTCAATCTTTTCATTCATCAGAACCCCCAAGTCCACCTATGCCAGAAAAGTTCTCCATGAGTTCTTCTCCCACTCTGTACACATCATGGAATTCCCTGACCCAGGTGCAGCACCTTGCACTTGGTCTTATTGAACCTCACTCAGTTCATTCAGGTCCATTTCCTAAGTTTGTCTGCGTCCAGCACCTTTTGGTGTCATCCACTTGCTGAGGGTGTACTCAATCCCACTGTCTGTATCACTGGTAAAGATGCCAAAGAGTACATGTCCAAAGATGAACACGCGTGGACAACACTTGCCACTGGCCTTCACCTGGACACAGAGCCACTGACAACAACACTTTGGCTGTGACCATCCAACCAATTCTTTATCCACTGAATAGTAAATTCTTCAGATCCATATCTCGCCTAAATAGAGATAAGAATGTGATGTGGGACCATGTTAAAGGCTTTGCAGAAGTGGAAGTAGATGACATCAGTTGCTCTTCCTTTGTCCACTGATGCCATCACTCCATCACAGAGCGCCACCAGATTGGTAAGACACTATCCTGCCCTTGGTGAAGCTGTGCTGGATGTCTCAGATCACCTCCTCATCTCTCAAATGCTTTAATATGTCTTCCAGGAGGTCTGTTCCATGATCTTCCCAGGCACAGAAGTGAGGCTCACCAGTCTGTAGTTTTGTCAGTCTTCCTTTCTACCCTTCTTAAAAAAGGAGTGATGTTTCCCTTTTTCCCATCACTGAGGCCTTCATCTGACAGCCACAACTTTTCAAATGTGATGGAGAGTGTCCTGGCAACCACATCAATCAGTTCCTTGAAGACCTTGGGATGGAAATCATTGGCCCCCATAGTCTTGTATGTAGGCCACTCCAAAAGTGGACCCTTCAAACCTATATTTCTCCAATTAAAGATAAGAATGTGGTGCAAGACCACGAAGATATTTTGTGACAAACTTAGAATTGTAGAATATTCTGAGGTGGAATGGAGTGATAAGAATCATGATAGCTGGGGCTCAGATTAATTCAAGGAACTAGTTGGTTCTTAGTTTCTAGCCCAGAGTTGAGAGGTAGAAATTTTTTTTGGCTCTCTCTCTATCCATCCCGAGAGCACTGACAGTCAGGAAGTCTGGTGAAAAAATAAATGCTGAAAGGAGAGTTTAACCCCTGTGCAATACATCAGAGAATCCCCTGATAAGAATTTTCTCCTTACCTTTACAGTGTGCTGAAAGCTGGCACAATACCTCAGTGCGAGAGGCCTTGGGACTCAGCGTCTCAAGACAGAGCTGGAACTTCTGGACCATCCAAAATTTGGTGGACTTGAACCATACAGGCCTGGAGCCACACAACCAGAGGAGCTGGCAGGGAACCAGATTGCAAGAGGGAGAAGGAAGCACGGAGGAATCTGCAAGCAAAGAATCTGGAGGCGGAGGCAAGAAGAGGGGCAGTGGAAGTTAGACTCATGCATTTTAGAAGCAAAAAGTTGGTCAGGCCCACAGGATATGGGGCTGCTGATGGTAAGGAGTCATCAGACCAGCAAGTCTCACTTTCCCCTCCCAGTCCTATCCCTGCTTTTTCTGGCCTTACCACGGTGCCCAGTATCCCTCTTTTCCATGCGTACTGCCACAACTGATGTGAAGGCAGACGGGACCCCCAGGCTGAGGCTGAGCTTAATTGCACTGTGCCAGATGTCCTCCATCTCTGACTTGCTTGTCCCCTGCCAGGCCAGTTTCCACAGCAGATGCATCATGACTACGCGGTGCACAGGAAACCTGCTGGGGAAGGGAATTAGTCCTTGTTTCCATGCTGAGGAGGGAGGTGAGACATGGATGAGACATGGAGTAAAGAGCAGGGGGCAGTGGGGCAGTGGTCATCCAGGTCCTCTCCCTGGTCAAGGCAGAGGGGACAAGGTGTGAGCACTGGGTATCCAGAGTCTCTTCCCTTCTCAGGGTATGCATGCAAATGATATTTGCTTTCCCTCTTCCAGCCCTAGACAATATCCCTCTTCCTTGTGGGCAGTGGTATTACCCTCTTACCTGTCATCTGCTGACGGGGACATTGAGAACCTGAGTGTGTAATGAAAGAGCTGGCTGCCCACACGATACTGAAGGGTCACAGTTGCCACATCTGCCTCTGGATCCTGGTGGCACAAGTAAAAGAACCACGGAAAAGTTCATCTGCGGGACACTGGGGGACTGGCTACTTAGGTTCACTCACTGATTCATTAAATTAGTAGATATCCATTGTAGGAGCAGAGGTAGTAACATCTCTGAGGGAAAGAAAGGGACTCACAGAGGCATGATACTGGTTTCCCCCTGGTCTAGCAGAGGTGAAGGACACTCAGCATTGAGGAGGTGAAACAGGGAGTGGGTCCTTTAGTTCTGCCTGGGAACATATGATCCGAGCAGTCACTTTACCTGTGCTTGCCCATGGATCTGGGCATAGATGATGCTCTGATGTCCCTGGAAGATCGTCTCAGGAGCTTTTCTGATCACTGTCACCCCCAGGCCTGGTGGAAGGTCCCAGTGTTGTGCGATCTCACTTGCCAGAGGCTGCAGGGCCTGCTGCAGGCATTTCACTGCCTGATGAGGGGATGCAAAGAGAACATACCACTGGAGAGAGTTTCTGAATTGGAGTGGATGATGGTATTTGGATTTCCCTGCACATCTAGGAGAGCTGTAGGAAGTGTTTGATAGATAGGGGGAACACTGAAAGCAGAAGCATCTGGATCATTACCTCAGATGTCATGGTCATCTTGGAGTGGATGTAGCCTGTTGTAGCCTGGGATGCAGCATGGAGCTGCGTCAGGGAAGGGTCCGGCTGGGGGTTAGGAACAAGTTCTACACCAGAGAGTGGTGGGCATGGATCAGGCTCTGATCCATGGTCATAGCACCAAGCTGCCAGAGTTCAAGAAGCATTTGCCTTTGGTCTTCAGGGCAATGGCCTGGGAAATGTAAAAGCTCTCACACTTGTCTGTAGGAAAACAGAAACACCTGTACAGAAATCGAGAGGAAGGTTAGAGAGGAAAGAGGAAAAATGCTGAGAAATTCTGAGAGAAGGTCTACTAGAGGAAGAGTATAGATGGTCTTAGGGAGGTAAGACAGGTGTGTGTGGATGTCACTGATGAAATCCCATCAAGGCAAAGAGAAGAACTGCGACAGATGAGGATCTGGAAGAATGTTTGGAAGACTGATAGGGGGAGTCACCATGCTGGGGGACAGGAACAGGGCTCCCTCATTACCAATGGTAGTCCCGATAACGATGAACCTCAGCCATGGTAGCTTGCTCTTCACTGGAGACCTTCCTTTGGATGAAGATGAAGAGCTGAGGTAGAGAAGAGGAGATCAAAGATTTCATGGCTTCCCACAGAGGAAAGACACCCTACTAAAATGCAGGCAGCCTTCCCCAACTCACTCCCTTACTCTCTTCTGTCTACTCACCTTGAAACAGGGAGAGCAAGAGATTGTGTATCTCCTGTCATTAACATCAGGACATCTGCCAGCACAAAGTGGCCCCCCACAAGGAAGACCCATCTTCCCCAGGTGCAGGTAAATTCCACAGAAGCTCTCCAAAGTTGCCCACTCAAAGATGGTGTCCCTTTCTGCCATGAGAATGTCCCAGAGGCAACTCTCAATACAAAAGTAAGCAGAATGACTCATGTTGAGCTCTAAAATCTACCCTTGCCCCACTGTTTACACCCATTCACCCTTACCCTCAGATGGTACCTGTGCATCCTGGTAGAGGCTGCAGCCCATGAGAAAGAGGAATTCCCCAAGATGGCCAGGGCTGGGCACCACTTCAGGAATACTGAGTTTCAGTGTCACCATCACCACAGGGTCCTCCAGCAGAGAGCTTGAAGTATGTGGGGGAAAGGAGGAGGATTCTTATGTTGCAACACTTTTCCTTGTCTCTTTGCTTTTGTCATACACATTCCCCGCAGCTCCAGCTTATGATACTAAATGGGAAAGAGCTGTTGACTCCCTTCATCATCCCTTGGAGAGACACTGTGATAAACTAGAGCGCTGAGCAACCACCAATTGTATGAAATTTAAGAAGCAGACTGCTGGATTCTGCAACTGGGATAGGATCATCTTAGATGTATGTACAGACTAACAGATGAGAAGATGGAGAACAGCCCCATAGAAAGGGATCTGGTGATTCTGGTCTGGTGACAAGCTGATGATCAGCTATGCAGAATGCCCTGACTGCCAAAAGGGCCAGTTGTAGCCTGGGGTGCAGCATGGAGCTGCGTCAGGGAAGGGTCCGGCTGGGGGTTAGGAACAAGTTTTACACCAGAGGGTGGTGGGCATGGATCAGGCTCTGATCCATGGTCATAGCACCAAGCTGCCAGAGTTCAAGAACCATTTGGACAACGCTCACAGGCATGTGGTTTAATTTTAGGTAGTCCTGTGTGGAAGCATGAGTTGGACATGAGTGTGGGCCCCTTCCAACTCTGGATACTCTGTGATTCTATAATTTGATAAACTTATTGCCCAAATGTTCCTCAGATTCTTCAAGTCTCCCTAACACCCTCTCCCTGGTGCTCAGTTCTGCCCTCCACACTCAGCAGGTGCAGCTCTGGGGTCTCTGCTCTCCACCACAGCACTGAGATTGTGAGGCCCTCCATA
Source organism: Tragopan temminckii (assembly GCA_028571105.1). NCBI lineage: Eukaryota > Metazoa > Chordata > Aves > Galliformes > Phasianidae > Tragopan > Tragopan temminckii. The sequence goes on from JAOWBP010004605.1 coordinate 6,385,734, forward strand.
ATACACCAGCAATTCCAACTTATCAGAGAGACGGGGTGATGATTTCAATGAAACCTGAGAACAAGTGGGGTGTGAGGAGGAAAAAGAACCATCAGCAGACTGCAGATCTTTCATTTCTTTCCTCCTTTGGGACTGGCATCTTTCAGGGCCATACCTCAGCAGATGTCTGATCTGGAGCTGTGTACTGCAGAGGGGTGCAGCTGCTGTTAACATTGATATGTGACACACCACGGGCTGATTGCAGACGGATTCCGAAGTGCACGTCTTCTGATATCTCCTCTTCAGATAGGTGCCGTCCTGTAGGGATAAAAGAGGTGTGAGAAGTTGAAAGGCAAGAACCTATGGCAGCAGACAGTGATTGTGGGGTGCTGAGAGAAGCCTGGACAAATTGTAAGAGAAGTCTACTAGGGGAAGAATACAGGTAGTCTTAATGAGGTAAGACAGGGGTGTGCGGAGGACATTGATGAAGTCTCATCAAGGCAAAGGGAAGAACTGGGAAAGACAAGGATTTGGGAGAATGTCTGGAAGATTGACAGGGAGAGTCACCATGTTGGGGGACAGGTACAGGGTTCCCTCATTCCTGATGATGGCCTGGGTAACAATACTCATTTAAGTTCTTTCCTCAGAGGGTGGTTGAGGCGCTGGCACTGCTGCCCAGAGAGCTGTGGGTGCCTCATCCCTGCAGGCACTCAAGGCCGGGTGGGATGGGGCCCTGGGCAGCCTGAGCTGGTGGGTGAGAATCAGCCCATGGCTGGGGGGTTGGAACTAGATGATCTTTGAGGTCCCTTCTGACCCAATCCATTATATGATTTTATGATTCTGTCTGTCATGGGGGGCTGCGCATAGGGATCTGCAGGGATCTCCTGCCTGGGGATATATGGGGATAGCTGGAGGACTTCTGTCTGGCACATATGAGGGAGAATTTTCAGATTCTCTAACTGTGCCATGTGTGTAGGTCTGGGATCCTTCCCAGAGGGATACTTGAGAGAAGTGTGCTCCTCCCAGATGGATACACTTGTGGAATCACTCACTGACGAATTTTTGTTGGGAAAAAGCTTCTTTGGCCAGCAAAACTTAGCAGTTCCATCGGGATCCAGTGGAAGCTCCTGGACATAGCATAAGCTGATGGCCACCTCTCTGTTAGGAGGCACAGTCCCCAAGAAACAAGCAAATACTGGACCCCAAAGATTCCACTGGTCCTGCAAATATCTCAAATTTTTCTTGCCTGGAGTGGCTTTGTACAGCTGCTGTGCCTGCCACAAAAAATGGAGAAAAACGTTGCTCAGGTCTCACATGGATTTCATTCTCTTATCTCCAAACTTAACTCCAGGTCCACCCCACCTCCCCCTGACTCAACTGGAGGACCTCTTCCTTGTCCCAGAGCATTGCTTCCACATGAGTGTCCCCCATGGTGGCATGGAAGGTGTGTACAACAGTGTTAGAGTCCACAGGAAAGATGAACATGATCTCCCTAGAGATTTGCTGCTTATTGCAGAAGAACGTCTCAGATACCACATCAGCCACAAAGTCCTGGACATTTACTGTCACAGATTCAAGCTACATTTCGGGATAGGAAGAAAAGAACCATGTTCCTCTTGAGAATAAGCCTGAGGAAGACACTGCAGTTGTAAGACTCCCTGCATGTAGAGAATTTAACTTTCAAGTGTCTGCTTGTAATGGTCTACAGCTGCGTGCTCAAACCTGCCACAGAAATGCTGTTGCAGAGCTCACAAACAGCAACTGAAGGTCCCAAAGGCAGCCAACACGTTTCCCTGGGACCACAGATCCTCATCTATCTAAGCCACCACCTTCTTTGAGACTAATGCTCCGGTGAGATTAACTTAATCAGATGTACTACTCATTTTGCACTGCTGGAAAGGAAGGGGGGACCATATCAGGGGCTCTTAGCATAGCATCAAAGGCAGAGTCACAGAAAATCTGTATCATCCTCCCACTTCTTGATGGCTTCTCTGAAAAGCCCTCAGCACTATGGGTGAAATGAGCCACACTTCTTTTGCTATGCAACTCAGAATAAGTGAAGGCTGCTTACAGGCCATGTCCTCGAGTTCTCAGAACATGGTAAGGTGTGCTTCCCTCTCAGCCATCGAAGAAAAGAGTTCCTTTCCACATCTCTTTCCCAGCAAAAATCTTCCCCACTCTTCACAGACACCACCCTCCTGACCCCAGATCACCTCTGTACCTCCTCTGCTTGCTCAGGGTGCCACTTACTCTCACCTTGACCGGCTGAAGACAGGTTCTGTGTGGAAAAGGACATAAATCGAGTTATGAGGATCTAATGACAGAAAGTGGGCCCCTTCCACCAATATACATCATGGCCAAGATGGCTCTTTTTCATCACATACCATTTTGTCCCTCTCTCAAGAGCCTTTGAGCAGATTAATAGGAGACTAACTAGTGGAATGGGAATTGCAGGTGCCAAAAATATCTCTTGATTCCAGGGTGGTGGTGCTTAATTCATGTGAGACCACAGGGAAAGTGGCATAAATGGTGGGTCACAGGCTAAGACATGAGGCAAGAGCATGAGCTTGGGCTTGAGCACTGACAGTTGCATCTAGACAAAACTAGCACCAGTGCTGACAGGATGAAATGGACAGAGGGCTGGACAGGCAGAACAGATGAAGCATGGTCTGGGTGGCTGCATGCATACATGGATTCGTGTGAGGAAGGCGGCACTGCTGGCTGGCTGGGGAGGGCTGTATTTAGTGGCAGCAGGACTGAATGGTAGGAAAATGTGAAGATACAGGAAACTGGGCAGGAGAACGGATGAATAAATTTGTAGCTGGATACATGGATGGCCATCCAGGGAAGCGGGAGGCAGATAAGCACTGAAGGAGTTGATAAGCAAATGTAGAACGTGAGGGAGAGGATGCTAAATACTGCCAAGTTTGTGATTGATAGGTCAATTCAGCGCCTAAAGACGGGTATCCAGAGACAGCTAGTCCTTGTACGTATCACTGATCTGAACTGCTCAGAGCCTTAGCTCAGTGGTCATAGCTTGGCATCGTGGAGCCATAGTGCAGGTGAGTGGTCCTCACAGAAAAAAGGAAATCCAGTCTGACTGCCTCTGCAGAATGATGCCTGTCTCCCATAGGTCCTGTGCTATACATGTTGGCACCACGTGTCTATCTTGGAAATGACAGGATGCCCGAAAATCCATGTTTCAAAAACTAAATCTCACCTCTGAATTTAAAAAAGAGGAAAAGCACCTTCCTCTTAGCATGGGAATACAATTCAGCCCAAGATTTTTATACATATAGGTATTTACACAAAGATATGTTCAACTTAACTTCTAAGCCCTCACTATAAACAATATATGAGCTGGTTAATTGCACTTCTACATTCCACTGATTTAATGGACAGAAGAGGGAGACTGCAGCACAGTCAGGATAATGGGGAATAGTGGGCAGATGGGCAGCCACTTGATGATCCTTGTGGGTCCCCTACAACTTGGGATATGCTACCCTTCAACAATTTTATGGTTCTATCATCCTTTTTATATATCCAAATTCTTTACTGTACTAGCTATAGGAAAAGTCATTTGTAAATGATGCTCTAAAGCATTTGAGCGCCCTTCTTACTGATATAAGCAGCTCCCAGCACTGCAGTCAACAGGTCCCAGTGAGAAATGCCTGTATGGAAAAGAAATGCTGAGGAAGACGCAGTCTGAGCTCCTTGCTGTGGGGGCAGCTGCAAGGTATTCAACCAGAGGACCTTCTGGGGGAACTGGAAAAGGAAGAGGAAGTGCCTGAATAGCCCAAGTCACAAGAATAAACTGGTGAATGTTACCACAAGCAGAGGACTGACAAAGCATATGATTCCTTGCTCGTAGTAGAAGTATTGATTTACCAACGATCAACTTTAAGGAATCCATTAAGAAAAACAGATATGCCTGTACATGCTGGTTCTGTATAATTCTGAACTGTTGAATATATCACCATCTCTGTGTATATGTCTCAAGGAGAATCTGGACCTTAACCTGCACATCTTTGTCCTCAGCTGTGGAGGTCCCAGACATGCAGGCACCATTAGAACTGATGACCACAAACCAGTTCCAGTTTTGCACTCCCTCTGAGGGCACACTTGTTCCTTAGTCACGTGCAGAAGCCCTGAGAGCAGCAAGGGACAGACATGCAGACTCACTGCCCAGAGGAGCATAAATGCACAGTCACACTGTTCCTGTACCCCTTGGCCTGGCAGGACATGCAGCACAGACAGAGAAGCAGACAGACAGAAGCCAGTGAGCCTTTTGCTGGGGTATGGCAAGCACAGAGAAAGGACCGTGCACATGGAAACAGCACAGGGCTGGAAGGATGGATGCAGAGAGGAACTCACCAGAGAACGCAGCCTGCAGCAGGAGCAGTGAGCAGACGGGCACAGGAGCGGCTCTGGAGCGGAATCCTCCCTGCTGTAACACAGAGGAGGAGGGCTGACCTCCGCAGGAAGCTGTGGGCAGAGGTGGAGCTGCCTGCTGCAGCGCCTGGGAAGGAATGCAGCCAAATGCGCGCTCAGGGACGTCGGGCTGGGAAGCAGGGCTGCTACCGTGCCTTCCTGCTGAGGTGGGCGGAGGGCTGGAGAACGTGTTTCCATCGGAGTCTCAGCAGTCCCTGTATTTTAAAATACTCTTTCACAACACTTTTCATTTCAGCATCTGATGGCTCAGAAAAGACCCTGATGTAATTCCAGGCGCAGCCAGCTACAGGGACTGCAAGTCTGAAGGAAATCTCTGTGCATCTACATCTGGTGGCCTGGAAACTCCTCCTGGTGTCTTCCAAAGAGACAAGAAAGATAAACCTGTATTTTAGCTAACTGACTAAGGGACTTATCACAGAGAGCTGCCTTGTGCCCTGGATGCAATGTACAGAAGTTCTGCTGCTGGATTTGCAGGTGCAGTGCATGATGTATGTGTAGTTGCCAACAGCTCACCCAAAGTGCTTTCATCACTTTGCCAAAAACGTTATTTGTGGCAAAAGGAACAAATGGAAGAGAGATGCAGAATACAAACGACATTATCTCCTGGGTGATGAGGTATCTGTTCAAGACAACTGTAGTCTCTGCTGCAGTGACTTTACTGTATAAAAATGTATTTGTTTTTGTTTGCTTGTTTGTTTGTTTGCTTCTTTCCTTGGAAACAAATACTGGAATGTAGTTTTTCTCTTGCCTTCCCCTCCCTGTCAAGTAATGAGCTGCTCATCTATTAAAAGATGTTGTGGGTCAGGGTGGAGAAAGTATCTTTCTCTATGAAATAATGCATATTTCTTCCATGCAGCAAGGTTAAAAATTCACAAAAGGAAAAAAACCTCCATCCCCAGAATGATACAAGGTGATGTATCATGAATGCTGAATTACTAAGTAGTAATTCATATACACAAATAGTGGACAGATAAAGCAAAGTTACTAAGTACACTTTGAGATACATGTAATTTCCTGATTTGTTTCAGCTTATCAGGGCAATTAAAAACAGTCAAGGTAAAAGATTAAAATACATTACCACTGCAGCACAACAATGGTCCCTTGCCACTTAGAAAACTAATGACATTCTTGGCTGCATTAGGCAAAATATTGCCAGCATTTCAAGAGAGGTGATCCTTCTCCTCTACCCAGCACCGGTGAGGACACAGCTGGAGTACTGTGTCTTGTTCTGAACCTTTCAGTACAAGAGAGCTGGACATACTTGAAAGACTTCAGTGTAGGGCTGTGGAGGTGATCTTGGGATCGGAGCACCCCTTCTATGAGGACAGAGAGTTGGGATTATTCAGCCTGGAGAAGAGGAGGCTCAGGGAGGATCTTGTCAATGTCTAACAGTACCTGAAGTGAGGATGCAGAGAAGACAGAGCCAGGCTGTTTTCAGTAGTGCCAGTGCCAGGACAAGGGGCAATGGGCAGAAACTGGAACACAGGAGGTTCCATCTAAACATCAGGAAACAGTTCTTTACTGTGCAGGAGATGGAGCTCTGGGACTGGTTGTCCAGAGGTGTGGAATCTCCTTCCTGGGTGATCTTCAGAAGTCATCTGGACATGCTCCTGGGCAACCTGCTCCAGGTGTCCCTGCTTGAGCAGAGAGATTTGACCAAGCGACCTCCAGAGATCCCTTCCAACCTCACAGTAGTGCATAGCAGGAGAAAGAGATAGTGGACAAAAGCTGAAAAGAGCGTGGTGAGGAACTGGAACAAGTTTTCCAGAGAAGCCATAGATACCTCATCCCTGAAAGTGATCAAGATTAGGTTGGATGGAGCCCAAGGCAGCCTGCTTTTTAGGTGGCAACTAGATGATCTTTGACATCTCTTCCAACCGAAGCTGTTCAACGATTCAATGAAAAAAGAGGTTCCACCACACTGCATTGGAAGTCAGACACTGAACAGTTGTAGTCTACATCCCTGGAGATTTTCAAGATAGTCCTAGACAAAGCCCTAAGCAACCTGGTCAGACCTCATAACTGACTTAGAATTGAGTAAGAGGTTGTCCTAAAAGATCTCCTGAATTCCTTTGCAGCATGGATTATCATATCAAGCTCTCATATGACCCACGTAGTAAGAAACATCAGTGAAACTGTGGTAGAAGACCTCTTAGGAGCTAGCTTACTGACCTTAGCAGCTATGTTTGGAAGCAAGGACAGACTTTCTTTTCAGATCAGGGCAAACTTGAATGAAACTTCAGAATCCCATCTGGAATTCTGTGTGTGGGCAGACTAGTCCTATAAAAAACTCTGAACGTTGTGCCAATGTTTCTGAAAAACAAGTCAAGTGGCATTAAGGAATAAAAACGATTGGACTTTTCTCGGACATCATCAACACTATCAAACTAGGTGAAGAAGTGAACTGTCTGAATGAGACAACCTCCTCCTAAAAGGAAAGTTTTTAGGGTAAGGTGGAGTTCCCTGAGCCCAGCCATGCAATTCAAATTGCTTCAAGGGATCAAGGACACACATACTGAGATGACATGACAAAGAATCATCTGGAAACTTGTGCTCTTCTGTGGCAGCATGGGGAGTCCAGGTGGCATATGACAGAGAATGAACAATGGGAGTAAACATCTGAATATGAATATTTGAATTTCTACCTGTAAATGGGATTCAACTCAGCATTATTTTCCCTAAGTTTAGATAATCATTATATTGTGTTGTGTTTTTTTTCCAATTTTTATTTTTACGGTATTTATTTAAAGACTAATCTGCTTGCCCACTGTTAATATATTGCTTTGGATATGTTGAATCATTTATTCACATTACATTAATGTGCCTTACATTAAATGCCTCAAACACAAGCGTGTCTGAGAGGCTTATCATCGCTGCACTGTTATGTTATCTCCATACAGTACGTGTGAGTTTCATCATGAAAAGACATATGGATGTCTATAGGCCCTGGAACTTTCTGTTGTATGATGTTTCCTTGACGAAGTTATCTTACTGAAGATAAATAAAATCATACACAGCAGTCTGTGAATCTCCTCACTGAAAGAGAATATTTTAGATCCCCTGGTCAAACTCAGATGTGTATTTTAGGACTGCCCCAGAAAACTGATCAGTCTCATGTAAAAACCCAGAGGAATGGGACTGGAGGCAACAAATCATTAAGGTCCCTATGGTCAGAACAAAAGCAGTTCTGGGATTTGGGTTGCCACAGATGATCTGAAGAGCAAAGAACAGGAAAGTAAGAGACAAAGCGCGTTAACTTCCAGCTCTTGTTTACTTCTGGAGCTTAGAAGAAAAAACAAATGCCTTCTACTTGTGTCACATCTACTCTCTGATGAAAGGAACGTTTATTACCAGAGAAGTCCCACATCACTAGAACACTGTTGATCCACATCTCCATCTGATGGGCCCCATAGGAGCATGAGATTCATCTTATTTCCAGGGAAAATAAATCAAGATCTTTCACTTGCACATTATAGACTTTATAGAAATGCCCATCAACATCATTCAACTGCTTTGTCACAAGAATTGATCTGAGTTTCTTACAGAAGTTTCAGGTATCTGTGAGGCACTGACTGTCTGTGGAAATCAAAGATCATTATTCTTAAACTGAAAGCAGATGTCTTCAAAACTTATCAGGTAGTGTTTTTTCGGTTGTTGTTGTTTCTTTGTTTGCTTTTGACATATCCCTACCTAATAGCAGGAGCTCCAAATCTGGAAGTCTGTTTTAAGCAGTGTTTCCGTGACACATATTTTTATTCACATAGAGAGGCTGAAATATTGTCTCCTGTGTCTTTACATGAGATCAAGGAACAAGGCTCAACTGACTGGTATGAATGGTATACAATGATGTTTTCTATTTACTCTGTTTTTGTAATACTCCTCCATCTCAGTGATAATAAAAGTGATCAGAAGCATCCGTCATAGCTGGACATGGAAATAGGACTTTTCAGTGTATGGTTAGACAAGAGTTCTTTCTGAATTTGAAGGATATTTATTATCCTGAAAATGCCAGATTTTTTTGTTTTTGTTTCTTCTTTTGAAGCCTAAAATCATCGATGGCTCCATCTCTCACTTATTTGCTTCCCTGTTCATCTTAGAAAACCCAGTGGCTAAAAATTGGTGTCAAGTAATAGAAGCCAACAGAGTAGAGAACTTGAAGCCCTACCGATTAACTGACTGCATCTCAGTGAAATACTGGAATATCTGTGGTCTGATTCACCACATCACCAGGTGTGCTACTGTCTCTCCACTGGAAATTTCTGACATGAGAACAGAAAAATCCCACAGTGCATTCAAGAGTAGTCTAATAATGGAACTGACTGCAACATCTCTGCAAAAGAGATCTCAGGTAAGTGGAAACGATTAACAAGAAACAATAAGCTTTTGCACTGTGCAATCACTTGTTTTGGTTTTTTTTTTTCTTTTTTTTTCTTTTTTTTTCTTTTTTTTTCTTTTTTTTTTCTTTTTTTTTCTTTTTTTTTCACATCAGGGAGAAAAGAAATGGACATATCCTGTAGTCCTTTCCCAAGAGCATTCAGAATGCTGTGAGAAAAGGTATTGAATGTGAGAGCCTAGGATTAAGTAGAGCAAATGATTAGCTCATAACAGAGTTCTGTGCATTGCTCTTGCTTTGATGATTTGTCCTGTGTGTGCTGTGGTTTGTGTATTGGATCCCTGTGTGTATGAGGAAATTGTACTTTCCTACCACATTTCCATGATATAAGGACACCTTCTGCTACCAAAGAACATTTTGCCTTGAGATTCACTAGTGCATTCTGGTGGAGGGTTCTCCCTGTAGGTAACAGAGTTTGAGCCTAGAGAACGCAGAATTAATGACCATTTTCTCCTCTGTGGTAGTCTGTTTTCTTCTATTTCTTTGTGCATCAATTTCCCATTGAGGGCAGTAAGAAAACATTGACCTACCATGAGTGCCACAGTGCTGCATGAATAACCCATCTGCATTGCACATACAGAGGCACTTCTCAAGGTAATGAACCAGTGTGACTGATTAAGCAGACAGAACTGAGCTTCCCCCTTTACACTTTACTAGTGTTCTCTCTTTATATTTTCTCCCTAATTATCCTCTAACAGACAATAAGCAGAGGTTACCAGGCTTTGCTTTCTTGTGCATTAATTTTGTTCTATTTGGGTGTGCATTCCCTGCAGTTTGTCTTTTTGAAGTCTTTGTGTCCCACTGGCAGTTGGGGAAGGCTGTAAATATGAGCCAAGGCATCCTAGAGTTTGGGATTCCTTCACTTTTGCATATGAGTTTTTCAAAACCAATAAATAAATATCTTAGAAGAAGACTGTTCATACTACCAGTCCTCTCAGCTGGGAAAATTAGATCGTTGCAGAGTGCAAGCAGGCATTTTTTAATTTCTCCCCAGCGTAGTAAAATTCTTTTGCTTTCTTTGGATTGTAGGTGTTTTGGTTGCCAGCTGTGCTGAAGCGCTC
>JAOWBP010004620.1:0-12172 GCA_028571105.1 Tragopan temminckii
CCAGACCCTGGAGGTTAGAGAGAGAGTGTGGAGAAAAGGTGACTTCCTTGCTCTTGAAAAGGAACCGCACAGAGATCACCTAGGCAAAACGAGAGCACTCAAATACGTGGCCCAGGACAGTCAGGAGGAACCAGGGCTCAGTCGTAGCTGAACTTGTCGAGGGATTTGAAAAATAATAGGTCATGATTCTAGAGATTCGTTGGGCAGAATACATAGGCAAAGAAGATTGTTCTCCGTCTGATAAACCTGAATAGAGAAATGTCTTCAAAACACATAAAGTTGACTGAGTATCTCAATAGTTTTATTTACCCCTGTTTTCATTTGTAGTCAGGCTTTCAATGTACCTCATGTCCTTGAACCTGTAGATGGGTGTTGGGTGTGCAAAATGCCTCTAACTGTAAGAGCGAAGTACGTTGAAATCCACCTGATGAGACTGAATGTGTACAATGCTTTGAGGCCAGACAACATGCTTCACACATTCCCACAGGAGCTGTTTAATGTGGATGGCAAGTCACTGTCTATCATATTTACAAAATTGCTCTGTCAGATGAAGCCCTGGGTGACTGGGAAAAGGAAAGATCACTTTCGCCTTTAAGAAATCACAGAATCAAATCAAGAAAGGTAGACCCAGGGAACAGCAGGTCAGAAAACCTCATGTTTGTGCCTGTAATGATCATGAAGTAGATCCTCCTGGAGTACATTTTAAGGCACATGTGAAATGAAGCAGTCTAAAACAGCTAGCATGCCTTCACCAAGGGAAGATCGTGACTGACCAATCTGGTGACCTTGTGTGATGGAGTGATAACAATAGGGGACCAAGGATGTAATCTGCCTGGTCTTGTACAAGGCCATTGTCATGGTCCTGTACCACACCCTTATCTCTGTGTAGGAGAAATATGGATTTGAAGGCTGGATTATTCATTGGATAAGGAGTTGGTTGAATGGTTTCAGCCAGAAAGCTGTGGACAATGGCTCTATGTACAGGTGGAGTCTGGCAAGGAGTTGTGTTCCCCAGGGGTCTGTCGTGGACTGATGTTCTTCCAGATCTTTTATCAGTGCAGAATCAAATGTACCCTCCAAAAGTTCACTGATGACACTAGTTGAGTAATGCACTTGATGAAACAAAATGAAGGGATGCCACCCAATGGGATCAGGAGAAGCTTGAAAATTGGGCCCATGAGAATTCAGCCGTTTTCCAACTGGGAGAAGAACTCATTGAGAGTAGTCCTGCAGAAAAGGACTTGGAGGAAATCCTGGTGCTCAAAGAGCAAAACATGAGCCAGCAATGCGGGCTTGTATCCCAGGAGGGCAACAGTATCCTGGCCAAAACAGGAGTGACTAGCGGAGAGAGGAAAAGGATAGTCCTCTTTGTCTCTGCTCTGCAGAGGCAGGGGCCTACTGCCCCCCTGTCACGGGCATAGATCAATCTAGTTGACTCCATGACATCTGCATTACAAGCAGTGGAGCCAATAACACAGACAGCTGAAGTTATAGTAAAAAAAAAAACAACACTGTCTATATAAAGATATGTGAAAGACATGGCGTATTCCTGAGACAGGGGTATACCAATCTCAAAAAGTAGCATGCTGTGTTACGTATTTGAATCAACTTAGTTCTTTGTCTTCTTCTCCATAATAAGAAGAAATACAGAAAATATTAGGTTCGGTAATTTATCACAGCCATTTGCCAGAATCTACTCCAGTTACATCACCAGGAGGAAATACTGTACAAGAAGGCAAATACCCTATTCCAGTGGGTGCATGGTATACTGACAAAGCTAGCAAAGGAAACCCACACCTGAAGCTTGTAGCTGCATAACCAACCATTTACTGAAGCAATCAGGTTTGAAATAGGAAATGGACAAAGTAGCTGGTGGGCTGTTACAATCACCAGGAAACGGAGAAGCAGAAGCAACCACACCCAGTACCCAAAACAACAGCCCCCCTTTCCAGAGGACATAGTCTATTACAATGATGAAAAATCAACTATAGAGGCTCTTTGCCCCAGTCTGAGGGGGCAAAACACACCTTGACATATACTGATGCTGTAAGTGGAGTACAACAGGCTTATCTAGTGCCACAAGCTGATCAAGCCAACAATATGGCATTGTATGTCACCCCACATGGAAAGTGATCGAAAAGCACAATTTAATGTGAGTTTTGTACAGAAATGGGACAAAGATAATAACACTGAATGACAGTTCCACCTATCATACAATCTCACTGGAGCAGGTCATTCAGAACATTATAATGACATATTGAAACAGTGCTTCAGGCTGATAGTCTATGAAGGAGTGGACAACATGACTACATGAGATAGTAAGAGACATAAATGAAAGACCTTGAGATGCCTGAGCCAATGCTTTATATGTGCTACTCACCATCTGGGCTTCTCTACTAGGACACAGACAAGGGGGACAGAAAAACATGTTAAGTTGCACGCTGGTATCACGAACATCTTTCTGCTCCCTGTGCTGGTTGGGCTTGTAACCAAGTAACCACATGGGAGAGTGGCCCTACTTGGTATAACAACAGCCAAAATAGTGTGGCATCCTTGCTCCCTGGGGGAGATATTATGGAAAAGAGAGGTTTTGTAACCTCTTGGGTGATCAGTAACTTGCTCACTAAAATACTTGACACACTGATTTTTATTGTACAAGGAAGTCTTTAATGGAATAGGACTGTAAGCAAAAATGGATAGCCGACCTTCGATGAAATGGCTGCCAAAATAATGGATGAATTCTGAATGTGGAACTGTGCATTACTTTGCCACCCTGTTGACAGACTGTCACAGTATGTGGAATAATGTACATTGGCTCTCACCTCTGACAGTGAGGATAAAACATCAGGAATCATATTGTGTCAAATGGATCTCTTATAGGGGAACTAATGTGTGAGTAGGACATTTACTCAAGAGCTGGTGTGAGAACATTACCTTGCCCAAATCCTAGAATAAGAATCCAAGTAAATCTTTTGTCAATATGGCTGACAATACCTACCTCTTAACTGGGCTGGACAGTGCACAAGGAAGGACATCTTGCTGGCCTGCCACCATCGGTATCTGCTGGGAGAAAACCACAGAGTGGACACTCTACTGGCCAGCCTTCCCCAGTAATGTGAGTCTCTACTTAACAAATGAATATTAACTTTCCTCCATGTACGTTCTTAGAGATAGGTAAAGCATATGCGGTAGTGCTGGCTCTTTTGCACTACAACCTTTAATCCCAGCACACCAAAGAAGCCTTCATTAGATAATGGGCATGGCATAAATCTGGAGATGAAAAGGTAGGAAGGAAACCAAACTATGGCCCATATCATTAGCAGAGATGGCTTGCATTAAAGATGAGCTTGTCAGAAGATTAATACCTATGTCAATGGTGCATCTGGGCCTGCAGCAATGAGGGATGAGTATAAAAAGCAGCCCAACTCCCAGCTCTCCCATCCATTTCTCTTGCCTCCTTCTCGCTGGGAACCAGGTAAGTGTAAAGCCCTTTTTCCTCCTCTTGCAAAGCGAGACTTTGCCTCAATAGGCATTTTATTCAATAGTGACTCCTTCTCACTGGGAACCAGGTAAGTGTGAAGCCCTTTCTCCTCCTCTTGCAAAGCAAGATTTTGCCTAAATGGGCACCTTATTCAATAGTGACTCTGTCCTGTGCTGGGGATTGGAGATCCTTGCTATTGGGAGAGTATGGAGGGGATAAGGTCTGCTCAGAGAGTCTGGGGCATGCTTAAATGGCCTGTGATTTATCCACTCAAAGAGAGATTCCTTGGACCAGGCTGTTCTCTGCAGGGCTCCAGCATGACAAAGGGATATGACCTCCTGTCACAGCCTCCATCTGTGTTCTTAATAGTTGCCTTGGCTCCTTCGTGAGAGGCTATTCAGGTTGCCCCTCACACAGCCAAATGCTCTCCTTACACTTAACCCTCTTTCCTAGGTTTACTTTCAGTCTCAAGACATGTCCTGCTACTCCCAGTGCGTGCCATGCCGGCCCTGTGGCCCGACTCCTCTGGCCAGCAGCTGCAATGAGCCCTGTGTCAGACAGTGCCAGAACTCCAATGTTGTCATCGAGCCCTCTCCCGTGGTGGTAACCCTGCCCGGACCCATCCTCAGCTCCTTCCCGCAGAACACCGTTGTGGGCTCCTCCACCTCCGCTGCTGTTGGCAGCATCCTCAGCTCTGAGGGCGTGCCCATCACCTCGGGGGGCTTTAACCTCTCCAACTTTGGCAGCCGCTACTGTGGCAGAAGGTGCACACCCTGCTAAAGAAGTTGGCCATATTCCTGAAGAAATTCTTCCAGAAACTACAAACGTGGTGTTGGATCAAGAAGAAATCTTCAAGCCACTGCTTTCAGAATACCTGAACATCCTCAGCTAATCTAGCAAGTGCCGGCAGGAAGGGGAAGCCTGGTCTTTCTGAAAACCTCACTCATGTCTCTTCCATTTTTCTAAATATCTCTCTCTAAATTATCTTTTTTCTCTCTTTCTTCTTACTCTATTCTCCTCTGGGTTTTGAAGCTTCTCAGAGCCATCCCATCCTCTGCCAGAAAGTTAGGCACATGCCTTGCATGAACTCTAACATAGGATCAGGCAACTCCTGCACTGTGTTTAGAGTGAACTCGTTTTCCTCTTTAAACAATCATTAAAATTTCTGCATATCAGTTTGGGTTTTTGCTGTTACTTCCCACAGTGAATGTCCTTCAACTGCCCAGGGAAAATGACTTTGCTACTAGTGGGTAGGAGATGAGTGTATAAGGAGGCCCTTCACCACTCTCAAAAGAGTGGGAGGTTGTGACACACTGCAGAGACTCCTCTCTTGGGCACCGTCCCTTGCAGCTTTAGAACATATCCCAATGGCACAGAAAGTGGGTATTGGCCTTTGCTTTGCAGTGTTTCTGCCCTCAGTTAACCCCATTCAGGTCTTGGAAATGGAGAACACAATCCCTGCTTTGCTCACAGGAAAAACTAGGAGTGTGTTGGAGGTCATGGGGAAAAGCTACCCTGCAAGCTTTTAGTAACAGAACTCTTCCTGCTCTTGTCTCCGCTGCAGTTGAGAAGGAAGAAGGTACAGAATTGGAGTAGAACTGTGTGGAGTAGAACTCTCTGGTGCCTAACACAGCTCATGGTGTTTAGTGTGCTGTCTCCCACCCAAGGCACCCTGCTCATGTCACACCCAACTGTGTCTGATTGACAAGGCCTCAGTCAGTGGCTGCTACAGGTCCTGTGCTCATTTCTCTCGAGAACTCAAGGAGGTGCACTCTGGTCAGGATGGAGTTTGGTGGCCCTGGAGGCAGTGCTCCCTGCGGGCCGGATGGCACTGCGCCTTGCCCCCACCCACAGCCCTGTCTCTTCTCCCCATCCCCTAAGGGATGACAGGAGCAGTCGTTTCCTCCAATAGCCCTGGCCCAGGCTCTACCAGCCTGACCACTGGAGCCCAGCTCCATGCTCAGGAATCAAGTGTCTCTGCCCAGATTGAGGGGTGCAGCTGCTGCTTTCGCCTAGATTATGTGTTTCCAAACTTTTGGCTTCCCTGGGCCATGCTGACTGAAGAGGAATTGTCTTGAGTCAACACATGTAGGTCTCTCTGAAAGTAATGTCTCCTTCATTTTCACTGAAACTGCTACTGATTCAGTGAACACAGTACCTCCATTTGATAGGGCAAATTTTCAGCTACAAAACACTATTTTTCAACAGTCGCCACCACCAGCTATGCATTTTCACCAGTGATGAACAAATGCCTGTGTCCCACACTTGTAAATATCTGCCCAAATGGAAGTGAACCACTGATGTCGTCACTACCACTGAGACACACCATCCACTGCCTCACTGAGCTCACATCCACCGTTTGGTCTCTATGAAAGTTCAGCAAGCACTGATGAATACCAGTGGGCATAATTTTTTCCACATGGAGGAATTCTATGACACCTCCTTGCTTCAGGTGCTATTCTGTCAGATTGCCTCTCTGCTGTCATCTGTCACGCAACGACAAAATGTAATAGAATACTGTAGGGAAGTTTCAACCTTTCCTACCAAACCACCTTCATCTTCCTTGGTCTAATCAAATAAAATAGAGGGCATTAGCTTTGGAGCGTAACGTATATAATACAGTTAATGCATACAAATAACAAAATTTATTTTAACTTTTACTGTTTTCATTAAAACATTCAAAAAAGAGAGCCACAAAACCATAAAACTAGTGGGATATGTGACCTTATTTTTGTGATACTAATGCATTAGTTTGGGATGATGGCAGTGACTGCAATTCTTAGTGAGTTCTGAAGTTGTTCGTAATAGATTTTTGATGAAATTTTACTCTTCCTTTGCTTCATCCTTGACAATAAGTCTTCACAAACATACATATCACCAAAAAAAATTGACGTAAATGAGGCATGATTGTGAAGCAAGGAATATTTCTCTCTGGTAAGATAGGGCTTATAAAATTCTAGAAAAGAGACATGATCAATTTTTTGTGTTGAATGTCTGATTGCCACTGTATACATTCTATTTGAAAATTCACAGGTAATGTATTTATATCAACTGCAAAAGGAATCACAAACATACATTGATGATTTTTTGAAACCAATTCAGTGGAAGACTGCCTATTTTTCACTGTTCAGAGGACTGTTTTTAGCCAGTATCAAAATGCATAAGATTATTTGCCATAACTCGAGTCAGCACTGCACTGTGCATTCTCTGTATCCAAGTTTCAGCACAGTCATTGCCAACTGCACACTGATATTTGGTTGTTATTGAGTGATGGGTGCATGCCCTGGGCTGGGTTGGGTCGTTTGGAGGGGAAGAGCTGCTGCCATGATGGTGCAGGGCAGAAAGAAGACACAATATGTGATGGTCTGGGCTGTAGTCTAGACATGCCTGCCTTAACTGGATCAACCAGTACTGCAGCTGACTACAGACACACAGAAATGTACAGCCTTAGTGTGGGGAAGATTCAGACACTCAACCCTCAGCTCCAGCAGCCGGCACATGGGCTGTGATCAGTGAATGTGCCCTAGATGTGCATGCAGAGCCCCACATTTGGCTCACCTTTGGCAATATCAGCAGTAGTTGGCTTTGGGGACAAAACCTGCCAGTGTCACATGGTCCAGTCTGATGTCATCCAGGGATGACGCTTCTACTACATCTCAGTGCAACCATTTCCAGTACCTTGCCACCTTTATTACAAGAAAGTTCCTCCTTTTATCCAATATAAATCTCCTCTTATTTCATTTGAAAAAAATTTCTCTTGTCCTATCACCACAGATCCTGAAAAAGAGTCCATCCCCTTCTTTCTTATAGTCCATTTAGATACTGAAAGTCTCCTATAAGGTCTCCCAAGAACCTTCTCTTCTCCAGGATGAACAGTCCCACCTCTTTCAGCTGGTCCTCTTAGGAGATGTATTACATCCTTGGATCATTTCTCTGGCCCTCCTCTGTATCTGCTTCATTTCTCTCCTGTACTGGCATCTAAGCATCTGGATGTAGTACTACAGGTGAGGTCTCACCAGCACAGAGTAGAGAAGCAGGATTATCACCCTCAACCTGCTAGTCACTCCTTTTGGTGCAACCCAGGATGTAGTTGGCATTCTGGGCTGCAAGGACACATGTCCAGCTTCCCATCCAGCAGCAGCCCGAAGTCCTTTTCATCAGGGCTGTGCTCTATCCTTTCATCCTTCAGCTTCTATTGAGAGAGGGGATTGCTATGACTCAGGTGAAAGCCTTGCTCTTGGATTTGTCGGACCTGACAAAGTTCTTCTGGGCCCTCTGCTCAAGTCTGCCTAGGTCTCTCTGGATGGCATCCTGTCCCCTGGCAGTCTTGACCTCACAACACAGCTTGGTGTCATCCACAAACTTTCTGAGAGTGAACTTGATCCCACTGTCAATGTTATTAACAAAGATATTAAACAGCACCAGTCCCAGTACTGACTCTGAGGGACAACACTCATCACTGACCTCCATTTGGAGCCACTGACCACCACTCCCTGGATACGATCTCACAATCTGTTCCTATTGAACAGATCCATGAAATCCATAGCTTTCCAATTGTGGACCTTGTAAAAGGCCTTATAGAAGTCCAGATATACTACATCATTGGCTCTTCTGTTGTTCTTTGACACAGTTATGCCATTATAGAACACAAGTATCTTGGTCAGGAAGCATACTTCTCATGGGAGACATCCTGAAAATACCACTCCATTGCTGAGAACCAGGTAAGGAAGAAAGGAGTGATTCCTTTTCTGAGGAAGGAAGGAAGGAAGAATTCATGACTTGAGAAAGGGAATTGACACAAGGAATAAAACTTTTGTCAAAAAATGAAATATGATCTTTTGACTATATGAGGAAGTGGAACCAAAGTCTGAGGATGAAAACAAAAGCTACTATTAACAGTAACTTTCCAGCCTCAAAATGAGACATTCAGCTTTCAAGGTGGATGTTTAGACCCTGAAATTAGACTCTGGATGCCAAAATGAATCTTTGGACCTTCCTTTTGGCTGCTTGAACGCTGAATGGAGGTTTTATCCATGAAAAGGAGAGGTTAATTAGGCTTTGAGCACTAAAAAGCTGTGTTTGGTCATAAAAAGGGAGGTTCTGAACTCTCAAATAGTTTTACTTAGCACTGCCTCAGAGAACCTTCCATCTGTCACCATCCGTCACAAGGAGCCTTTCCACCAAGATCATGAGAAAGATCTCTCAGATGGAAAAAGTTCTAAGGATGGAAAAAAGTGGTGAGGAAAAGTCCCTGAGACAGCTTTGCTTCCAGCAGCATGTTGGGCTGATTTCAGTGCCACATCCCAGCTGTGAAACCCTTCATCCTCCTTCATGTGAAAGAGCACTGGGCACAAATGAAAACTCCACCACATTTTGCAGAAGACCTTTTGCAAGACTCTCTCTTTCCACATGATCTGAAGACAGATGGATTTCTGTGTAAGAAGAGTGACTCTTGTCAAATAATAGTACAGGTTTTGGAATTCTTTGCTCACATTGAGACCCTGTGGGACACTTCAGGTCAGTACACTGAGGGAAAGGCAGCCATTTCTCTCCCTATCTTTGCACCTTCCCTAGAACAAATCCAGCAACAGTGTTTTGCTCCTAAGTTATGTCAGGCTCGCTTAAGAGGCCCTTTTCTTCCCAGCAGGGATCTAAACATGTAACAAGCCGGAAATAGCCTCCTCTCTGCCTCAGAGCAGTCTCACAGTAATCTAGGCTTTCCAACTGCTGTCAAATCAGGGACCTTTGTGTGTTTGGTGTGTAGGCAGAAGGGAGTAGAATGTTAGAAAATAAGTGACTAGCACTCACTGATGCAAGATCTCCAGGTGTCACTCAGTAACAAGGGTGCTGTGAAGAGTATGTACTGTCCCTTTAACACTGTTTTTTTACAAGATTTCACCCGGGAATGAGACAGATGGGAATCATAATCCTAGCCTCAGGCTATCATCCAAAATCCAGGAAGAAAGCTCTCTAACTCCAGTGTGGTGTTAGAAAGCTGACATTCCTTAATTCCTCATGATACATGCCAGGCAACTTGACAAAACAGGCAGCATACTCAGAGCTCAATTAAGTGATCCATTTGCTGATTATTTTTCGTGATTTTCTAATTTATACATCGGTCAACAATAATTACATTATTAAACCACTTTCTTCCACTTGAGTGGATCTCCTCCAAACTTTCTCCAGTGTTCAATAATGCATCCTAACGCTGAGCAATTAGGTACTTCAACAACTGATTGCCCCCCTCTATGTTTAGAATGTCTGAAATGTGCTAATTCACATGCTGTAACAAACACACACGCCACAACTACAAGAATAAAGAGTAAAGCTCAACACAATCTACAGATTCAAACCACACACACAACACAAAAAAATAGAAAGCTCAGCATCATTACAGCAATACTCATATACATGTGCTCACATATGAAATTACAATGCTGGCAACCACAACATAACACAATTACCAGTAAGTGCTTCAGTTTCTCATAGGGGAGCTTGCATCTCTCAAGTATCACTTTAGTAATTAGGGGGACATTAAAACACTATTGTCCTTTAACCCAGGGACTTAAACTGTAGGCTCAGTATATATAGGGGTGCACCCCTTGATAGTGCATGATGGGTACACTATCTACCCTTGCTCTGGGATCCCATTACACTTTCTCTCTGTACACGGTACGCACTTCTTACGCACTTCTACTGCTTTACCATATTCCAGGGAACTTGCAACCAAACCCAATGGGGTTGGGATAGGGGGAAGAATCACTTGATATGCACACTGAGCGGAAGTCCCCTCCAGTCCTTCAGTTTACAAGATCTCTGTAACAAAGTCCCATCTGGGTCACCAAAACTGTCATCCAAAATCTGGAAAGAGAACTCTTACTCCAGTATAGCATTAGAAAGTGGCATTCCTTTATGCCTCACGATACGTACCAGGCAATTTGACAAAACAAGCTTGCATGCTTAGAGTTCAAGTTCTACAATTAAACAGCTAATACTTACATTGGCATAAACATCATTCTTTTACAAGAACTCATTAACATATGATAATGTCCTTTGAGCATGCACAGTGCGGCCTCTGGTGGTCTTAAGACCGTGTACTTCATCCCCTTTATTTTATCTTCAGCTTCTTCTCCATGACCTTGGCCAACTTTCAGCTGTTTTTTCTCAGTTTGGCAGATTTCTATTTGTTCTATTTTGTTTCTATTTGTTAGGCCATAATAAGCAACTTTCTATCCTAGTGCACTTGAATCTAAAACAATGTATGTGAAATTTAAGGAAAAACTCCTTGCACCTGGTGTATGCAAAGATAAAAATAGTCTATTGTGATTTTAGTTCTCCTGTGAAGCAGAATCACTGAGAAAACCAAGGCTGTTGACACAACAAGCAAAGTTAAACTGGAAAGTTTTAGAAGTAGCACTCGCTCATTTCTTATGATAAACCAAATTATTGGTCTTAAAACTAATGTACTAATCCCTATTGCTAAACCAGACAAGCAAAGCTAAAATGGAAAGTTTTAGAACCAGCATTCATTGATTCCTTTGGAGAAACTATTATACTGATCACTATTGCTAAACCAGCCTATATCATTTTGAATCAGCCACATTGCCAAGCCTACTGAAGGTCAAGAGGTGTTAGGCTATGTTCCCAGACATAGGGTTTAATGTGTTGAGACTGCAAGTGGACTCATTGACCTCTGTGGATCAGTTCTATGTCAGGATATCCAATGATTCTGTGTATCTATGCTTTCCGGAGAAAAGAAGATTCTTTTCAAAGTATTAGTCTGGTTCTCCTCAATTAGTGTAGCTTGAAGGCAAGGAATAGGAGAGATGACATCAACGGTCTAACCTATTCCGTTTTCAAGAGAAGGGTGAATTGCCAAAATGTGAGTTTGTTATTTCATCACAGACCTCACTTTTAGATGATGGGTAATTCCAGTTCAGAAGAACCTACTGGAAATTGTCTGAAGACAGTCACAGTGTGTGTTATGTGAAGGAAGACTCACTGTTGGAGTGAGAGCTGGCATCCAGACCAAGTCCAGACCCAAGAGTGGCCTGACTGAAGGCTTCACCCAGTCACTGCAGTGAACCAATAGGGAGACTGGCCAAGCCAGGAGATCAACAGAAGGCCAGGAATAACATAGGCTGCCATTTGTCAAGATTCCCATTCATATGATGCGCTTCAGGCTCTAGGGGACACGTCTAAGCAGAGACACATCAAGGCAAGGACTGAGCCATTGATTACAGACTAACCAGGGATGGCTTCCTCTGCTTTAAAAGAGGATGCCTGAAAGATGAAATCTCAGCAGTGTGCATTGGCCTCCAATATCTAGAAGAGTGATGGAGTCTCCCCAGCCAAAGCCATAGCTTTCTCCTTTGGCCACCTATATGCAGGTGGAAAAATAACATGGAAAGACACACTAAAGAATGCAGGAAATGTTTAATGAGTCTGAAGAGGGAAATGGTGTAACCCCAAGTGTATACATCAAGTGTGGGGAGCAGCAGGAACAGGCAAGAATCTTTTCCCCTTTCCTATGGCAGCGTTGCCATCAGGCCCACACTTATCAGCCAGGAGTTGTAGAAAGCTGACCAGGTTACTTGACACTGGTTTTGAGGGCTACTAACAGAGATCTCAGAGGGGAAAAACAGAAAAGATATTAGAGAGGAAGAGAGAGCAAAAGAGAGAATCAGTAGA
>JAOWBP010004631.1:2245-14262 GCA_028571105.1 Tragopan temminckii
CTCCCATGGCTGACTCATTGCTCGCCCCAGGTGATCAATCAGAGGTTCAGGCCGTGATTCAGCAATTCCCATACAGGTGGTATCTCTGATAAAGCAGATTCTATTCGCAATTGCAATGGCGGGCCTCCTGCAAGCAGGAGATCACACAGAAAGCAGAGTTACATCTTTTATTCCCTTTTCCTTGATGCTTATCTCCTTCTCCCCTAGTTCCTCATTGGCTGAGTACTTTAGGTTCACAGTCTTCTCGACGCTTCACTAAACACGGAAACACTGGACAAACGTAAATTTTTCCTGCATAAGCGTAAATCTGTAGCTAATTAATTAACTTATCAAACACTTGATCATTATGTTGTGGATATCTGCTTGTCCTTCTTTGTACAAAGATAAGCTTGGGGAGTATCCTGGTGCCTGCCTGTCACGTCCCAACCTTCTCATGGACTGAGACAGTTCGGCCTTGCGTAGAGGCCCCAACTTCTTTGATGTTTGCTAAATCTGTTTTTCTTTTGCTGGGAGTTTCTTATCCTAACAGAACAACTCTACAATATGTTTTCTAATCCCTAACACACTATACACGCATTGTTTGGAATATTTAACAACTATTAGTTTTGCAAGAAAGAATTAATCACATAATTCAGTAATAATGTTTCTAAAACATGCCACTAACATATATAGTATTTTACTTCTTAGATCAACTACTTCTAAGGATAAGTTACAGAATACAAATGCATTATGTTCTACTTCTTCAAACCAATTGCTCTTTTTAGTATCAAATGCAGAAACAGCACTCCATTCCTACACCAGGGCGGACTGGGTCCTTTCCTCAGGTGCTTAATCTGTGGTTCAGGCTGTGATTCAACAGTTCTTATACAGCATAGCAAAGGGAAAAATAACAAATCAAATCAATAGATGACAGAAAAATAACAAAGAAAACTAGCAGGATTCTAGATGAAATAACACTGAAAACCACAGGAAGCAAGGCAGAAGGCTAGATTATGTCTGTGTGTCTTTCTGAAGGAAACAGAGCTGCAGATGTTCAGAGTGCTGCTTGGTGCACCCATCACAGTCAGCTGCACTGCAGAACAAGGCTCCAGAAGCACTGACAGCTCCCGTCAGCTCCAGTATTAAAGCAATCTGATATACTTCCAATTCGTATTTCAAGTACTTCAGAGGAAGAAGAATTAAAGCTGGCAAACACATGATGACTTCAGATAACAAACACCAAGTTAAATGGCAATTAAGGCAATAAGCATCCTTAGATTACCACACTTCTTTTAGTTTATCCAGAAAGGCTTCTAGCTCCTTTAGAGCTTCTCATTCCCAGAGCTGGAAAAATCAAGGGAAAAATGTTGAAATGTCTCCAAAACCCATTCAATTTTCACTTAATCCTGATTTTGCCCTGCAGATGGGGTTTTGTTTCTATTTATGGTGTTACACAACAGGTGGCTAAAGTGACTGATATAGCTTTGAAGTAGTAGAAGTATAATTCCATAAAATATACTGTTTTTCTTTCAAATCTCTCTCAGAAATCAATTAATTCATACATATATTGTAGGAGGAATTTTACTAGCCAAAGCCATTTCTAGGTTTGGCTACAGCTGTAACTCCTTTCTCTCCCTGAGAAACGTAAGATCTGTGCCTCACTTCCAGTGTTAGAAAAGACTGGAGGTGCAGTGAAAGGAGTCAGATAGTGTTTCCTCCGCTGCATGTTTTATTCCTCACCAAGTGAAAATAGTCACATCTTAGAGGTTTGAGAATAATTCTATGAATTTAGAGACAAAAACTTTTGTTAAGTCTTCATTCTTACTTTCATGTTTTGAATTTCAACTTCTGTCTGAGTGTCTTCTGGAAGATCTAGTAGACAAACTATCAACTATGCCTGATGCTGATGAATCCGTGGTGGTAGTAGGTAGATCCAACGGGGAACAGAATTCCCAAAACAGCCTACTGAAGGGCCTGATCAACTTGATTTCCTCACAGCCAGTGTCATGCACCCCCAGTGTCACAGCTATCAAAAGAAGTCCTTCTGCTCGAGCAAGTGACAACAGTAAGACTACGTCACGTTTTGCCTTGTGGCATTACCTACGTGACCATGGAGAAGATATGAAGAAGTGGCATAAACAATCTACTCCTGCACTTCAAGCACAGGTAAGAGAATTACAAGACAAATCAACCACCAAGGCGAACTTCTCCAAAAAGGTGATTGCTCCAGTTGCTGCAGACAACGGAGGTAACAAATAGAGGGGCCCTGCTCCCAGCCAGGGGGGAAAGGGATAATAGAGTTTATTGGACTGTGTGGGTTAGATGGCCTGGCACATCAGAAATGGGCATACGGAAATATAAGGCTCTGGTGGATACTGGTGCACAGTGCACTCTAATGCCCTCGAGTCACCAAGGGACAAAACCAATTTATATTCATGGGGTGACTGGGGGTTCCCAAGAGGTGACTATGTTGGGGGCCGAAATCAGCCTCACTGGTAAAGACTGGCAAAAACACCCTATCACGACTGGCCCAGGGGCTCCATGTATACTTGGTATTGATTACCTCAGTAGGGGATATTTTAAGGATCCCAAAGGGTATCGATGGGCCTTTGGAATAGCTGCTGTAGACACAGCAGGTGTTAAGCAGTTGTCTGTTTTGCCTGGCCTATCAGAAGACCCCTCTGTTGTGGGGCTGCTACGAGTGAAAGAGCAACAGGTACCGATTGCTACAAAAACGGTGCACAGACAGCAGTACCGCACCAACAGGGATTCCTTGCTCCCATTCAGAAGTTGATTTGCCAACTAGAGAATCAGGGAGTGATTAGCAAGACTCACTCACCTTTTAACAGCCCCATATGGCCAGTGTGTAAAGCCAGTGGAGAATGGAGGCTGACAGTAGACTACCGTGGCCTGAATGAAGTCACACTCCCATTGAGTGCTGCTGGGCCAGATATGTTAGAACTGGAATCAAAAGCGGCCAAATGGTACGCCACCATTGATAGCGCTGTTTGCTTTCACCTGGAGGGGCATTCAGTATACCTGGAATCGTTTGCCCCAGGGGTGAAAACATGGCCCAACCATTTGCCATGAGTTGATCCAAGCAGCACTGGAACAGGGAGGTTCTCCTGAGCACTTACAGTACATTGATGACATCATTGTGTGGGGCAACACAGAAAAGGAAGTTTTTGAGAAAGGAGAGCAAATAATCCAGATCCTTCTGCGTGCTGGTTTCGCTATTAAGCAAAGCAAAGTGAAAGGACCTGCCCAGGAAATTCAGTTCCTAGGTATAAAGTGGTAAGATGGCCGCTGTCACATCCTGAAAGATGTGATTGACAAAATCACTGCCATGTCTTCACCGACTAATAAGAAAGAGACACAATCTTTTCTGGGCTTAGTGGGTTTCTGGAGAATGCATATTCCAAACTATAGCCTCATTGTAAGCCCTCTTTGTCATGTGATGCGAATGAAGAATGAGTTTACATGGGGCCCTGAGCAGCAGCAGCCTTCTGAACAGATTAAACAAGAGATAGCCTGTGCTGTGGCCCTGGGGCCAGTACGGACGGAACAGGATGTAAAGAACATCCTCTATACTGCTTCTGGAGAGAAAGGTCCCACTTGGAGTTTGTGGCAAAGAGCCTCAGGAGAGACCCGAGGCCGATCCCTGTGATTTTGGAGTCGGGCGTACAGAGGGTCTGAAGAGTACTACACTCTAACTGAAAAGGAGATCTTAGCTGCGTATGAGGGGGTTCGGGCTGCTTCGGAAGTAATCGGTACTGAAACACAGTTCCTTCTGGCACCTCGATTACCAGTGCTGAACTGGATGTTCAAGGGAAAAGTTCCCTCCACCCATCATGCTACTGATGCCACTTGGAGTAAGTGGATTGCGCTGATTACACAACGAGCACGGATGGGGAACCTCAGCTGTCCAGGGATCCTAGAGGTCATCATGGACTGGCCTGAAGGAGAGGTGGTCAGTGCTTTTTCTTTACACAGTTTTGGGAGTTCGGTCTACCTGATTCCTCCAGCCCAAATGCAAAACTCTGCACTTTGCTGTGTTGAACCTCATCAGGTTCATCAGGGCCCACCTTTCTAGCCTGACGAGGTTCCTCTGAACAGCATCCCTTCCTTCTACCATGTAAATCACACCACTCAGCCTGGTGTCGTCAGCAAACTTCCTGAATGTACACCCAATTCTGTCGTCAATGTCATTGATAACGATATTAAAGAGCACTGGTCCCAAGACAGACCCCTGAGGAATGCCACTTGTTATCAGCCTCCACCTGGATGTAGAGCCATTGATAACCACCCTCTGTCTGTGGCCTTTCAACCAGTTTCTTATCTATTGAGTAGTCCATCCATCAAATCCACATCCCTCCAAATTGGAGATAAGGATGTGGTGGGCTACCATGTCAAAGGCCTTGCTCAATTCCAGTCACAGGCATAGATTGATCTAGTTAACTCTGTGACATCAGAAGAGAAGAACTGCATTCCTCAGGGGGCTTTGCGTTCAGAGAGGAGGTACAAGCCCTGGTGAGGTCACTTGATGTCCACTTTTTCCTTCAGCTCTCCTCCCTGCTGCTCGACCCAACTGCGCATCTCTGCTCAGCTTGATGATAAGGCCTTGGCTTCTCAGACACTTTCTGTCTCATGAGATTTGATTGATTAGCTTCAATTGAATCATCTTGTATTCTAGTGTGTTCTCTTGCATTCGAATATCTTATTCAGTCAATTCAATAATTTCTGCTCAAGTGGTTGCTGCTGTTGTGCTTTGGGGCCCATCTCTCAACCCTTTTTCCACTATCCCCTTCTCCAGGGGGTGAACCAGCTGGTCCCTTTGTGCAGCTACTCACAGAACCAGGCTCAACAGCTCTACGCTGCCTGTATGGGAACTGCTGAATCATGGCCTGAACCTCTGATTGATCACTTGGGGCGAGCAGTGAGTCAGCCATGGGAGCACATGAATTGCCTTCACCTGTTCTGCTGGAAGGGGTGGAGCCTGACTCCACCCCTCCTAGACCCATTTAAGAGCTGACTACCAGTGGGGAAGGATCTCTTCTGGAGATCATCCCTTCTGGAGATTCCTAGTGAGCTCAGGATACAGGTGAGCACTTTATCTTTTCTTTGCTCCAATATAATAACAGCTTAGCCGAGCTCTTTGGTATTTATCACATCTGTACATCCTTTGATTGTACACAGCCCCATAGCACCTCGTCTCGTCACCTTGTCCCCCCATAGAGTTGCCCTGCCCCACCTTGTCATCCTGTGAGTCATGTCGCATCTTGTTGCATCACTGACCCATTGAATCATATCTTGTTGCGTTGCCGCCCTGTAGACACCTGTCGCATCTCGTCGCATCACCACCTTGTAGACTCATGTCATGTCTCTTTGCATTGCATCCCCACTCCGTAGAACCTCATCTGGTCTCATTGTGTCGCTGCCCCATAGAGCCTCAGCTTGTTGCGTCGCTGCCCCTGAGAGTGTCATCTCATCTGGTCACTTTTTGCCTGGCAGTGCCCCTCAGCAGGCTGGCTACTGGTCTAGAAGAGTCCTCCAGCCTGATGGCTTTTAGATCTTGAGGGCCTCCCGGCCAGCCACATTTGAGCCGTGAATGGACCCCAAGTGGCAGGCTTTGAGCGTGGCAGCTCTTTCAGGCTGTCCAGCTTTTGGCTTGGCAGAGGCCCACGGCCAGCCAGATTTAGGTCCAGCAGAGTTCCCCAGGCATCCGGCTCTTGGTCCAGACCAAGCCACCTGGCCAGTTGGCTCTTGGCCAGAGGTCCCTGTCCAGCCAGCTCTTGGCCCAGCTGAGCCCACCGGACAGCCAGCTTTGGCTTAGCTTAGTCCACTGTCAGGCTGCACTGCTCTTTCTACCATTACATATGCTGCGGTTTTCTTTCCTATTTGCATTTTTTGTTGTTTTTTGTGTCTTTTTTTAAACTTATTTTCCTCATTTGTTTTTTTTTCTCCTTGGTTTGCTTTTTTCTTTGTTTTTCCACACCAGTAAGATCACCTTTCCATCCAGAAAATACCACCATTCCTCCCCAAAACTATGCCATTTTCTGCCCCAAAAATATCGCCCTTCCACTCAAAAAATACTACTTATCCACTCAAAAAATGCCATTTTTTCCTCCCCAAAAATAACACCTTTCCACTCAAAAAAATAATGCCTTGCCTCCCCTAAAATTCTTGATTTTACACCCCAAGCACACCACCCTTCCTCCCATAAAGTACATTTTTTTCTCCCCAAACATACTGCTTTTTTTCCCCAAATATACGAACTTCCCTCCCCTAAAACATGTCCTTTTCCACCAAAATTATCACATTTCCCCCCTAAAATATGCCATTTCTACACCTAAAAGTATCAGCTTTCCTTCCCTAATGTACACCATTTTGCACCCCAAAAATACCACCTTTCCTCCCTCAAAGCAGGCCATTTTCCACCCCCAATAATACTGCAGCCCAGAAATACCACCTTTCCTCCCAGTAATATGACATTCCCTGCACATGGAAGGAAAGCACGTTTTTCTCTGCAGCAAACCGAGAGAGAGAGTATCAGCAACAGCAGCTGGTGTCCTACCTGGAGTTCCATCTTTCTTCCTTTGTGCACTAAGTTCTCTGGGAATGCTGCTCTTCTCCTCCTCTATGCAAACACAAAATACCCAAAAATGGCTCTCTACAGAACCAAAACAGGACCTCTTGATCTCCCACTGTTTTACATGATGTTCTGATGTGAACCACCGACAACAAAAATCACAACACCACAGAAGAGATCCTTCTCCAGAGGCGGTCAGCCCTTAAATGGGGTCTAGGAGAGGTGCAGCCAGGCTCCACCCTTCTGGTCACACAGGTGAATTGCCTTCACCTGTGCTCCTACAGCTGACTCAGTCTTTGCCTCAGGTGATCAATCAGTGGTTCAAGCCCTGACTCAACATCTTTTATTCACAGGGTTACTGTTAAATGACAGACATTTGTCACTGGGAGCTGTGGGTGTGCAAACAGCCCTCTGCATTCCCAACAGTTATTTCAGCCCTTTGCTGTCCGAGCTGCTCACACAGATCTCAGCATCTGCTGCGTCAGCATTGAGATCTGTGCTCCCCTGTCTGTTAGAAGAGTCACCAACTGGTGCTGAGGACAGATTGGGATCTACATGTGTGGACTATTACAGGTCGTTCATCTATTGGCTCCCTTAGCAGACATTCATGTTATTCATTTTCTTTTTTCTGTGGCTGTACCGGCACTTTAAGGGCACAGCCTGAAGCTGTGATGGAGCACCTGGGGAGGGGTGCAGCCCTGCAAACACAGCTGGGGGGCAGTTTGGCTGTGGGGTGGGGCAGAGCCAGTCTCTGCCCTTTCCTGATCCCATTTAAGGGCTGGGAAAGGTAAGGGCAGCATCTGAATCTGGGGAGTGTTTCCTTTAGAGTGTGGGAGTGTGCCTTGGTCTTTAGGATGGAGCAGGGGGTTCTTTCCTCATTGAAGGCTGTAATCTCTCTTTTTTTCCAGGGAGTCCTGATTGTATTTAAGGGCTGGTAGCCATTTGTATCTTGAAGCTGCTTCGTTCACTTGAGAGTGTGGTTGAGTATTGGTCCTTGGAATGGGGTAAGTGATTTCTTTTTTATTTCAGGGCTGTGATCTCCCCTTTTGGGAGGATCCTAACCACATTTAAGGGCTGGTAGCTGTAAGGGTAGCTTCTGAACCTGGAGACTGTTTCCTTTGGGGTGTGGGGTGAGCCGTTAGAATGGGGTGAGCAATTCCTGCTTTATTTCAGAGCTGTGAGCTTTGCCTTTC
Source organism: Tragopan temminckii (assembly GCA_028571105.1). Taxonomy (NCBI): domain Eukaryota; kingdom Metazoa; phylum Chordata; class Aves; order Galliformes; family Phasianidae; genus Tragopan; species Tragopan temminckii. The sequence goes on from JAOWBP010004631.1 coordinate 10,007, forward strand.
TGGGGGATCTCAAGCTGGATTAGAGCAGCTGTATCTGCTATGTGTGTTGTTTCTTCTTCAATGGTTTTTACCTCATGATCTTCAATCTGGGGCTCCAAACACAGTTTGTCTGCTCCCACATCATCCCATTTTATGGCTGTAATTAGTAGTGCCATGTGTTAATTGCATCCGTGCAGAGTTGTTTAAGAGCATTCTGTACATCGTTGTTTTGTATTAAATTATGTTCTGCATCTCTTCTGATTTCATTTTGCAGCTCAATGGGGTCTAAGGTTTGCCTGGGTTCCTCTGATCAGTGGTGTGAGATCTGTGCAGTAGGTAATGGAACATCATGAGCCCAGTGTTGGTCTATTGTTTGTATGCAGTAGGTTTGCCATGTGGTCTAACTCCCCCACAATGAACATCCACAGCTAGATCGGGTTGCTCAGAGCCTGACTCAGCTTTCACTTGAAAGGAACAGCGCATTCACCACATCTAGTAACCTGTTCCACTGCCTCACCACCCTCACTGTGGAAGACATTTTCCATATATCTAACCTCAATTTTCCCTTGTTCTTTCCTTTAGGTATTGAAAGGCTGTTACCAGGTTACCTTGGAGCCTTCACTTCCTCCAGGCTGAACAGCCCAGCTCTCTCTTCTTATAGGAGAGGTGTTCTGTCCCTCGGTTCATATTTGTGGCTGTACTCTGGATGTGCTATCACAGCTCCATGTCTCTCCTGCACTGAGGACTCCACATCCAGATGCAGCACTCCAAGTGAGGCCTTGACAGTGCAGAGCAGAGGGGTGGGGATCGCCTCCCTTCACCTGCTGACCATGCATCTTTGGATGCAGCCCAGGATACGGTTGGCTTTCTGGGCTGGAAGGGCACATTGCTGGCTTGTGTCCAGCTCCTATGCAGCAGTACCCCCAGGCTTTATGGGACGGGGCTATGCTCAGTCCTTTCATTCCCCAGCATGTTTTGGTAGCGGGTGTTCCCTCATCCCAGCTGCTGACACTGCACTTGGATTTGTGTCCACTACTCAGCCTGTTGAGGTCCCTCTGGATGGCATCCTGTCACTCTGGTGTGTCACTGCACCCCACAGCTTGGTGTCATTAGGGTGCACTCGACCCCACTGTTGATGTCACTGATGAAGTGGCAATCCCAGATGTTTATACAAACTGGGCGTAGAACCCCTTGAGAGCAGCCCTGTGGAGAAGGACTTGGGGATCCTGGTGGATGAGAAGCTGGACATGAGCCAGCAGAGTGTGGGCTTGCATTCCAGAAGGCCAACTATATCCTGGGCTGCATTAAAAGAGAAGTGGCCAGCAGGGAGAGGGAGGTGATTGTCCCCCTCTACTCAGCTCTTGTGAGGCCCCATCTGGAGTACTGCGTCCAGGCCTGGGGCCCCAGCACAGGAAGGACGAGGAGCTTTTGGAGTGGGTCCAGAGGAGGGCATTAAGATGATCAGAGGGCTGGAGCCCTTCTCCTGTGAAGAAATGTTGAGGGAACTGGAATCGTTTTTCTTGGACAAGAGAAAGCTCTGGAGAGACCTCATCACAGCCTTCCAATACTCAAAGGGAGAGCATAAGCAGGAAGGGAAATAGCTGTTTATGAGGGTGGGTAGTGATAAGTCAAGGAGAAATGGTTTTAAACTGAGACAGGGGAGATTTAGGTTGGTTATTAGGAGGAAGCTTTTCACACAGAGTGTGGTGAGGCACTGGAACATGTGTTTTAGAGTCACTTCCAGGAGGATCTGCTCCATGATCGTTCCCAGCACAGAGGTGAGACTGACATGTTGGTAGTTCCTGGAGTTATGCTTTCTATCCTTATTAACAGGTGTGCTGTTGCCTTTTTTCTACTCACCAGGGACTTCACCTGACTGCTTTGACTTCTCAAATACCATTGAGAGTGGCTCGATGACTTCAGTGGTGAATTCCCTCAGTACTCTGGGACTCATCTCGTCAGGACCCAAAGACTCCTGGATGTTCGGGTCCTCGGGTGGTCCAGAACCTGATCTCCCATCACAGTGTGGGATGGGGAGGGGTCTGTGGGACTGGCATTGCTTCTTCAATCCCCACCTACTAAACCAAAGGTGAGGGCTGTGTATAATGAACAGTTATCAGAGAAGATGGAAGCAAAAATACTGTTGGGTACCTGAGCCTTCTCCTTATCCATTGTTCCCAGCTGCAGTGCTGCTGGTAAGCAGTTCGTGCACAGCGTGTAGCCATGTTGCTCTGAGAATGGAGCACTACTGTGCACGTTTGTGAAAGAGACACTACCCTATGTATGTGGGGCAGTGCCTTCATTACTGTATTGTGTCCAACAGGTGGCAGCAGAGAGCTGCAGTGCTCCCAAGTGCTGTAACGACTGCATGAAGAGATGTGTGGCTCTTCACGTGAACAGCCAGAAACTGAAATCTGCATTTCCTGAAATGCCCCGGAACCTCACTTTGCTGACTGGTAATTGTCTGCCCAGCAGGTAAGGGCAATGCACACCCACCATTCCATAGCATGGCACAACATGGTGATCCCAGAGCTCTTAATTGCTCTTAATTGTACTTTATGGTGCCCGGAAGGCTGCCTGTCCTTTTCTTTCTGTGTTCTCCTTGTCTCTGGCCTTTCACTGCAGTGTTTTCCTTCCCTTTGCCATTGGTGTTCCCCACTGCTTTCTCTTGCCCTCCTTTTTTTCGGTTGTTGTTGTTCCACACCACATTCTCTTGGCCATTGCCCTTGGCTTTCTTTCCGCATTCACTTTGGCATTCAGTTTTGGCATTCCCTGCTGCGTTCTCTTGCCCTCCTGTTTTGGCATTTCCTTCCATGTTGCCTTGGCCATCATCCTTGGCATTTCTTTCCATGTTCTCTTGGCCCTTGCCGTTGCCTGGGCATTCCCTTGCCCTCCTGTTTTTGTGTACCACGCTATGTTCTCTTGGCCATTGCCCTTGGCTTTCTTTTGCCACATTGTCTTCAGCATTTGGTTTTGGCATTTCTTTCCATGTTCTCTTTGGCCATTGCCCTTGCTTTCTGTGCTGCATTCTCTTTGGCCTTCTGCATAGGCCTTCCCAGCTGTGTTCTCTTGGCCTTCTGTTTCGGCCTTCCCTGCTGCTCTCTCCTTGACCTTGCTTTCCTTGGACTTTACCTTTGCAGTTCTCCTTGCTTTTGCCCTTCCCTTCCCTTAGCTGCCTGCTTTGCTTTGTCTTTGCTTTGCCTTTGCTGTGGGTATTCTGCTTGCCTTTGGCTCTCTGGGATTGGCTGGGAGGCAGTGCTATTGTTAACCTTGGGCTGAACCCATAACTAATGGGAGTTCTAATGATAGTTACATTAACCTGCAGTGTATCTGTAAACCAAACCCTTAACCCAATATTAAAATGTCTCTTACACTAAATGCTGCCATAAAAATAATGCCCCGTGTTTTCTGTCAAAGTAGCCTTAATAGTAATTGTAGTGCAGAATACTGTTGTTGTTAAACTGTAATTTCAAACCTATAAATATCATTAATTATATCCCTAACGCTCCCTTGCGTCATCATTAGAGCAATGTGCTCAGGGTGCAACCCCACATATGCGGGGCAGTGCCTTCATTACTGTATTGTGTCCAACAGGTGGCAGCACTCCCAAGTGCCGTAACGACTGCACGGCGAGATTTGTGGGTCTTCATGGGAACAGCAAGGAACCTGAATCTGTATTTCCTGGAATGCCCCGGAGCCCCACTTTGCTGACTGGTAATTGTCTGTCCAACAGGTAAGGGCAATGTACATCTACCCATGTTTACCCGTTACTTAGTAAGAAACAAGGTAGGGTTCTTGGGGCTCTATTGCTCTTTAGGGTACCTTGAAGGCTGCCTGTCCTATTCTTCCTGCAGTCTTCTTGCCTCTAGCCTTTCACTGTGGTGTTTTCCTTCCCTTTGCCCTTGGCCGTCCCTGCCCGCGTTCTCTTTGGCCTTGTGCATTGGCCGTCCCTGCCCGCGTTCTCTTTGGCCTTGTGCATTGGCCGTCCCTGCCCGCGTTCTCTTTGGCCTTGTGCATTGGCCGTCCCTGCCCGCGTTCTACTTTGCTTTGGCTCTTGGCCTTCCCTGCTGTGCTCTCCTTGCTCTTGCCCTCAACATGGCTTTTCATTGGGTGTTCTCCTTGCTTTTGCCCTTCCCTTAGCCTTAGCTGTTTGCTTTGCTTTGCCTTTGCTGTGGCTTTCTGTGGGTGTTCTGTTTGCCTTTGCCTTTGGCTCTCTGGGATTGGCTGGGAGGCAGCGTTAATTGTAATCTTGACCTGAACCCCTAGCTTAATGGGAG
>JAOWBP010004640.1:0-11338 GCA_028571105.1 Tragopan temminckii
CAAAATGAAGTCCGACATAGAGTTGTGGTGCAGGGACTGGATGCTGACAAGAGCTCTAAAAGAGCAGAAGAGGGGAAGAGCGCATACAGACAAGACACAAATAAAGAAGAGGACAGGACAACTTCTATTGGTTACTTATTTCTGTGAAATAGAATAATTACACTTTATTTTATGGAAGCAGCGTAGGAGTCAATTCAATCATATTGAGAAAGTTGGTAAAGGAAAGCTTCTGTGGACATTTTGCGAGCCGTTGTTTGGGTACCTTCATATAAACTGGACTGCATGAAATGATGTGTTTGATGCAGGAGAGAGGAAAAGGCATTGCAGATCTGTGTCGACTGTAGAAATGGGACAACAGTTAGTAATGGAAAGGCAAACTTCAGGAACTACGCTTGAAAATCTGAAGCTTGTGCTCAGAAAGAAAGTCTTTCTTTCTCTTCAAGTATTGCTTTGTCTCTGACCTAAGCTGATGCAATTGGCCTTCCCCTGAAGTTCAGCCATGCGGAAGGGCAATGGAAGATGACAGAGCTTTAGAAGGCACCAAAGAGAGGTACAGATACACAACCGGCATCTGGACTTGATGCACTGTCTTTCTACCTAGGTTTTTTGTTTGTTCTTTCCTGGAACAGATCTTTACAGTTCACATTCCAACTTTCACCCAAGCCCTAGCTGGACAAAAATGCAATCAGACGAAGAGATGGAAAAAGCAGGGGAGTTACCTTCCAAGAAAAGAGTTGAGGGTGAGCACAGGGAGCTTGAGACAGTGTCTCAGAAAAGCAGTGCTTTTGCTTAGGATTGCTCTGTGTCTGAGTTTTCCCATGTTAATTGTGCATGAAGCCCTCAGAAGGGAAACCCAGCCTTCCCCTCCAAGTAAACGCATTGACGACGCAGCCCCCAGGGCTTTGCCTGAAAGGAAGTATTAAAAAAAAAAAAAGCAATGCAAAGCAACAGAGAAATAAGCATAAAAGAAAGAAAAAACAATTGGAAAGAACAAAGAAAAAGAAAACTCTTTGGAAGGAAGAAAATAATGTCTTCAGCCAACTACCCCCTCCCCAGAAACTTCCTACATCCAAAGAGCTTCTGCAGTGGGACCATGTGCAGGACAGCAGGCTTAACTCCTTAGGGTGCAAGGCCAAAAAAGGTTGGAGGCTGCAGCTCCAGGCCTGCAAGAGGATGTCACAGGAGCCATCACCCGGGCTCCTGGAACCTCTGTGCTGTCACAGTGCATTTCCATGATGATGACAGGCCCTGCAGATGCTCACCAGCCCTGTGCCTGAGAGCAGCCCTGGAAGCCTCATCCCGCTCTGGATTATGGTTAAGTGCTACTATTCAGTATTACTGCTAATTATGAAGGGTTACCCTTATGCATTAGGTTTTAGGGTCACTATTTTAGACTACATTTAAAGGTGAAATGTTACCAATTTGTTTTAGTGTAAAGGTTTAAATAAGGTTAAAGATTACTGTCTTGGGCTAGTGATTAGGGTGAAGAGTTACCATATTACATAAGGATGAAAGACTTCCCTTTTGTGATAAGAGAAAATGGATCCGATGTTGGATTACAGTTAAGGATTCCCACATGGGGTTACGGTTACAGGCTACGCTCTTGTGTTAACATAAAGGGCTGCCCGTTTTTGATTAGGGTTAGAGCTTTTTCTGTAGTGTTAACCGTAAACGGTTACATGCTTTCCATTTCGTGAGGGTTACATATTACCTGTTTGATTTAGAGTTAACATTTTAGGATAATGCATTTGGATTAGAGATATGAGTTCTGCTTCGGAGGAAGTGTTAGGCATAAAAGCAGATGGATAGCTTGCTGGGTTACGGTTAAGGATGACATTTTTCTATCGGGGTTAAAGATAACGCATTAAGCATGAAGGGAAACTATTAACATTAGACAAGATTAAATGTGAAGCACTACTTCTAAAGGATCGGGGTTAAGAGCTTTACATAAGGAAGAGTGTTAAATTCTAAGGGCAAGCGATTTGGTTTAGCAGCAAGTCTTACTCTAGAGAAAAAAAATAAAGCAAAGAAAGAAGCAGGTAAGACAAAGAATTAAGAAACTGAAAAAAAAAACCAATAAAAAACAAAGCCAAGAAACATACTCTGAAAAGGATAGGAATGCTTTCAGCAAAAAACAAGATAATGCAAAGAAAAGAGCAGGAAAGACAAAGAACCAACAAAAACGAAAAAAGGACAATGGAAAGCAAAACAAAAAGGCTCACTGCAGAAAAAGCAAAATGCAAAACAAAACAACGGAGGAAAAAAAAGAAAAGCAAAACAACATAAAGCAAAGAACACAAACAAAGTAACCTGATAAAAACGCTCACCAACGCTTAGCAACAGAAACAAAGAATGAAAATTTAAAAGCAATGCAGGGCCAGGATGCTAACGAAAAACCAAAGAGCAAACAAAACCAAGCAAAACCAGGAAAAATAAAACAAAGAGGAAATACCAAAAAGACAAGGAAAGAAAAGCAGAATCGTTTGAAAGCCTCACAAACAGAAGGCAATACCCTTACGAAAGAAAAAAGTAGTTCAAACAACAGAAACAGAAGGGAAAAAAAAAAAATCAACAAAAATAAACAACAATGCATTGCAATGCAGAAGGAGCAGTAAACCAAGGCAGAAACAACAGTGAAACAACCAAAAATACCAAACAGAGTAAACCAACATCAACCCATGCAGCAGCAGCAGCAACATGAAAAAGCAAAGGAAAAGAATACACGGCCATGGCAAAGCAGGGATGACCACCGAGTCTGGAGGAGGCCAAAATCTTCGCATCCATGCCTGGGAGGAGGAAAGGGTAGCTACTGGGCGTGCTGCTACCTCCACCAGACAGGCAACTCCAGGGTCGCCAGCCCTGAAGGAGTCTGCTGCTGCCAGTTAGAACAAAACATCTCACCGGAGGAAGGCAACGCACTTGCAGTCATGCCAAGGAGGAGGTAAGGGTAGCTACCGGGCATGGATCCACCCAGGCATCAGAAGAAAAGCCGCCACTCCACCACAAGGGAAGAGGCAAGGATGCCCAGGAGGCGTGCAGCCACCTGGGAAACCCAGAAGGAACTGCAAATGCATCAAGCACAGCAGGAAAGCCTAGAGAGCAGGCTGGAGTTCCAGAACACAGGCAAGGAAAAAACAGAAAAATCGAGGAAGACAGACCGCATCAGGTAAGTGAAGGCAAGGTAAGAGAAAGGGCATGGGCAACGAGACAAGGAAGGCAAAGCAAGGCAAGGCAAAGAATGAAAAGCAAAGGAGAAACTCAAAGCAAAGCCAAGAAACATACTCTGAAAAGGACAGGAATGCTTTCAGCAAAAAACAAGATAATGCAAAGAAAAGAGCAGGAAAGACAAAGAACCAACAAAAATGAAACAAAGACAATGGAAAGCAACGCAAAGAGTCTGCGGCTGCCAGTTCGAACAACACATGTCTTCGGAGGAAGGCAAAGCACTTTCTTTACGTAATGGTAAAGTAATAGAAATGCAATAATACAAATAACTTTTACTTTAACAGTAAATCCCTGGGTTTACAACCTTAATCAACATTCAAAGAGACCAGTCACATGAAGAAACTTTCAGAAAACCTGAACAGAAAAGCCTTACATCTAATCCAGATGCCTGTATTCTATCTCTACCTCTCAGTCAGTTCATTTTTCAGAGTCTGTGTTCTTCCCCTGCATTTCAGCAATTCTGTTCTTCATTGGAAGGCCACTTGCATCACCTTCGTACTGTAAGAAAGCAATACCTTATGAGCAGCTCTTTGGAGATGCTTAGTTGAGACAACCACAATCTTGTTGGAAACAATCACCTAAGGTTTGCAAAGAGACACATGTCTCCAGGTCATGCCAGAGATAGAATTATCCTAGTGCTGAAACATTATTCCAGAGGATCTTTTATCAGTAAAGGAAAGTATTTGGGAGCATGTTCACAAAGTCTGCACAAGCTGTAGCTAATTAACATATTTTGTTTTCTCGTGGTTCAGCTGGAAAACACAGGCACACTCAAACATCAGTTTGGGGGAGTTGAACTAATACACAGTGCAAAACACTTGGATTATTCAGAGGGAAACATTGTCTTTAACTGCCTCAGCTAAATTCATCCAAAATTATCTTGCAGGTTCTCGGTTCCTTACCATTCTTTCCTTCCCCACACTTTAAAACTACAAGCAGCTAGAACAACGTTCTCTGAAGAACTCCAGAACAGAAGAGTCCTGGTGGATCAGTATCAAGCCCAGCTCACAGGAGGCCAATGCCCACTGTTTCCTGTCTGATAAACACAGATCTTTGGCAGCATTCAATTGTTTTCCCTGTCATCAAAACCAGTATCATTTTAAAGCAAATGAATCTAGCCTGTAAAACCACATTTAGCCTCCTACAGCAATTCAGTGGTTTTGGGGATTGAGTTTGAGAACACATCTTTAGGCAAACACACCAATTTCCATGTGTCTGAATGCGCAGCCTCTCCTGACGTAGTGATCCTCCTTCCACAGAGTGACTTCACAGGGGCAGAAGGGACAGCTGTCTCCCTGTAACAAGAAGGAAACAAAAAAGAAAAAATAAAGGAATACTGCCCCATGTCCAAGACTGTGTAAACTCCATCTATTCCAGTGACTGGAAGTAATCTGCGGTATCAGCCTTCACCCTGGCATCACAGGCCCTTGCTGGTCTATAACAGCAGTCTTGGTACAGGATTCATCGTGTTACACCCTTTGTGTTACCAAAGACAAGATACCTGTGAGTGGGTAAGGCAACAATGGAGGTGAAGCCTGAGCCAGCAGTTTTCCTTACTGTCTCACTTATCTTCCTGAAAAATAGATAACCTCATTGCACCTACTGCAAAAAGACATCCATATACTTTGACTGTGTTTGCAAGGATCTTGTGAAGGAAAAAAAATGGTTTCTTCTACAGTTAGCCAGAATAGGGGCTTCTTTGAAAGAGCAAGAGTGTGCAGACACTATCTGCAAGCCCCACGGCATCCTGCTGTGCTGGAGCAAGCAGGCACTGACTGTATAGCTTGTGAGGGATAACACTGCTCAGATAACAACCGAGAGTGTGAGAAAACATGTCAGTAGGAGCAGTGCACTCATAATGCAGCAACAAAGACTGGAGCACTGCTGAGGCAGGTAGCAGAGTGCTTTCATTAGTGGTCAATGTTAACCCCACCCAGTCAGCACTGAGCAAAATGGGGACAAAGGGTAGACTCCACAAACTGAAGATAATTATTCCTCCTGGCTCAGCTATAATCATTTCTTTGGACTTTTTTTTTTTTTCCCTGTTCCTTGGTTTTGGTAAGATGCAAATAATTTATGCAAACTCCCCCATACACTACCAATCTCCACCCGATGATGATATAAAGGCTGAGATAAGCCCTTCTTCTAGCCATACAATTTTAGAAACAGAAAGAAATCTGTTAGAGATTTTGTGATGCAGATACATATGGACAATAAAAGCAGAGGCAGAAAAAAAAAGAGCTGGCTTGCATGGCAGCAGGTAAACAATGTACCCAGGAAAAACATGTGCCTATAATATTCACACCCGTATCTCATCCCACATAAGACCCAGAACATTACAACTTTAAAGTAAAACTCTACTGATCTGTACTGTGTTGAGCCTCTAAGCTGTCTTTGCTTCTCTGCTTCTGTAATCTAAGCTCGCTTTGTCTTTCTACTTAACAGGCAAACCTCACCATAAGAAGACAACATGCAAACTATGGGTGGAGTATGTATGTAGCCAAATTATTAAAATAATTTTTTACTATGAGACAACAAACATATGTAAGGTGATGCTGTCTGAACTGGAACCATAGCGACTTTAATATACCTACCAAAACACTTGAAATCAAGTTTTCACCATATTGGAGAATTTCATGTTATGTAACTTAAGCTGCATAGGAAATCTGGGATGCCACATGAACCAGCAGGCACCTCCAACCCACCCCTTTGCATTACACGCAGGAAAGTGAAAGAAATGTCACAATATGACAGGTTACCACTTATTTCACTTAAAGAAAAGCCAGAAAATCCTGAATTACTGAAAATCACCGAGCTTGGTCTTACAAATCAGGATGTAACACAGTAACTCTTCTCTCCAGCAACCAGAAAAGATAGATAGCAGAGGAATAATTGATTCAGAGGCCTGGAAGAGAAATACTGACATGCGACAAATCCAGTCTAGTTCAGACATAGCTGAATGCTGTTGTCAGCCAAAGCCTCAACAGTTACCAAAATGTAAACACAGCTATGTTTAATGTGTTAAGTTTTTAAGTTGAACACAATGCCTGGCATTAAAAAAAATAATCATAAGTTGCTCTTATTTGAATCGAAAAATGGGAGAAAATCACTCAGAAGCAGAACGTTCACGATTTCTAAAATCACTTTGCCTTTAGCAAAATGTTAGTCTTTGCATCCACCTGCCTTACGAAGATAAGTACAAAAGCCTGTCTGCTAACCAGCAACCAGCCCAGCAAAAACTACTGAAATTATCTGTCAACAATGAAGAGGCAACAATACAAGGAAAAGTACATCAGCTGAATTATTCATGCTTTAGAATACCAAAAGGTACTAAGATCTGAACTACCTGAGCTCCCAGGGTCAGCCTTTCTCACACTACATGATCATCTACTGCAGCTGGGACTTATTCTCTGTGTTCCTAAGCCTACTTCTTCAGTAGATTGGAAAGACTGGTTGTATCAGCTGTAAAATACCAAGAGTTCAGGGTTCTGTGCTACAAGCAGCAAGACTTCATCTCAGTAGAGACAATTCTAACTATTTTTGAAGCCACCCATTCGTTCCTGTGGATAGTAAAGATAAAATGAAGTCCAACAAGCTTGTACTCTTAGCCTGTACTCTCAAATGCAGTGACAGAGTGCTCTAGAATGGGATGCGAGAACAACGTGAGTCCTACAGCAGTTAAAAACATTTTAAAGATAACAACATTCCTCTGAGGCAGTAACAGCAAGTGCAATGTGCTCTCCCCCCACGCCCCTGCTCACGCAAGTAACCTGCTGCTGTCGGGGTCCTGCTTGGCAGGAAGCTGCCCAAAGTGCTGCCCCACACACACCCCAAGCAGCCTCACCAGCACAGGGCAGCACTAAGCCCAGCACCAGGCAGGGCACCCTGCACGGTGTATGCCAGGCTGTGGCTGGCTCAGCTCCCACCCCGCTGTGCCTGCAGTCCCACTAACCCCATGCTACAGTAGGTGCTGTGTCATCGCAGACAGAGTGGCGACAGAGGCATATTCTCTGTTGGTTCTGCCCTACAAATGCCATCACACAACCTGGCATTCTGAAGTTTACGTGGATTAACACCTTGGGAGCCCCTCTCTTCAAGGAGCTAATACTGCAAGTCTGAGTCCCACAAAGGGTGTGGGGCAATGACAACTGGCACCGTGGCAGATACCCTAAACTAAGCAAGATCGTGCTCCTAAGACACTTGAATTAGTGTGGCAGAACCCTACCTTATTTTCTGTATTAATCTCTGTATCAATCTCACGTGGATCAAAATAACACGTTCAGCACCTGCAGTGAGATTAGATCGAGCAAAGCTTTCGATAGAGGGAGCAAAGAGATCAAGACAAGATGATGCAATGTGATGGAGCCAGAGCAGCTGGCCAAACAAATGTGCATGCATTTCCAAACTCAGTGTACACCTGGAGTTGGGACTGTATCATTCACTGTCAAAAGAATTCCTGAGTACCCTCATGAAGAAAGCTATACGCTAACATTACTGGAGTCAGTTTTCATAAGTCAGTCCTCTTTAAAATTTCTAGATGCTTGTTTTCTTAATACGCACCATTTACTCCTCCAAAGTTGCGTTTCCTTTTGTCTTTCCGTTTGAAGGACTTTGAAAAAGTCTTTGAAATAGAAATTCCATGACTGCTGTAATACACTTGGGGAGGTATCTGGACTTTCATCCTGAGGCATTCAGTGCATTTTACTAAAACAGAGAATACTCAAAAACTTACTCCACCAAATTCCCATTGATTTTTATATCACTGGCTTTTGATGTTACAGGCAGGAAGTAGGAAAACAGCTATTCAGCAATCCCAGGAAGTCAGATGGGCTCTAGGGAGACAAGAAGGGCAGTAAGGCGGCAAAATTGAAGGGACAGGCTACTTGGGGAGATTACAAGGAAGTTGCTAAGGTATGCAGGGAGGAAGCTAGGAAGGCAAAAGCCCAACTTGAACTCAGATTGGCCACTGCAGTAAAGAGAGTAAGAAATCCTTCTACAAATATATCAATGGTAAGAGAAGAACCAAGGAGATTTTCCATCCTTTTCTTGATGCAGCGGGGAATGTGACCACTGAGGATAAGCAGGAGGCTGAGGGGCTCAATGCCTTCTTTACACCTGCCTTTAAAAGGCAGATCAGTTATCATCAGGGCACTTTATGCCCCAATCTTGAAGTCTGGGATGCTATGCAGAATACACCCCCGGTGATTCAGGTGGTGACAGGTAGAGAGCTCCTCCTCCATCTGGACTGTCACAAGCCCCATGGGACCAGACAGGCTCCATCCTAGGGTGCTGAGGGAGCTGGTGGGGGTGATTGCTGAGCCACACTCCACTATCTACCCACGCTCCTGGACAACTGGAGAGGTACCAGAGGCTTGCCAACGTGACTCCCATCTACAAGAAGGGCTGTAAGGAGGATCCGGGGAACTACAGGCCAGTCCCCAGTCAGGGGAAAGTTATGGAGCAAGTCATCTTGGGTGAGATCACATGGTACATGCACAGCGTCCAGGGGATCAGGCCCAGCCAGCACAGGTTCATGAAAGGCAGGTCATGCTTGTCAAACCTCATCTCCTTCTACGACTGGGTGACCAGCCTGGTAGAGGAGGGAAAGGCTATTGATGTAGTCTGCCTAGACTTCAGCAAAGCCTTTGGCACGGTCTCCCACAGTGTTCTCCTGGGGAAACTGGCTGCCCATGGCCTGAACAGGTATAACCTTCTTTGGCTAAGGAACTGCTAGAGGGCTGAGCCAAACGGGTAGTGGTTAATGGAGCTAAGTCCAGCTGGTAGGGAGGCCCTTCATGAGGGATCTAGGTAAGGTGGATCGCTGAGCTGAGGTGAATGGGATGAGGTTCAACAAGGCCAAGTGCCAGGTCCTGCACTTTGGCCACAATAACCCCAATGCAGCGTTACAGGCTGGGGATGAGTGGCTGGATGACTGTGAGGAGGAAAGGGACCTGGGGGGTGTTGGTTGATGCTGGTTGATGCTCAGCTGAACATGAGCCAACAGTGTGCCCAGGTGACCAAGAGGGCCAACAGCATCCCGGCCTGCATTAGAAATAGTGTGGCCAGCAGGAGCAGGGAGGGAATCATCCCCCTGCACTCAGCTCTGGTGAGGCCACACCTCGAGTACTGTGTTCAGTTTTGGGCCCCTCACAAGAATGACATTGAGGCCCCAGAACACGTCCAGAGAAGGGCAACAAAACTGGTGAGGGGTCTGGAGCACAAATCTTATGAGGAGCGGCTCAGGGAGCTGGGATTGTTTAGTGTGGACAAGAGGCGGCTCAGAGGAGACCTTATTGCACTCTACAGTTTCCTGAAGGGAGGTTGTGGTGATGAGGAGGGGTTTGGCTTCTTCTCCCAGGTAACAAACAGGACCCAAGGAAATGGCCACAAGTTGCACCGGAGGAGGTTTAGGTTAGACCTCTGAGGTTTTTCTCTCAGAGAATGGTCAGGCACTGAAACGGCTGCCCAGGGAGGCAGTGGAGTCGCCGTCCCTGGCAGTGTTCAAGAGGCATCTGGATGAGGAGCTATGAGATATGGTTTAGTGCTTGTGGTGGCAATGGTGATGGGAGAACGGTTGGACTAGATCGTCTCGTAGGTCATTTCCAACCTTGTGATTCTATGATTCTATGAAATACCAATGCAAACGGTAATTAATTCCTTCCTTCCTCACAGATCTCAACACCTTGGTTTCCTCTTTCTCTCAACACTCTCTCTTCATCCAGATGCCAGCAAGTCCTCTCTCATGCTTTCAACTGCTCAGCAAAATGAAAAAATCAGAGAAACTGTTCTCTACTCTGGGAGAGTTCCAAAGCTCTCTGACCCAGGGTAAAATTTGGGTACCTTACATTATTTTTTCCAACTGTTAGTACTACTATCTTTTTTCATGTGCACATTACATATTTTTACATTTATCAACAGTTCTTGGACATCCTAGAGAAAAGAAACAAAGGACCTTCTTCCTTATTTCTTCTATTGCTTGGCTACTGCTTTCTGCTCCTCCATGACAGTGACACTACTAACATACTCCTTATTGTTTCTATTTTTAAAATAAGGAATTTTTTTTTTTTCCCCCCCATGTAATTCATTCGAAAATTAGAGATGGACAAACCTCAAGCTTTTGAGAGGTCTGAACTGGTCATGAAAAGCATCCAGAAGCTCAGATGTTTATCCAAAGCTAATCTGAAAAGTTCCAAACGTCTTTGCTCTAGACAGAGGCACAGAAACCTGTTGGCTCAGGACTCCCATCACTAACTGGGCTCACCTCTCTCACTCTGCTCCCTCATCAAACATCCAGGACTGGTTTTTACCATGGCCTTGCTGAAGAGCACACAACATACACAAGCACACCCTTCTCCCTAGGAAAAACATGGCTCCTAGGCATCTACACTGCAAACCTATAAACAGACATTCAAGCCTTACAGGAATCAGAAAAACTTAAAACATATGCCTGAGGCCCCTGTTTAGCAGTAGTGGTTTGCGGAATTTGTGCTCACAATATGATTCCAACTTGTCACCTTCCTGCCTTCCAACTGCCTTCACTGTGCTTTGAAGCTAAGATCCAACGCCTTAATGCCCTTACGTAACAGCATCTACTTCATCAAACACAGAGGAAGGGGCATCTCAGTAATGTACATCACACACCAGCCAGGCTGGTAAAGATAGGTAACTCTTCTGTGACAGCTTCATCGAAACCTTATTGTATTAGCCTTGGTATCACCCGGAACTCATTACGCTCACTGCTTTGAGGGGTCAGAGCCTAAACTCTACTAAAAGGCCACATAACATCATGAAATCAGGTACACCTGGTACAACCACACCACTAAGGCTCCTTTGCTAAACTTCACTGGTTCCCAATGCTCGCTTAAAAAATAAAATCCACTGAGAATATCAAACACCAACACTTTTCTCAGTATCCCAACATCTCTGCCTTGTCCATCTCTGGCCAGCAGGACTAAATTCAAAGCAGTGCAAACCACTACTCCACACAAGTAGCTTGAAGCTATGTTTAATCTTGCAGATCAGAGCTCAATAAACACTGGCTCAGCACAAGTCACTCACAGAGAACAGGGGCTCTGCTATCACTAGCACCTGCTATACATCAAGAAGGAACGTG
>JAOWBP010004643.1:0-19893 GCA_028571105.1 Tragopan temminckii
ATCCTGGTTGGATCCATTCCTACTACTTATTCCTTTAACATCACAGCTCCTGGGTAATGTGTGCACAGCCTCATGTGTTTGCCAGCTGTACCTGAGTAGCCAGGCTTTGGGCCAAACGGTATACAGACAATCAACTAGGCTAACTTGGGATGGCTTAGAGCAGGCTGGGGAATGCTGTCCCCTCTTGAAGGCTGGTCCAGGTTGAGACGCTGTGCTCAGAGGGGCTGCCTTGCCAGAGCAGTACTGCCAAGCTTAGCTGACACACTGTGACATTCCCTGACCCTTCTGCTTGCAGGGAAGCAGACAGTGTGAATGTCTGAATCATTAAACAATGAGCCAAGGTGATATGCTCCATTCTACAGCCCGGATCATCGCTTGGCTCAGGTGCTTTGCATGTTGATCTTCCCCTGGCAGAGCTCAGCCTGCTGTGGGCTGTTCCTGTTCAGCCAAGCTAACGCCTGCATCCTGCTGACATAAAAACTGCCTTCCAGTAGGAACAAAAGCTGGACTTTGGATAGCAACTGTGCTATCCAAAGAAGAGCAACGCTCGTATAAAATGGGAAGCAGCAAATATTCTGGAAAAGCAGCTATCTACACTCCACCAGTGGTAATAACTGCAGTGACTGTGCAAATTTCATTGGAAGGTCGGGGTATCAAAGTAGACGGAACAAACTTAGTGCTCCTTTGGAGTAGCAATTGCTTGCGCTCTTCACACTTACTCATCTAACATGCAGAGGAAACTTTCTTCCTGGTGCAACTCTCTTTCTTTCCACTGGACCAGGTGCACTTATGGTCTTAGCAGTTACTCAAGGAAAGCTGTAGGTTCCAGGGCTGGGCACAAACACAGTGCAGTTATTTCCTCACTCTTAGCACCTAAGTTGTGGCTCATCCTAAAGCCACAACTCAGCAATGCAGGCAGAGATCTGGGCAACAGCTGCAGGGCCCGTGCAGTCTTTGCCATGCAGCTGGACAGCCTTGCTGATTAACCTATAGAGACTGTGCAGAAGAACCAACCAGGAAAGCAGCTGTCAGAATATCTCACATTAAGAGGAAGACTTCTGTTTCTCAGCATCAATACTCATGAATACCAAGAGCTCTCTTTGAATCTGCTGCTTGCTATTTGTCTTCTAAGATGCTGTAAGGATCAACAGATCATGCATTGTGTCGTACTGCAAGATAGCTCAAGCGGGAAAGCACACAGAAGCATTGAAGAAAGTGATTTTAGAAAGAAAAGAGAGAGTAGGGGGATAGATTTAAGTTACTCTGTACAGCTTGTCAGTGTGAGCACCTAACAGCAGCAGCCAAACTTTCAGCTGTATGTTCTCGTAGAGCATCCCTGGCTTCCCAGAAAGATACTGGTAGCCACATTTGCCATATTCTTACATCAGCCCAGAAGTCTGTTGTCTCCTCGACAGTAAAAGCATATGTCAAGTATCTTGGGGGAGATCTGGATTTGATCAAGGTGTCTGATCAAGGTAAAGCTAATGGAGGAAGACACTCACCTGCTCCATCTCCAATGAGGGGGCTGGATTTGGAGCGGAAGAAGACACCTGAGTGGTTCAAGATGAATTCCACAACAGCCGACTGCATCTGCACCTCCACAAAGGTAGCTCTTCCGCTGACGCAGGCAGACTCACTCTGCTGTGATCTGAAGAAAAAACAGATGAAGTAAAAGCGCCAACAGACAGAAGACTGGGAAGGCACCTCTGGCTGTGCAAAATGTGTTGATTTTGGAGGGGAGGGTCTACAAAGGCTGCGTGTGTTTATTTTGAGGTTTCTTTTCAACCCTGTTTACAAGATGTCAAGCATGAGCCCACTCTGGTGCATGTCAGCGTGTCCCTGTTTCAATTCTGAATGACACTGGCCCAACACATACCGACTTCCTTTGGAGCCCAGCACGCCTTTTACATCTCTGAAAATGATGCAGGGACGTTTTCTTCAACGTTCCCTTTAGGATGCTCTGTTTACCAAGGCTTCTACAAGGTTTATGGGAAAAGAACGGAAAAGTATAGAACTCTAAGGGAGTGATCTGTGTGACGTCTGGGTGCTGGAGCTGGTGGCACCACGCAGAGCAGCAGTACAAGGGCAGGGAGCTGATCCAACCCCTCCAGGCTGACGCCTGTGTATCAGCAGTGACTCCGGGGCTTTTCTCAACGGACTGAGCACGCTAATTCTGCAACTCATGCTTCCCTGTGTTTCTTTTGCTGCTATTGCCTTGGTCAATAAGTAACTGCACTGCATTTATTCTACGCCCTGCTTGCAGAGGCTCCTTCTGCATAGCCAGAGCTGCCCTAACAAGGAGGAGCAGCAGCAAAGCCCTCACCCAGCGAGGCCACGCACTGGTACGTCTCCAGCATCACATCCCGGTACAGCGCTCACTGCGCAGGGTCCAGCAGCGCCCACTCCTCCCTGCTGAAGTACACGGCCACCTCTGCAAGGGGCACGGGCTCCTGCAAGTGCGCCTTGCTGGGCACAGCCAAGGCCCAGGGAAGCAGCTTGGAGAGGAGAGAAACTCCCGTCCCAGCGGCTTCTCCGTTCCCAGCACACAAATGCTGGCTGAGGACACCTCACTCTCACCCGGCACTCCCATCTCTTGCCTCTTGCCCTCTCCTGGCTGCTTCCCCAAGCCCCTGCCTGAGATGGACATGCTGTGGCCAGTTGCTGCTCTACTGCAGGCAGATGTTAAACTGGAGCCTGCTGGGACAAGAGAAACAATAGGCAGGAGAGGTGTGAGGGAATGCAGCAATCCCTGCCCAACCCCCACCCTCACCAGCCCACTGCAGGGCATTGCTCTGGTCTACCAGGCTTCTTTCCCAGCAAAGCCAGTGTGATGGTGCGCTCCCTCCTCTCCCTTTCTTTCTTCCTTTCTCCCACCTTCCTCCCTCAGCCTGGCACAGGAAGACAGTGAGCAACACTCCTAGCTAAATCAGATTAACGATCACAAAACTGTCTCAAACTGGGAGGCTGAAAGAACTCACAGCAGACCTCCGGCTCAGCAGCTGAGGGCCAATTGAGCACGTGCCTAAAAACATAGTACAGCAATGAGTCAATCATCTTACCACCAAAATAGAGCAGCACAAGCACCTCGTAAGCTCTCCCCTTGAGCAGGGATGCCTCTTCAGGTCACACCTGCACAGACATCCTTTCCACCTTGATGTCAAGACACCTTGCTGGTACCGATCCTCAGGAAGTGACTAATAGTTTGGTTTGAGCTTTGTCAGCTTCACTAAGGTTATATCTTTGATTGTGCGCATCGGATCCCTTAGACACAAACTCCTGAACGCGTAGGAGTGGATCCAGCTGTGCTGAGGAACCTTACCTCTGTGGTTTGAAGAGTTCAGACAGCAATGGGGTTTGCTCTGATCCTCATGACACAGCAGGAGAGCGTCCTGAAGGTGTGTGTGTAACCCTGCCCTCTGTGAAAAATAACCGAGTGGATCCAGCCATCTCCAGTTTTGCTAAGTCACTGTTATATCTACTACAGCATATCTATGTTCATCAATAAATACATTCCTGCTTCCCCCTTAGGAGTGTATACTGTAGCTGTATTTATCCGTTATAAATTGGTGAAGCCTCCGTGATAGCAACTACGGACACTATTGTAAGAGTCATGGAGTGAACTCCAGTCCCAAATTCTTACACGAATGGGACACTGAGAGCCCACTGTAACTCAGAAACAAGGGACCATTAGGAGCCATCAAAGGATGAAAGGGGGAAAAGGTATTATCTGTTACATATGAAGCAAGGGAGAGCATGAATAAATGGAACAGGGAGCAGAAACTAAAGCAAAGAATTTATTATTTCTTTTTAATAACCTACAGAAATTGATTTTGCCTGGGTTGTGTCAGGCACTCAGAACTATGTCACACACTATGCACAGGGGTGGATGTGGAAATGCATCGTACTGCATAGCTACAAATCCGGGAGTCTATACTCTTAGTGAGGAATCAGAATCACCACACAATTGAAGCCCAGAATCATCACAGAGTCAACGAATCTAGAACTGGGAAACAATCAC
This sequence comes from Tragopan temminckii, assembly GCA_028571105.1. Taxonomy (NCBI): domain Eukaryota; kingdom Metazoa; phylum Chordata; class Aves; order Galliformes; family Phasianidae; genus Tragopan; species Tragopan temminckii. The sequence continues at coordinate 4,019 of JAOWBP010004643.1, forward strand.
AGAATCGGAAATAACAGAACTTACAATCACAGGAGCTAGTATCCTCGTAGCATCCTCATAGAATCCTCAAATAATCGATTCATAGAATCGTCAGACTCTAGAATCCTAGACTCTAGTAACCCGTAATAACCCCGCAGTATTGAATCGCCACATTTTGTTTCTTCACTCCCACACAGGGAAACTTTCTATAGAGCATGCTCACAGTTGATGGTATCAGTCAGCATCACCCAGCACTCCTTACGGAATGCGTTATGTAGAACATCAAAGCACTGCCAGTTACAAGTGCTCAGAGGTTCTTCCTCAAAAGATGAATTTCTAACACTGTTTTTCATTCTAATTTGGATAGGGGAAGGGAACTGAGGTCCAGAATCTTGATGAAAGGAATCCAGTACCACTGTGCCCTTCACAAAACCTCTCCCCTTTGCCACAACACAGGGGAATGGGGAAAGTGAAACTTCATCCTGGTTTTCCACCACCCCTCAGGTCAGTCCCTGGGGATATTTGGGACCCTTCTGGAGACACCGGGAGCCCCCAGGACCCTCACCAGGCCCCAGGCATTTTGGTGCCACAAGCCCACCAGCACCCAGGGTGTATCCCCGGTGTCCCATAGGGGGTGGTAGCCCAGGCAGGATGCAGTGTGATAGACCCACGTGGCTCCGTGCTGTGAGTATCACATGTGCTTCTCCCTGTCCCCGGCTGAAGTTCTCAGAGGGGCACGCAGAAGTAGCCGTGGGCTGTGGACATGGCCAAGAGGCACTTAGGGTGACGGGATGTAGCCACAGCTTGGGGACAGTGGCCAGGTACTGGAGACATTGGTACGGCAGGAAGGGACACACAGGACACAGCCACAACCTGGGGACATGAGGGGCAACAAAAGGGATCTTGCTCAGACCGGGACAACAATGCCATGGGCGAACACGCTGCCACCCACCTAGTGAAAGCCGTGTTCTTGCTGCAGCTGTGTCTCCAAAGGGCTTTATTTGGTGCCACAAACCTCAGATTCCCTAAACAGGGAACCACAGAATTCCGGACCAAGCAATTGTCAGGAGCTTCCATTTGGTGACAACGTCACTGTTAGGCCAAGGTCCGCACGGGCCAGGTGACACCGCTGGGACACTGAGTCATCAGTGGCAGCGCTGTTGGTGGCAGCATCAGCTCAAGGGGACACAGCACTGGAAACGCAGCGACAGCGAGAACGCCATCAGTGACAACCACAGCCCCCAAGTCCGTTGGACACAGTGCTGGAGGTTAGTGACAGTGACACTGCAACTGCAACAACGACGCCAGGAGCTCCCCATGGCTGCCAACACCGCCCCACTGGTGTTCCCACTCTCACAGCTCCCCGCGGATGTCGGGCAGCAGGTGGCAGGCGGTGATGGTGGCCACGGTGGCAGCCACAGCGCGCAGGTCACGGCGCACCAGGCACAGGCAGTGCGCGGTGGCGGCTGCCCCAGCTTGGGCTTGGCCCAGGGGCCCCCCCAGGCCTTCCAGCAGCCGCGCAGCCCCACTGAAACTGCGTCCCAGTGCCTCAGCCATCGCGCCCCGCAGCCGCCCCTCGCCCGCCCCCAGCCGCTGCTGCAGCAGTGAGGGGCCCCCCCGGGACACCCCTGGTAGCGGCACTCGGGCCGCACTGTCCTCTTCCTCCTCCTCCTCCTCCTCGGTCTCCGACGCCTCCCCCGGAACCTTCAGCCCCGCTGCGGGGGTCCCGGCCGCGCTCCCCCCCGGCTCCGGCTCCGAGTCGCTCTCCGAGGCCTCGCCCAGCACCAGCGTGGGGGAAAGAGGGGCGGCCATGGTCTGCGAGAGGGGAACAGAAGGGAGGAGGGGGAGTCGGGGGAAGAACGGCCCCATCAGGCACGGAGACCGCCGGCCGCTTCTCCCGACCCTCAGGGGAATACCCCGCATAACAGGCCCGTGCCCCCCGGCCTCGTGAGACGCCCACTTCCCCACCCCCTTCCCAGCCCCACGGGGCCCCCGGAACACGTCCCGGCACCCGCAGCTCCAGGACGACGCCTCGGATTTCCTTCCCAGCCCTACGCGACCCCCCGCGCCCCAACAACACGCCAGGCCCACCGCCCAGCCCCGCAACGGCCCGCATTTCCTCAGCCCCGTACCGCCGCCTCCCCAGCTCACGTGACGCTCACCCCCGTCCCCTACGCGTCGCGTCGGGTGACGTCACGCCTCCGCGCGCCCGCTACCCGGACTCGCCCTCGCTCGGACTGCGCACGCGTGGCCCCGTTCGTCCAATCGTCCCTCCTCCCAAGCTTTAAGTGACAGCCAGGGCAGCCAATCGGCTCCGCAGAGACGAAGGGGCGGAAGGGGCTCTCCCGGAAGAAGGGTCGGGGGGACAGGCGGCAGTGGCAGCCAATGAGATGACGGAACGGGGCAGGGCTGGCCAATAGGAGAGGCGGGGGGCGGGGCGTGCGGGAGGCCGTGCGGGGCCGCAGCCCGTGCCCGCTGCGCGTTTGTGCGGTGCGGCTGTGCGGCCCGGTGCTGAAGGGTGAGAAGGGCCCCGCAGTAAAAAAGCGAGGAGGAGGCTTCACGGGGACTAAGGATGGGGGAGGGGGACTAGAGATCGTTTATAGAAGCAAGAATGTTAGAAAAATAAGGGGTGGCGGACACTGGGTCTGGGATGGCGAGAGGGATGAAGGCCGTAAAGATAAGGGTTGGAGAGCAGCCCGAGCGCGTGTGGCAGCGGGGCGACGAGGTGTCCGCGGGGCAGGCTGAGACTGGGCCGGGGGGGGCTGCCCCTCCGCAGGGCCAGAAGTTAACAGGGAGACAGACTGCGAGCCTTCGCCAGGAAGGTGAGGATTCTTCATCCCACGACCACCGGGAGGAGACCCTCACGGCTCGCTGCGCACGCGCGAGGGCGGCCGCACGCTAATGGGTTCTCGGTATCCGAACTCCTGGAAACCACTGATTGTGCATGAGTCCGGCCTGTATCTGTAGCGCGTTTTTTCCTGACGGTGCGCGAGCGAGGAGCAGCTCTGCCCCTCGTACCCGGCGTACGCGCAGCCCTGATTAAACGTGCCTGCTCTTACAACTACGTGGTTGTAGAGTCTGGTTCCGCACGTCAGTGTGCGCCGCTCCTCGGGGCAGCGCGTGCCAGGCCCTCCTCGGGAAACATTTCTTCCTCCTATGGAAGAGCCCGGGCCGGCGCTCTCGAAATAAATATGCGGTGCTGACAGGCTTATTGCGAGCCGGGCGACGAATCCGCTGTTGGGACAGCAGTGCCGGTGCACAGCGGGCCCGTCTGTGTGGGTGGGGGGAGAGAGAGGCAGCAGGCCTTTGGGGCCGGGTCGGGGGGGCTGTGGGGGCAGCAGGCTGTCACTGAGGTACGAAACGTCTCTGCAGAGCTGGAAGGTCAGGAGCTGAGGAGATACATAGGGCTCCCATTGTGCTCCTGAGTGCCCCTCCTCTCCTGGCTGCACGCTGAGGGCAGGTGGAGGCAGGAGCAAAGGGCAGAAAGCTTTTTTGCTTTTCCAATCTTCCTAGAAAAAAAAAATCTGAAATCTTTCACATGTGCATGGGATCTGTTGAGTCCTAGCCTGAACCACTGATTGAGCACCTGTGGAAATGGACCTGCTCAGCCCTGGGAGCACAGGTGAAGGCAATTCAGCTGTGTGACAGGGAAGGTTGGAGCCTGGCTGCACCTCTTACACCTCGTGTAAGGGCTGACTGCAGATGGGGAAGGATCTCTTTCTGGAGATCCCTCCTTGGTGATGCTTTTTCCTGTGAACCTGGAATCTTCTGATATGGGTGAGCAATCTTCTTCCCTTCCTTTATAGTACCTCTGTATTGTGCCAGTCCTTCCATCATCACACCTCTGTTGTAATGCCTTTCCTAGTCGCAGAATCACAGAATGGCCCAGGTTGGAAGGGACCTCAAAGATCATGAATCTCCAACCCCCCTGCCACAGGCAGGGCCACCAACCTTCCAATTTAATACCAGACCAGGCTGTCCATCCAACCTGGCCTTGAACACGTCCAGAGATGGACAGGCATCCACAGTCTCTCTTGTCAGCTGTTCCAGCACAGAATCACCAAGGTTGGAAAAGACCTTCAAGATCATCCAGCCCAACCATCCACCTATCACCAATAGTTCTCACTAAATCATGTCCCTCAACACAAAATCCAAACGTTCCTTGAACACCGCCAGAGTCAGTGACTCCACCACCTCCCTGGGCAGCCCATTCCAGAGCCTGATCACTCTCTCTTTCAGAAAAGTAGTATTTCTTAATGTCCAGCCTAAATCTCCCCTGGTGCAGCTTTAAGCCATTCCCTCTAGTTCTATCACTAGTGACACAAGAGAAGAGGCCAATCCCCAGCTAGCTACAACCTCCCTTCAGGTAGTTATTTCAGGTAGTTATAGAGAGCAATAAGCACCTCACCCCTCTCATAGTAAAGAACTTCTCCCTGACATCCAACCTAAATCTTCCCTCCCTCAATTCAAAACCATTTCCCCTTGTCCTGCTGTTATCTACCCTTTCAAAGAGTTGACTCCCCTCCTGTGTGTAGGCTCTCTTTAGGTCCTGGAAGACTGCAATTAGGTCACCCCTGCAGCCTTTTTTTCTCCAGGCTGAACAAGCCCAGCTCCCTCAGCCTGTCTTCATAGGGGAGATGCTCCTGCCCCCTGATCATCATCTTTGTGGCCCTCCATTGGACCCTTTCCAACAGCTCTCTGTCTTTCTTGTACTGGAGGCTTCAGACCTGGACACAGTACTCCAGATGGGCCCTCATGAGAGCAGAGTAAAGAGGGACAGTCCCCTCCCTGTCCCTGCTGGCCACCCCTCTTCTGATGGAGCCCAGGATATCATTTACTTTCCAAGCTGCAAGACCACGCTACTGGCCCATGTTAAGCTTTTCATTCATCAGAACCCCAGGTCCTTCTCTGCAGGACTGCTCTCAAGGACTGATCCTTCTAGTCTGTATACATGCCAGGGATTCCTCAGGCCCAAGTACAAAAATCTTGCACTTTGCTGTGTTGAACCTCATTAGATTCACCTGGGCCCACCTTTCAAGTTTACTGAGGTCCCTCTGATCGGCATTCCTTCCTTCCACTGTGTATTAGAACTGCTGAATCATGGCCTGAACCTCTGATTGATCACCTGAGGCAAGCACTGAGTCAGCCATGGGAGCACAGGTGAAGGCAATTCAGCAGTGGGACTGCAGGGCTGGAGCCTGGCTGCACCTCTCCTAGACACCATTTAAGGGCTGACTGCCAGTGAGGAAAGATCTCTTTCTGGAGATTGCTCTCTTTGGAGTTTTTCTGTGAGCCCAGGGCATGGGTGAGCATTTTCATTTATTCTTGCTTATCCCTTTCCACCATGATCTTTCTAGCTACGCAATCTGTAGATACCAGCCTAACCACACCACTCTGTATATTTATTGATTACACACACAGTGTCAACCACACCACTCAGCTTGGTGTCATCAGCAGACTTTGCTGAGGGTGTTCTTAATTCCATCATCGCTGTCACTGATAAAGATGTTAAAGAGCACTGGTTGAGGCTGAAGCCTGAGTGAGAGGATGGTGCCAGTCTTGTGGGCCAAGCATGTGACCTTGTGCACGTCCCTTCCTTGTTCTCCATCCCTCCCACTATCCATCCCATCACTTCTGTCCTTCTCCTTCCACCCTCTTCTTTAGCCTCTGTTTCAGCTCTGCTCTCCATCCATATCTCCTTCCATGTTCTCCATCCCATCCTATACAACCCTTTCTACTCACCACTTCCAACACCCCCACCCTTCCATCTCCACATTCCCCATCCTCCCACCCCATACCACCTCTTCCTCCTCACCACCACGTATTTCCCAGACTGCAGCACAAAGCGGTGCTGGTGCACAGTGACAGCAACACTGCAATTGCTGAGCTTGCCCTGGGTGCCAGAGAGTCACTCTGAAGGTATGGCAAACTCTGGCTGTGCTGCAGCTCCGTGCCACCATGCAGATGCAGTTGACCCCGACAGCCATGGCCATCCCATCGAAGCTCAGGCAGTGGTTTGTACTCACAGCTTGGCATGGCCCTGAGGTGACCACCGCTGGCACTGCCCAGCACTTGTCACAGCAGTGGTGACCACTTGGGGACACACAGCCCTTACAGAACCCATAGGTGAAGTCCAGGATGCAGAGTGCAACAGGTGCCGGTAGGGCAGTTGGGTGCTGCAGGGAGAAGGGGACATGGAGGGCAGGGCAGGGTCCTTCCAGGTCCTCAGTCCTTTTTGGCTGCCAGGATCCCTTAACTCCCAACCCCCAATTTATTTAAAGCAAGAGGCAAAAGCATACATAGATTTGAGGGTTGGAAGTGCCAGATTACAGGGTTGGGGATGGAAAACAAGGGAAAGCTTAGATGGATTTGGGGGTTAGAAATGCCAGATTTGGGGCTGGAGATGGAAAGCAAGAGGTAGAAGGGAAAGGTGCATGGATTTGGGGGTTGGAAATGACAGAGTTGGATTTGGAGGGATAAGGGAAGGTTGCTGCAAAAGGGTGGATGGATTTGGAGGCTGAAAATAGAAGTCTGGAGGAAGGAGAGGGTGGGGAAGGAGGATCCCTTGAGAATGCAGTTGGGGAGGAAGAGCTGAATTTCAGCACAAGATCAGTAATTTTGGCCCAATGGGACTCACCACATTGCAGCACCAACCACCCTGGAGAGAAAAAGGCCATAAAGCACCACCTTCACAACTCAGAGAGGAGACTAGGATGGTTTGGACAGTTACCCCGAGAACTGCTGTTACCTCACTGACATAGCAGTGAAGGAGAGGGGCAAGCAGGGGGCCCTCCCTCTGCTCTGCTTTACCTCATTGTCTTCCTTCCCACCTTAAACAGAGCATCCAGCTGCAGGGTTTGGGACCCCACCCTGCCCCACTGTACCCCATAAACCCTCATAGGTGGGCAATGGATCCCATTGCCCCATTCTCACACCTGTAAGAAGGGGCAAGGATCCATCTCACCCCACATCCCACTAAAAGGGAGCAATGAACCACCATACCTAAGATCCATCCTGCACCATAGACCCCATAACCCCATCCCAAATGGACAGGGGATACAGGGGCACTCACCATGCTGGAGCCATGGAGCTGAGCCTCCAAAGTTTCCAAGTTTTGAAGCAGCCAAGGAAGTGGCTCGAGCCAATGGGATAGAGGTTCTGTACCTCCAGGGCCACCCCCACTGGTCCCCATGGAGGGGATGGGGCCTGGAGGCACTGGTCTATGGAGCAGAAATAATTTCCTTGGTTGATCCCTCCATCTACCTAAATTTCCATCCATACTTTCACCCAATGGTCCTTCAATCCATTCTTCCACCCATCCCTCCAAAAGTTCTTTCTGGTGTTGATCCCTCTTGTTCATCTATTCCTCCCTCCATCTGTGCGAATCCAAGCAGCCTCACCATTACCCACCAGAACCTCCTCTGGAGCTTTGGGGGATTTCTCCATATGCCTTCAGGCACTTCCTTGTGAACCTGCTGGCAGTGTCCTCGCTTAATCATAGTGCTGATTTTCTGGTCCCTCCCACAGCATCACGCCATCCCTTTACTCAGCAGCCCTCCCCATTCATAGTTTAAAGCCTCCCTCATGAAGCTGCCGCCCTACTGATGAAAATATCCTCACATCCTTTAGGGAGGTGGGTCCCATCTCTTCCAAGCAGACACCAATCCACAAATAGGTCCCCCAGCCACAGAACCCAAGGCCCTGCTACCAGCACCAGTCCTGCAGCCAATGACTGGCACACACCACCAGCACCCTCCTCTTCACGCCTGTCCCACAGCAGCACCAAGGCCCCCGTGCCCCTGACTACCAGCCCGAGAGCTCTGCAGTCACTTTTGATGCCATTCACATGTCCCCCAGCAGCACCATCTGTGCCCACCTTTCCTGGTGGCCTCACATGGTGATTCGCACAAGGTATAAGGTTGGGTGCACCTCTGCCTCCTTCCCAGCCCTTCTGTGGGGCAGGAGCATCCTCTGCTTCCAGGAGTCTCCAGCTTCAGACCATCACAGAATCACAGAATGGCCAGGGTTGGAAGGGCCCTCAAGGATCATGAATCTCCAACCCCCCTGCCACACGCAGGGCCACCAACCTCCACATTTAATACTAGACCAGGCTGCCCAGGGCCCCATCCAGTCCGGCCTTGGACACCTCCAGGGACGGGGCATCCACAGCCTCTCTGGGCAGCTGTTCCAGTACCTCACCACTCTCTGTAAAGAATTTTCCCCTGACATCCAACCCAAATCTCCCCTCCCTCAACTTAAAACCATTTCCCCTTGCCCTGCAGTTATCAACCCTTTCAAAGAGTTGATTCCCCTCCTGTTTGTAGACTCCCTTAATGTGAGGCTGTGCCACAGGGCTGCATGCAGGGCCTGCAGCTCAGAAAAGCCCCTGAGCATTGTGGAGACAAGCAGGCAGTCTGTGATGCCTTCAGAGCGTTATAAACCAACAGTTAAAACTCCTGCAAAAGCAAACAAGAACCACATTCTGTAGCGATAAGAACGCACAGCTTAGCAGACAGGAGCATAGGGCTTAGGAGAAAATTGTATTTCAGAGGTTGGTAGGGAATTTCACATTACACAGGCATCAAAACCAGAGTTTCTAACAACAGTGTTACCCAGGAGACCCACCAGGTTGTGCTGGCTTGATTTGGCACGTGACTCCAAAACAAGGCAGCTCAGTATAAGGCATCAGGCAGTGCTGATGAGATGCACGTTATGGACAGGTCATTCCTTCATAGATACCGTTCCAGTGACAGCACACTGTTTAGAGTAAGGGCTTGATATACAAACCTCAACGATTTACACTTCCATCAGTCAAGTCAGACAGACCAAGACTACAAGGCTGACCTGTAACCAAGCACAGTGCAGCTGGAGTTTCTTCTGCAGTCACTGGGGCAGCTTCCCCACCTCCAGATCTATAGGGAACATACACACAAAGCACAGCAAAGCTCTTTGTGCTCCACACTCACAGAGAACAAGTTGACGGTTTACGAGGACTGTGGAGACGTGGCACTGAGGGACAAGGTCAGTGGGCATGGTGGGGATGGGTTGAGGTTGGACTTGGTCATTCTTAGAGGATCTTGGAGGTCGTTTCCAACCTAAGTAATTCTATTATTTGATGACATCTAAACACGACTGCATTTTACATGATTTTTTGGGGCATGGGTGAATCACCTTACAAAAGCTGAAGCAAGTCTGCATTCTCTTCCTGTAATGATAAGATTCATTTTCCCCTCTGCAAATTCCTACATTCTACCAAATTAAGCAAACTTGGACGCAGGTTTTACCGCTAAATGCAAGGGCAGAGGGACAGCTTGCAAGGAAACAAGAAAGCCTGTACAGATTTGGCTAAAGCATTCTGTTTAAAAAAGGCTTTACTGGCTCAATTAGTATACAAATGGGTGTTGCAAGCAAAAATGCATAAGTCATGGGTAAAATGGAACTGCCATTACCCAATCAGAGCATTAACCAAAGTCACTACTCATAGCAATGAATAAGCTATTTGGAGAAAATAAATAAAAAGAGAGAAATCCCCACGATCTTCTACTTCTTACCATCCAGGAAGTACAGCAGGCATCCCTTCATCCTCACCACCACAGAAGTGCCAGCAGTCCCAGCAGTGCCTGTCTCCAGTCCTGCCCCTTTCAAGTCCCTCTCCTGCCTCTAACATAGCCCTGACCAGGCCCTGTTGTGCCCCCATTCCCTGTTTAGCCCATCCCTGTTCCTGTCCTGTCCCTGATCATCCACGTTTCCTTGCCCACGTTCTGGTCCTGTCCCTACTATCCCTACCCTACTACTACCACCTCCATACCTACCCTCCCCCTTTTCTTTATCCTGTCACTCCCCCTGCCCCTCTCCTTTCCCTTTCCTGCCCATCTCCTGCCCCTGTCCCTATCACCTGCCCTGCCCCTACCCTATACTTTTCCCTATCCCGCGCTGTCTCTGCCTGTCCCCTTCCCTCCCCTGTCCCTGTGCTGTCCCTGCTCCAGGCCCACCACAAAGTTGAAAGGAAATTTTAAGACAGAAGAACAGAAGTGTGATGAATGAGAGGGGAGGACAGAGAGGGCAGAAGAGAAGAAAGGATACAGGTAAGAGAAGCAGAGCTAATGGGGCAGGGGAAAGAAGGAGATGGCAGGGGAGAATGGACAAGAGGGAAGAGCAGAAAGGCAGTGAAAATAGGATTTCTTGAAAGGAATTGTTTACAGCTTTATTAAGAGACAGGATTTCTCATGATAAGATTGATGGCTTTCCAATTCCTGAATTACAGAGGATATACAAACACAGAGGGTTAAATAAACCCTAGCAAGAAGGTGCCAAACTCTAAAAGCAAGAGACCCGGGAACAACTCCACCTACTGCACTCCCTCAGGAGCCTCAATGTGACTCTTATCTATTTGCAGAGCGCTCAATGCGAGTGGATCAGATGTTGTGGGAGAGAAGGATTGGGAACCATATTCCAATTTGTATCCTTAGAAGGCGATATTTTGGAAAAACTGGTCCTCACAAACTGTAAGAGCCTCAAATGACCCCGGAGCAGAGGCCTCCTTAGTATATGGGAACCCCAAGAAACTTGAAAGACAACCAGTAACAGGGTTGGGAGAGAAACAAATGGAAGCTGTGAAAACACAAATAGAAATGAAAATAGGAAACCTCCTGAAATGACTGTATCCTGTCATGATTGTCCCTGTCCCAGAATACATCATAGGGATAGGTATTCCAAAAGGACTCACCTTAAGTCTTCCCAATGGTCAGCACCAATTTGGAATAAAGAATTGTATTAGTGCTCCGACAATTTTAGTGGGAAAAGTAAAAATGCCTCCTGTGCAGATTCCTCCTGTAACTGAAGTAGTGACAATGAAACAATATAGGACCCTGGGGGGGAGGGGGGCATGAAGAGATATCAAGGACAATTAATGATTTATTGGATGCACGAGTTTTAAGTCAGCTACTACAGCTTGGAACAATCCAATATGGCCTATCAAAAAGTGATGGGTCATGGAGGGAATTAAATAAGCACACCCTGCCTCTCACAGCGGCTGTAGCAGGTAACTGTTGCTTTAATAGAAAAAGTTCAGAAACATTCCAGAACCGGGTGTGCTGTAATTGATTTAGCTAATGCATTTTCCACTATCCCAATTGCAGAGGAATGTGGCAGGGGTGACAAGATATTTTCTGTAGATTGCTTCAGGGATGGCTGCACAGTCCAACCATTTGCCACAGAACAGTGGCTGAACATCCGCATGATTACAAACTGCCTCCTTACATGCAAATAGTTCATTACGTAGGTGACATCCTGACTCATGGAAGCTGTGAGGAAGAGGTGCAACAGATGCTGAAATTGGTTGTGGATCACATGAAACACAAAGGCTGGGAAATTCATCCTACTGAAATTCAAAGGCAGTCTCAAACAGTGAAACTTCTAGGAATTCAGTGGCATTTTGGGCACTGGGAAACACTACCCAAAACTTGACACAAAATTCTAGATTTTGCAGTACCCTGTAATAAGAATGAGGCACAGAGGTTTATTGGATTGTTTGGTTTTTGGAGACAACACAGTCATATCTAGGACAAATTTTAACCCTGTTTATACACAAAGTGACAAGGAAGAGTTGGAGAGGGGAAAATGAACAGCAAGTTGCCTCTGAATTAGCAACAAAGGCTCTTCAAAGGGCTTCAGACTTAAGGCCCATGCAAAAGGGAGAAATAGAGTTAAACGTGTTTATAAATGGGAGACGTGCCAATTGGAGCTCCTGGCAAAAACAGGGAAAGAAAAAGGTTTCCTTGGGTTTCTGGGGAACAAAACTGTCACGTCATGAGAGGAGTAATGGATGCAGATAAGGATAAATCCAATTCTGTTAAACAATGGTGAACAAGATTTAATTATTCAACCCCATGACAGAACAGCATGATTACTGATATTGCCAGTTTCAAAAACAATTGCGAGAAAAGGGGATCCACCTCAGATCACCACCATTCCTGGAGACCGAGAGTTTGGATCCACCAGTATTAACAGTGGAGCTAAAGCATGAAGCCAAGGGCCCCCTTGAACCAGATGAAATAACAGCTACAGGGAACAATAGTACTATTTTAATTATGAAACCTGGGCAAGAAAAAATGGGAATACATCCCCGCAACTAAGTGTTATTTGCAAGAGTAATTATGCGGTATATAATTTTATTTTACAGATCCTGTATGACTGAATTTACCTGTCTACCACCACGGTCCATTTGGAAAAAGATACCATCCACATGCCTGAATATGAAGACCGATGTGAAGAACAGCCTCACGCTAAATTATTCCCAGTGCCCGCTGTCAGGGCTTGTGACCTGAGTGCAGTGATGACATTGCTAATGTCACATTGCCACTGTGACCAGGGCACAGGTCGGACAAACAGTTTTATAACTTTAGGACAAGGTTAAACAAGCTTGCTATTTCTTACTATTATGTGTGTGGAGGCCCAGGAGGATGTGAAGACTGGCCTACTCTGTGCAGCCCAAATGGTGGGTCAGCAAAACAAGTACAGCTCATGAAGGAACAGAGTCTGGACCCAGGACAGTGATCCCTGGCATATACAGGAATACAGACAGATTATCAGAGAAACAGGGATAAATACACAAAAATTGAAACGCACATTCAGATTATTTCATGTGTCCTACACCAGATGATTCAAATACCACGCCTGCCACGGTTTTTCCACAATGAGATAGTATCTATATGAAAAGTAAGTTTTGATAAGAGATTTCTAACTTACAAATATTAGAGTCATCTTTGTAATTTGAAGGAAAGGGCTGAAGTGGTGGAGGCTCTGGTTAGCTACATTTCTGCCTGTCTTGAGTGTAGCTAAAGTACAGATTTCATCCACATCCCCCTCCAGACCTAGAAGTAAAGAAAGTTCAAGCTGTAAATATCAAGCTACAACAAAGTCCAAGCTTCTGAGTTCAAGGACATCCTCTGAAGTCTAATTTAAGGCAGAAAAAAAAAATCACCTTCTTGCCTCAGTACTTAAGATCTCCAAGCTATTTTCAAAGATCTTTTCGTTACCTCCCAATAAGTCTGCATACAGCTAGTATAGAGCTAGTGCCAGGTCCTGCACTTTGGCCACAATAACCCCATACAGTGCTATAGGCTTGGGGATGAGTGGCTGCATGACTGTGAAGAGGAAAGGGACCTGGGGGTGTTGGTTGATGCTCGGCTGAACATGAGCCAGCAGTGTGCCCAGGTGGCCAAGAGGGCCAACAGCATCCTGGCCTGCATTAGAAACGGTGTGGCCAGCAGGAGCAGGGAGGTGATCATCCCCCTGTACTCAGCTCTGGTGAGGCCGCACGTCAAGTACCATGTTCAGTTTTGGGCCCCTCACTACAAGAAAGACATTGAGGCCCTGGAACATGTCCAGAGAAGGGCAACGAAACTGGTGAGGGGCCTGGAGCACAAGTCTTATGAGGAGCGGCTGAGGAAGCTGGGATTGTTCAGTCTGGAGAAGAGGAGGCTCAGAGGAGACCTCATTGCACTGTACAACTTCCTGAGGGGAGGCTGTGATGAGGAGGGGTTTGGCCTCTTCTCCCAAGCGAGGAACAGGACCCAAGGAAATGGCCGCAAGTTGTACCAGAGGAGGTTTAGGTTAGACATAAGGAAGAACTTTTTCTCTCAGAGAGTGGCCAGGCACTGAAATGGCTGCCCAGGGAGGTGGTGGAGTTGCTGTCCCTGGCAGCGTTCAAGAGGCGCCTGGATGAGGAGCTATGAGATATGGTTCAGTGCTTGTGGTAGCAACAGTGATGGGAGGACGGTTGGACTAGATGATCTTGCAGGTCCTTTCCAACCTTGCGATTCTACGATTCTAAAACTGCAGTCAAACAGAGCTAATAAAGAGAGCTTTACACATACAGTTAAGGCATGAAAGTCCAGCAGTTCCAGCAATGGGGGAAACACGCACCTGAGATCAGGGAGACTGCTGGGAATACTCCTGTGTGGGTGGGATGGAAGTCACACCAGGCACAATGCTCTGATTTTGAGAAGGGCTACTTTAACACTACACAGTCTGGGAAAGCACGCTTTAATCAGGTTTGTGAAGAGTGTCCCATACCCTCACATTCTTACTGCTCTGGGAAGTACAAGGTTCTCTTCTCAAAAACATTTCTTATCAATGCAGCCAGTGAGCACACACATCCCGATGTTATGACAAAGAACACGGGCAGAGACCAGCAAGCTGGAAGGTTATCACCTTCAGGCCAGGTCAATACTACATATGTCCTGCAAGTCCTTCTGTAGCAGAAACAATTGCTAAAGCTGACTAACATCCAGTGGGTGAGTACGACTAAGGCGAGGCTCAACACAGTGCAGAGGTATACGATACTGACAGTTCATTACAATTCAATGCACAGGTTGACAAAGCAGGAAGGTGGGCCCGGAGATGGAAAAGGACATCCATGTGCTGCATTATCACACTGGAACCACATCAATCATTACTCTCAAAGCATGTACCAACTAAAAAGCTGCAGTGTTTGAGACCTACAGAACGATTTGCACTACCAGACTAATCAGTACTCATGAATACACATGAAAGGCCACAAAGTTCCTCTCTGAAGAGGTGAGTACAAGTTACTTTAGATTACTTTCACATACAAGATTCTACTTCTTACTTTGTAATTCTATATCGTAAAAGAAAGGAAAACATCTTTCTTGAAATACCAATTCCTAAAAGCAGTTTTACAATAGAGTATGAAAATTAATCCACTTACCTTTACAGAATGGAGTTGCTCAAGAATACTAGAGTTTGCAGATTCAAAATCAAGCCTAGAATGCCACACCTGAAGAGTTTTCAGGAAATACAACAATGAAAGATAACATTAAATAACCCAATACAGCCACATTATTTAAATTGACCTTGAAAGCTATCAGTATCTAACTACTGTTATTCTAGAGTTGTGGATCTCATTAGCAGCCACCAATTTACTCAGCCAGCCATTATAAACCTTAATTTTTCATAACTATACAAGAGCTGATCCAAAAGGAATGCCTCCTATTTTATAATGCTGGCCCACAACATCACAGGTGGACACTGGTGGGATGACAGCAGAGGTAGAACCTTCCTGCCAGCATTCAGTTACATTTTGTAGCCATGCAACAGATGGCAGCAGAGGGCCAGAATCACAACACAGCACCTGACATGGAAGCGCACATGAAGCACAGGGGTGTCACTGAACTCCTCCAAAATGAAAAAAAATCGCACCCACTGACATTCATCGATGCCTGCAGAACGTTTATGAAGACCAACACGTGGACGTGAGCACAGTGAGGCTGTGGGTGGTGCGTTTCAGCAGTGGCAACAGCAATGCAAAAGACAAGCCACCCAAACAACCAAACAGATTTAATTTTTTTTTTTTTTTTTTTCTTTTTCAACAAGCAGGCTCTCGTTCAACACTGAGAAAAAAAGCATAGCTAATGGTGGCAACCATGTTAAAAAACAGTTTTGTAGCTGCGAATTCACTCTATGTATCCACTGTCATTTCTATGGAAATAAATAGGAGGCCTTCCTTTCAGAGCAATCTACGTACATCAGTGAGCCATCATCCTAATAATGCAGTGATACTAATAATAGGAACAGAAAAAAAACATTCTCAGAATATCTTTTGTGGGGATGGATCAACAAAACCAACACTGTAGTCAGCTGCAGTTATTCCCCCAGGAATGAACACAAACTATATCAGCATTTTAGAGCACGCAGCCTTGGAATAAACCCTAAGGATAAACCAAATTGCATCTCTGTTCCAGCAATTTTCTTCTTCTCTTTAAGTGTCTGAATGTATTCAGGGCATACTTACAAAATTCTGCGGAGAGGGACCTGGGTGTCCTGGTGGACGACAGGTTGGCCATGAGCCAGCAGTGTGCCCTTGTGGCCAAGAG
>JAOWBP010004645.1:20340-33098 GCA_028571105.1 Tragopan temminckii
GGATGGTGTATGGTGGGGGCAGGGTGGGGGCACCAGGCAGGAGCTCAGAAGCCTTTACATCTTCTTTTACTTTTGTTGTAGTGCACATACCTACAAAACTATTATTCCTTCAGAGAGAACGTAGATTCTTAATCTCAAATTTTAGCCCTGTCCTGCTCAGGTGTTCCTGTAATAAATATTCTCATGTTTTGGAAATGAACACTTGATCCAAGTGATCTTGTTACGGCAGCATTGCTGTTTGTGCGTGGTGAAGCTGATGCAAATTGAAGCACACTTATCTGCATCTCAGCAGAGTTCAGGCTGGGTATCGGATTGCTGCATTTTTGGCACAAACTCTGTCCAACAGCTATGGCATATTTAGGTGGTTAAGATCTAGTTTTCAGCATAATTCCCTAAAACTGTAACTGGTGTGAATCCCTTTTGTGTACACATAACGTATCCAGCAGGTCCCTCTGTGACCTTGGTGGAAGAGGAGTGTGCTGTTGGCAGAGCAGGCTGCCCACTCTCAGATGGAGCTGGATCAGCCCCTTGGCTGTGCTCCTCCATGGGAGTGCTGGGGTGCTTCTCAGAGATAACGTTTATGTTATGTAATTGACTTTTACAGAGCATTCTTTGAGGGCAAAATGAACCTGCATTATATATGTGGGTTTGTTATAAATGGGTGTTTATCTTTAATAAAGGGCTGCACTGCGTATATGAGATGCTCCAAGCATAATTTGAAGTAGGGTGTTGAGCGTGGTGCTGTGATCTACACTGGTATCCCTTCTTAATTTAGTGTGTGCTGTCCTTAGAGAATTAAGCAAATATTTTATAGACCAATAAACATTAAGATACTCTTCTCATTCTATCCAGAGATCCCTTTACACCACTGAGGCAGAGTAAATGTGCTTAAAGTGGCTGTAAATCGTAATGACATCCTCTTGAAAAGCTTTTAATGTGCTCCGAGCTCTGAAAAGGCCTTGGTGGAGCTGAGAATTTGGCCCTTGCTGCAACCTTAGCCTTCTTTGTTGCAAGCCTAAGTGGCTTAGGCCTTGTCCTGTATTCTGCAGATGCAGGGTGCTTTTCTAGTTCTGCACACAGAGCAGCAGTGGGCAGTGCCTTGCCTGAGGCCATCTGTAAAGTCAGGAAGAGTGGAAAGAAACCCTAGGCTTGATTGCTGTGCCTTTGCTCCAAGGTCAGTGAAATGATGCCAAGCCCTTTTCCAAAAGTCCCCCCAGCATGTTGGCAAGGAAACTTCTGCTTCTTTCTCCAGGCTGGCGTTGCAGTAAGCATCTGTAGGTGGACTGTTTAAAAACTGCTGAGTTAAGGATTCAGCCTCTCTTCCCTCAACGCTTGCTTCACTGTTGGATTGGTGAACAAGTTCCTTGTTCCTGGAACGTAAGCATCCCGCGTCTCAAAGCAGGCAATCAAAGAAATCTGCACACTTCCGTCCCTGCCTCAACAATGCATCACCCAGCTCCTGAAGCTTTTCAGCTGGCTTCAGCTCGTGCATGATCAGAGGCACGTGTGTACACGTACCCCCCCGCTCTTACGCACTAGCATCTGACTTGCAAAGCTTCTGCAGATATTTTAGCCTGTCAGTCATTGGCCGCACTGATGTTTCTCAAGAGGAAAGAGGTGAGCTCACGTCTGGACCCACCTTGCTGCAGAACACAGGTGAGGCTCCTGCTGGGCCAGTGCTCGAGGAGAACCTCATGGCTGGGATTCCTTTGGCCCCTCTGCTGTCATCCTCAGCACTCAGAGTGGGAATCCGAGCCTTGGCTCTGGGGGAAGTGTGCCCAGGAGCCAGCCTTAGAGCTTGTGCTACCATACTCTGCAGCATTCCTGCAGGTGGAAACTGCAGCATGGTTAGCTGTGACATGTGGTAAGCCTCTGGTTCTCGGCCTTCCTGATGATGGAAGATACATTCTGGTCAGGTTGAAAGCTACAGGTGTGTGAGTGCATCACGATGAGCTCTTGTTGCCAGATCCTGAAGTGGGAGTGTTTTCTGCAAGCTTTTGTCTGAGAGATGGGCTCTGAACTGGATGAGGGAGCCTGCAGACAAATTATCTAATTTTAGATAGGATAAATGAGCTTGCCACATTTTCTTGCTGCTTTCTCCTTTTTTGGTCTCTTCGATAACCCAGTTCCAGGAGGTGATCCCACTCCTTCTCCAGCCGGTGATTCAGCAAGGGGAGAAAAATGTGTTCTGCAGCAACTGCACAAGCACAGAGGTGGGTGTTAGCGCTGGATCAGTCACGTCAGCCTGAGGAGCCAGAGAACAAATCATCCCCAGGAACGCTGCCTCTGCCACGCGGGGAGGGCGGCCTTCATTCCGCACGGAGTCCCTGGTAGCCTCAGGGAAGCCATTTGATTTCTGTGAGTCAGTGCTGGGCTTTGGACTAGGAGCAGCGCTGTCTTCATTCCTTCCTATTTGTGTGACCTATTTAGAGGTTCCTGTTGGAGGAAGGCTGCGTTTCACAAAATGTGTGAGTTTGGACGCGGGTTCCTGAGCTCTTCTGGAACAAACAAACGCTCTTGCTGTGCAGAAAAACATCCTGAAAGCAGCTTTGTGGTGGAACTGGGTCCATAAGAGTAGTGCTGCCGGAGTCTGCTGCAAAGGGAAGCCCCTGACACTGTGGACTGCTTCAGCTGTGCAAAAGAGCTCGTAGGTTTTGGAGCAGCATCAGCTCATAATGGAGCTTTTTCTGCCAGCCAGCGGGGAGAGAAACAAGCTGAAAAGCACAAGAACAAGTGAGAGGTAGCCAGGAGCCCAAAATGCTGCGATGAGCCAGTGGTGAGCCAGCAATAGCGAAGCTTTTGGTGCGCGTGTCAATTTGTCCTGCCAGTCACACACACATTTCTCTCACTGTTGCTGAAGTGCTGATGGCAGGAAGATCCATTGTGCTCCTGAATCCAATTATTTTTCCCTTCTGCTGGCATGCAGAGCTTCCAGGACTTGCTGCTAATAACTGTGCGCAGAGAAAGATGTTGTTTTAAATATTTCTAGGAGGCCTCTTGGCCCTTTACTGCCTTGCCACAAGCAAAATATTGAGAAAGGTTTGGGGAATGCGGCTCCTTTGGAGGGAGTGAAGCGGCGATGACCTCTCTTGCATAACACAGAGCATGTGGAAGTCTGGACGAATTACTCTGCGTGCCTCGCCGTGGATGTGCAGCACGTCGTGACTGCGTGCTGCAAAGAGAAAAGCCTTCTGAAGGTGTGTCTGTGTGCGTGGACCCGGCTGTGCTCTCTGGGAGTCTGCACAACTCCAGAGTGCTGACCAGAGGTGCAGCAAACACCCTGGGAAGACAAATCCCACAAACCCAGACACGGAGCAGCACATTCCCAGGGAAACACACGAAGGCAATAAAAATCTCAGTACTGACTGCAGTAGCATTCTGATTTTGTTCAGCTTTTGTTAGATGCTGTTTTGCTTCTCGCTCTACTCTTCTGGCTCCTCTCCATTTGGCGAAGGTTTGCGACGTCGCCGTGCCAGAAACAATATTGAGTGCAAATCAGCCCCTTTTCCAAGCAGAGCTATTGTCTCTGCAGCTCCAACAGGTTTCTTTCCTGATGCTGAGAAAAGCAATCACCAGCATCACGTCCCAGTGAGCTCTGCCCCTTATGCTTTTCCTGTGTTTATCTCCCAGTGGTGTTTAAAAGTGCTTTTCTGAACTTAGCTCTCCTGCGTCTGTTCTCACTGAGGTTGTGCAAACAGTTTTAAGAAATCACATGCTCCTTGTGAAGCCAGGGGCCGTGCTCAGGAGCAGGGATGTTCACTGGAAATGCAGGGAAAAGAAAGCTGTGCTGGAAGAGCAGTTCAAGTGGATGCAATGCTTTTGCCCCCTGAGCAGAAGGTGCCCTCCCAAGTGCTTATTGCAGGTGTAGGATCTGCTGCCAGAAGTCCCAGCCTCCTCCAGGGGACACGGTGCAGTGGTGAGGGCACAGCAGGGTGAGGAGTTGTGAGTTGGAGTCGTAACACAGCTTCCTTCCCTTGATCGATGTTTAACTTCCAGTCTTAAGCTGAACTGCGGTGTGTGTTAATTTTTCCTAGCTTCTATTTTTAGATGATCTGAAAACCTTCTCTCTTAACTTGTAGTGATTCACGTGCCTTATATTACCCAAAAGCTGCTATTTTTAAGCACTGTCAGTTTACATTTTCATTGGTAAAGCTGCTTGGCTCAGCAGCAAAAGTTCTGAGAGTTACCCACACGAGATGCGTTGAGTAGGAGTGTTCTGCTTCCTAGAAGCAACTGAGAGCAGTCTGGTTATTAACTGGGGAAACCAGAAGAGTTGTTGGCACCTTTTGTGTCTGGTGCTTTGGACGTGCTTTTGGCCTGATGGTCGGCTGGAGTTGTGAAACAAGCAGAGAGAAAAATGGGCAGGAGGAGAATGCTGGTCCAGGTTAAATTCTAGCTGGGCTGGCTCCTGCTTCCAGCTTTAGCTCTGATTTATTTGACCTGAAGTCATTATTTCCCGTGTCCTGCCTGTTCTTACAGCCTAGCCTTCTCCCCAGGTCACCATGATGATGTTGTAATTCCAGCCTGTCCTTCTATTGCATCTTCTTCATTCCTTTTCTCTTCCAGCTGCAGGATGGATGTGCAGCTCATCTCCATTGGTGTTCCCATTGCAAATTAAGCAGGCTGCAGCCCCCGTCTCCCTTATTTTTTTTTTTTGGTTCCATGTCCAGCTGTGTGCCTGGTTTTCATGCTCTCAAATATTCCCCCAGGTCGTCTGAACTGGTGGGCGAACGTGGATCCCAGCTGCCAGAGGCTGCTTCCCCTGGCCACCACGGGTGATGGGAACTGCCTGCTCCATGCTGCATCCCTGGGTAAGAGCTTCACTGAGTGCATGGTTGGGAAGTAGCTCAGTAATTCCCTCCAGCAGCCTCCCCTCTTTACCCCAGCCGCTTTCTGCTGTCAGCTCGGACTGCTGCTGCTGCTGGAGGTGGAAGGAGAGCCCAGGCACCCTGTCTGTCTTTGGGACGAGCAGCACCACGTGTCCCATCTGTCCCTGTGGGATGCCGTGGTCTGGCTGCTCGCCCCAGGCAGGCAGCAGTGGATGTGTGGGGCTGGCGAGGAGAGCTGGAGCTGAGGGAAGCGAGCTGCCAAGTGCTTGTGTACTTCTAAAACTGTTCTTGCTGGGCTGAGCCTCGCCTCTTCCCTTTGGCAAGTTTCCCCATGTTTCTGAAGGAAATGTGAAATAACAGAGCCGCCCAGTTCTCCGGAGGTGGCTGAGCAGAGCAGTTCTAAGAGCCCAGTTTTGCTCCTGTAACTTCACCTCGTGACAAATTTTTGAGGTTTCCAGACTTCTAAATGAGTGGGCTTGTGTATTTCCTTTGTGTGGCTGGCTCTGTTCAGACACAGCGAAACCACAGTCTCATTTCACCTGGTCTGCATTTTCCCTCGAGGGAGCAGCCTAGCATTGGTGGAAAGCACCATGTGGCCAAATGTTTGGGGGAGAGTCCTTATATCTAAAGTCCTTATAGCTTGTCGTAGCTGTCTGAAAGCTGGCCGTGGATGTGATGTGGGCTTTGAGCAGGGAGTTTAGGATTGTGGAATCGGTTGTTCGGGTTGGCCCTGCTCAACTTGCATTTCTCTGCCTTCATTTCCCATTGTACCACTTCCCCTGGTTTGTGGCACGCTGTAAGACTTAAACTTACATTGATTACATAGCCGAGGGTGGAGAAGTGCCAGTTCTTGCTAATCCTCCAGTGTTTTTCCTTCCCTCCGTGCAGGTATGTGGGGTTTCCACGATAGAGATCTCGTGCTTCGCAAATCCCTTTATACCTTAATGGATAAAGGTGTGGAAAGGGAAGCCCTGAAGCGGCGGTGGCGTTGGCAGCAGACACAGCAGAACAAGGAGGTAGGAACCAGACTGAATGTAGTCTGGGTGCAGAGTGCAAAATCCTGATCAAGCACCCCATAAGTTTGGGAGGAAAAACAAATGTCTTCAGTTTTAGGCAAGTCTGTGGCTTGCAGAACTTGGCTACGCCAAGATGAGAAATATCCTTCAACATAAATTCTGGCTGTGAAACTTGGGTGAAATTCTCTGTATTACATAGTAGGAAAATTCCTTTATTAGAGCCGTGTTGCATCGTTGGAAAACAAACATCACCACACACTGAAGATGCAGCCTTGCTTGGCTGCCCGGCTGGCAGTGGCAGGATGTGATATGTAAGAAGTGCTCGCGTGTAGGTCTGTCTTGTGATAAGATCAGAAAGATGCACCTCAGCTGAAACGTGGGGCAGGCTCCTCCAACCAAAAAAGGAAATTACGAACTTGCCACATTAAAGACTTCAAAGCTGTGACGTGCTCACCCCCCACCCCAAAAGCAGGGACCTGGCTTTGTCAAGGTGGAAAGTTACCAGATGTCCTCAAATTGCGCTCTTTTTTTTTGTGAGCAGGGTAAACTTTTGTTTCCACCTGACACTGAAGGATGTTGTTTACTTTCCAGCTTCCTTTTTGTTTTTGGAAGGGCACAAAGATCAGTATCTTGACAGTTTGAAAAAAATAAAATAAAATGTATTTCGCTGTTTGAAACAGAGTAGGTAATAAATAGTTGGAGGTTTTACTGCTATTAAAAGCATGCTTTTAGGCATCTCTTTAAACTGCATGCTCAAGGCTATCTCCAGAGTTAGCTAACAACAAAGTCCTGTGGCTTGTAGATCTTAGAAGCACTTGAGAATATTGATGGTGCAGGACCTTGGTAGTGCTATTCCCTTGTAATCTCCCCAGCAGAAGCATCTGGGAGACAGCAGTGGGCAGAGGAGGTGCGTGCAGTCGGGTGGAGCAGCCCTGGTTCCATCAGCAGCACAGGCACTGCTGGGCTTGTCCCTTCCAAAGCAGCTCCAAAAGAGTGATGGAAAACACTCTGACTTACACAGCTCACTCTGGGTAGAATATTCTCCTTTGTTTTGCTTTAGATGGGTGATGAAAGAATTCATATCAAAGGCTTAACCAGGAGCAGAGAAACTTTATTAATACTTCACTGAGCAAACGGAGCTGGCTGAACTGTCAGTTACTTCTAGTTCGTGGCGTGAAGGTTTTCTTGGCAGCTCAGAAGATTTAGGATGTTGTGTTTGGATGCTGGAGCTCTGATTTTGGAGCCCAGGGAAGCAGGAGAGTAGGGCTGATGCACTTTCTGGGGCGTTTCTTGGTGCTTTTCCTTAGGACTTTGAACACAGCAGGCTCCAGCGTAGCTTTTTGCTTGGTCTATTTTAGGTTATTTCTCATTTTGCTCAGGGCTCATATGGTTTCTGATACCTTTCAACTCCTGGTTGTGTTGGAAGCTATTTGAAAAGCTTCTGTGTTAGAAGAGGTGTGGTCCCCAAACCGACTTCTTACTGCAGGCTTTTAGGATTAGGATGGCTGTAGGAAGGACTGTACATGTGCTGCTGTGGATGGACAATGCCTTCAGAGCACTGTAGGTCTTTGAGGAAAGGGCTGTGCCATACATGGGTTTTCCTTGCAGTGCCACTGCCTTTGATGCTGGAAGGATCAGAATAAGAGTAAAGCTTTCCTCTCATTCTGCGGATCAAAATGTTGATTTCCACCCCACAGATACACCAAGTCTTCATTTGAGGCAGATTGTCTCCCTGTGAAAATATTGATTTGGGAAATGCGTGCATTTTTGCGTGATGTATTGATGATTTTTACATAAACCCAAAGAGAGACGTTGTGGCCGTACGTACAAAACTATGCTGCAGAAACTGGAAAAAAAAAAAGTTAGTCTGAGGATTTTGTCCTATTTGCCTTTTTCAGTCCGGTCTCGTTTACACCGAGGAGGAGTGGCAGAAGGAGTGGAATGAGCTGATCAAGTTGGCCTCCAGCGAACCTCGCGTGCACTATGGCACCAACGGAGGCGGCTGCGGAGGGTAGGTGGAGCAGATGAGAGCTGATCTCCCATCTTTTATCATCTCCGTGGCTCCAAAATGAGAGTGATAAACAAAAAATGAGCGTTCTGTCTCCCTCTGTGTTTCAAGGGCGCTCGATTGCTGCAGCCATCCCAAACAAACACCGCTTTGAGGCTCTTTAGATAAGAGGCTCCAAGAAGTGCCAAATAGCATGATGGTGTTTCCTGGAAACAAACCCTTGTCTTAGAAAAAGAATTGGTTTTGATCTGTGTCTAAAATTTGAAATTAGAAAATGAAACTTGACAGACAACAGCAGAGAAACAGCGTCAGAATCTCTTGCTGTCATTAAAAGCAATGAGCAGAGGCACAGGGGATGAAAAATGATTGATTTCTTGTTTCTGAAAGCGTTGAAAGCTCCGAAGAACCCGTGTATGAGAGCCTGGAGGAGTTCCACGTTTTTGTCCTTGCCCATGTATTGAAAAGACCCATAGTGGTGGTGGCAGACACGATGCTGCGAGACTCAGGGGGAGAAGGTAGGAATTGCACTCTTGTTTCTTTTTCTGTGTGTGCTCATTCTGTGCATTTTCCCTTGGCTCCGTGTGTTCCTGAGCACTTTTTGCCAATGGATCTCCAATCTGACAGCAGAGCACGGGGGGTGCTGAGCTTCGG
The DNA here is from genome assembly GCA_028571105.1 of Tragopan temminckii. NCBI lineage: Eukaryota > Metazoa > Chordata > Aves > Galliformes > Phasianidae > Tragopan > Tragopan temminckii. Next base: position 28,845 of record JAOWBP010004645.1, read on the forward strand.
TAGCTGCTGTGGGTGATTCCAGCGGAGGGGATGAGACATACAGACATTACAGCCTGTCCTGTTGCCTTTTCATTATGTTTTTCTACCTCTTCTGCCCCTGCACATGTGGGCGTATAGAAGGGAAATTCCGTTCCCTGCATGTAGTATTTTCCACTAGCAGAGTTAATTTCCTGTCAGAGAAGACTAATCAATTATCATCGTTCTGTGTGCAAACTTAAGTTGTTTCTTTTGTGGAGGAGTGAAGAAGGGCTTTCATAGAAAACACAGATTCATTTGGTAACTGTTTTTCTCCTGGTGTTAAATGAATGTCTGCTTTGGGGGTTTTTTGTCCCTCAAGTTGATAAAAAATCACAGGTAAAACCTCGAAGTGAAACAAACAGTGTGTTCTGGAGCACTTTCAGTATAAACAACTCTTCCCTCTTTAACCTGTTTTGAAAACTAATCAGCCCGATTTCTTTCCAGCCTTTGCCCCTATTCCCTTTGGAGGTATCTACCTTCCCCTGGAAGTTCCAGCCAACAAATGCCACCGTTCTCCGTTGGTACTGGCGTATGACCAAGCCCATTTCTCTGCCCTGGTATCCATGGAGCAGAAGGAGCCCACAAAAGATCAAGGTGTGTGATAAACGAGCACTGTGATTTGTGGTCGCAGAGCCTGTGTGTGCTTTGGTGTGACAGCAGAGGCCATCAGAGCTGACGCTGTTCTTGGTGAGCGCTCGCAGCCTGGCTGCCACTGCTGGCAACGTGGCACGGGGCTCGGGCAGGCTGCAGGGGAGCTGGATTTACCTGGGGTGTGTGCTGGAGATGGATGTCAGGCTCTGTGTCAGCTGCAGTTCTGGGGACCGATGAGGTGCAGCACAGAAGTGGCAGGCTCTGTCACTTCTGCATGGCGTGCCAAATCCCATCCTCTCGGGTGTTGAGGGTCTTTCTGTTCTCTTCCTTGTGCAGCTGTGATCCCCCTGACAGACTCTGAGCATAAGCTGCTCCCCGTGCACTTTGCAGTGGATCCTGGGAAGGACTGGCAGTGGGGAAAGGATGACAGTGACAACGTCAAACTGGCCAGGTTGGTGATGGGGCACAGAGTGGTCACAGTGTGGCACTTCCTTTGTTATGCTCACAAACATGGGGGGTTTCTGTTAGAATATTCTGGGTGGGATAATGACATCTTACCAGCTTCCCTCTCCAGGGTAAGAGGTGATTGCTCCAAATGTTGTATGGAGGTTCAGATCAGACTTAGATCATACCTGAGAAGCAAAGGAGGACCAGCTGCTGTAGCCTGTATTGCAGACATGAGGAAGGTGTATTTTTTCATGTGCCCCCCCCGTTTAAGAAGGCAAATACCTTCCACTGTGGGCCCTTGAGTCGGAGGACAGCCTGCAGGCAGCCCCATCCTATTTTGGGCTCAGGCTGTGGGCAAGCCCTGTCATCGTTTGGTAGGAGCAAATTTCCTGTTATTGAACCAGAAATTACCAGGAGTGGCATAGTGGTGGGAGAGCTGGGAGCATGACTTGCTCATCATATGACTTTGGGTTAGGAAATGTAGAAACCTCCAAGGTCAGAGTATGCAAGCTCAGGGTAGGCTTAAGAGATACAGATATCTCCGTGGAGGGATTCTGAGCCAATAGGAAATATCTGTGTTTTTAGTGGGGGGGAAAAAATTGGCAAGTGGAAATTGTTGAGAAAACATCTTTACTTTTTTTTTTTAATTTTTTTATTTTTTGAAGAGGAAAATCATTTTGAAAGTAGCTCTAATTAGATCTGTGACGTCTGCTTTCTTGTTAATTGTCTCACATGCAAGTAAGGGTTATTTGCCAAGTTGATTGTAATTCGTAGCAAACTCAATTCTGACATACAGGAGTCTCCTTACATACTTGTTTTGGCTTTAATTGAAAGGTTTGGGAGGCTTATAAAAATGCTGGCTTTTGTATTGCTGTTGTCTTGGTAGTTTCTGACTGATCTATTAAAATGCATTAAAACAGACAACTAAATATGGAAAGAAGAAGCTTTGTTATAGACTGAAATGGACTGTAACCCTCTCCTGCTTGACTTTTAAATTTCAGTGTGACGCTCTCATTGGAAGCAAAGCTGCACTTGCTGCACAGCTACATGAATGTTAAATGGATCACGTTGCCTTGTGACATGCAGGTAAGAGATGAGGAGCGTTTTCTTTGCTGAATTATTTACACTTCCCTTCTGCAGGGCCGCAGAGGTGAAGTCATCTCCTGGCTTCACGTGAGGTTCTGTGCTCCATTACACACTGCGGCTGACGTTGCTCTGAGCAGATAAACAACCTGTGTTCTGGTGCACATGCTTTTTTTTTTGTAGAGCTTTTCAAGCCTGTTTTTACCCTTCACGCAAATGTGAGGCACGCCCCTGTGCGCCCCGCTGCGCACGCATCCTGCTGTGTAGGTGTCTGGCAGCACAGACGGCTGCTGCTTGTTCCAAGACAAACACTGAGCGTTGGTTTACAGCCGCCAGAAGCTGCCTTGAGGGTCATGGTGTGACTGGAGCTTTCCTGGGACCTTACGTTGGCTCATAGAGTTCTGAAAACTTCCATCTGTTTCCAACATCTCAGTGGTGATGCATCGCCGGACCACAGCAGCTGCCCCGGCGGTGGGGATGTCCCCAGGCTGCCAAGAGTGGAGGAGGTTTCTCGGTTTTATTCTTTTCCTCCTGTCTCCTCTTTTGGCAAAAATTCCCTGAACTTCCTCGTGAGCTGTTCTGATTGCAGCTGTTCTGATCTGCCTGAAGCTGTTAAGGCGGCGTCTCCAGCACAGCTTGAGTGGTGACGTTTGGTCGCTCTTTGCTGCAGCATCTCTGATTTGCAATAGCTCTGGATCTGAGAGCCGCCACTCATCCCCTCTGTTCTCCTGGCACATGCCTACGTCTCTGCTTCACCTTCAGCCTGAAACATCTTGTCTGAGCAGCTCGGTGACTTGATATGTGTTTTCTTTCTCCCAGGCGCCTTTGGCCCAGCCGGAATCCCCCACAGCCTCAGCGGGGGACGATGCCCGTTCAGCTGCGGAGTCGGGAGAGTCGGACAAGGAGTCAGTCTGCAGCAGCTCAGCAAGCAACGGGGGCAGCAGGGGCTGCAAGGACAAAGAGAAACCAAAGAAAGACCGAGAAAAGGACAAGGAAAAGGATAAGAAACGGGCCGACTCGGTTGCCAATAAGCTGGGCAGCTTTGGCAAGACTTTGGGAAGTAAGCTAAAAAAGAACATGGGTGGGTTGATGCACAGCAAAACTATCAAGGGAGGTGTGAGCAACGGGCAGGGGGACACCCTGGAGAAGAAGAAAAAGGGATCCTTGAAAACGAGGAAAGGCAGCAAAGAGGAATCCTCCCAGGGAGACCTTTCGGTTCCTGGGGAGAAAAGCTGCATGGGTAAAGCAGCCTCCGAGAAGCCCTCGGACCCCTACAAGTACAGCAACGACGTGCGGCTGAGCCTCAGCATCCTGCGTGCTGCCATGCAGGGGGAACGCAAGTTCATCTTCGCCGGCCACCTGAAGACCGGCCACCGGCACCAGTACCAGGAGGAGATGATCCAGCAGTACCTCCTGGATGCTGAGGAGCGCTTCCTGGCCGAGCAGAAGCAAAAGGAAGCTGAGAAGAAGGTGCTGGGGAGCGCTGCCCCTGCCAAGAAGCTAGAGGTGGAAGTGAGGGGCGAGGAAGCTCTGCACGGCCCCGTGTACCCCCAGCCCCCCCCGGCGTACACCATCCACACCCCGGATTTGGCCATCGGAGCTAAAATGGCCGCGTTTCCCTCCAGCTACTCAGGCGTCTTCACCTTCCCCAGGCCCTCCGTGGTCAGCGGCAGTGCAGAAGGCTCGCACCCCCCCAGCTACCACGAGGGTCGGCGACAGGTGGCGGGGGGGTCCTGCAGCAGCCTCCCCCCCTATGCCACCCTGCCCCGGCACTGCGCTCAGGCGCGGCCGCAGCCTTCCCACGTGGGGAGGTTCTCCCCCACGGACATGGACGTTCACCCCAGCTTCCCCACGGAGTGCGAGGCCCCTGCCTGCGTTCCCCCCCAGCACAGCAACGGTTACCGGGAGTACCTGGAACAGGACAGCCCGCAGAAGGGAGCACCTGTGGACAAAACGAGAGGCAGGGTTCTTTATAGCGTTCAGCAGACCAAATGCAAGCAGCCAAACTGCAGCTTTTACGGGCACCCAGAAACTGGGAATTTCTGCTCCTGCTGTTACAAAGAGGAGCTGAAACGTAAAGAGCGCGAGGCGCTGGTGCACAGGTTCTGAGCGCTG
>JAOWBP010004645.1:61742-76017 GCA_028571105.1 Tragopan temminckii
ACATTGAGGGGAGCCGCGCGGGGCCGGGCGGCGCTTTCGGGCCGCGCTGCGCGCCGTTCCGCGGGGCCTCGAAGTTGGCGGCGGGGCGGGGTTCGCTCCGCGCCTCGCTCCCCGCGGGGCTTTCGTTGCTTTCGGTTTTTCCCTTTCGGGATCCCCGCGTCCGCCTTTCGGTTCGCAACTTGCGCGCGAGGTCGCGGCGCTCCGCGTCCGCCTTCGGCTGCAGCCCGGGTCCCGCCGTTACGCTGGCGCCGTGGTCCCGGTTTAATTTCGCTTTTGATTTTCTCCCCTTCTGCCGAGGGAGGTCCCGGGGGCCGCCCCGCCGCGAGTTCCGAACGTCCCGAGCGGCGCTGCGCCGCCTCCTCCCTCCCCACCGCTTCCCCTTTCCAAGGAAACTTCCACTAAATAACATTGACGATAGTATTAAAAAGAAGCCCCGAGTTCGCAGGGTGGGAGAATCGCGGAATCGTAGAACGCCGTAGGTTGGAGGGAACCTTCAATATCGCTGAGCCGAGGAATCCCCCTCCAAAGGGGCCCTCGCAGCCCCCCGGTCCCACTCGTTGCCGTGGGCTGGCCGGCCCCCACCGGCTCAGGCTGCCCAGGGCTCCCGCACGGCCTCTGGGAACCTCCGGGGATTGGGCTCCCAGGCTGCTTTGGGCAGCAGCGCCGGGCTCGTGGCTGGGTGCTCAGCGCAGAGCGCCCGGGAGGCTGTGGGTTCTTCTCTGGAGGTAGCACAGACCCACCTGGACGCGTGGCTGTGCAGCCTGCTGTAGGGGGCCTGCTTTGCAGGGGGGCTGGATTCGATGATGTCTGGAGGTCCCTCCCAGCCCCTACGATTCTGTGAATTATACCCGCTGCCTCGCTGTTCCAACTGCCCACGCTCCCGTGGATGCTCTGCAGCGAGGTCAGCCAGAACGCCATCAACCGATCCCAGGACTAAAGTCCAGGTTTGGTATCACAGCACACGAAGAGAGCAGCCCAATGCACAGGGATCGTGGAAGAGGTGCGCTGAGCTGTTTGCTCAGCCCGGCAGCACGTGGTGCCCCGGCTGAGGCGCAGGGATCGCAGACGGGCTGCGTTGTTCTGGGTGCAGACGTGCACTGGAGGTGTGGTGACCCCCCAGCTCTATGTATTGTGGATGGAAAACAAACCCGTGTTGAGACTTTGCTCAAAGTTGATAAGCTGTGCGAGTCGAGTGCTGCTGCTGCACGAGGCAGCAGCCTTGTAATCACGTTAGTTGGAAGTGTGCAAGAGAATGGAGCAGTGGCCTTATTAATGTCCTCTCTAATGAGGGATATGTTCACAAAGGATGAGGTGATTTTTAAATTAATTAGCTGCTCCTTGTTGCTTCCCCTGCATTGATTATCTCGTTGTTTTAGTGGCAGTGGAAGTTGTTCAATTGGGCTTAATTAACCTGCAGAACTCACTGCTAAAATAATCAGGAGCCAGGAGATTTAAGATTTGGAAAGAATTGGGGTGACTTTATAGACTCAGATATGCACGATGAATGATTGGATTTGATAAATGAGTTAGTGGTTCACTCGTACTGAAAACCACTGATGAGTTTTAGCCCTGACTGACGTGAAGGACCTGCCTGGTGGGATGCCCACCTTTAACAGAGCAGGTTTACCCCCAGCTTCCCCATGGAGAGGTTCCCTTCATTTCCAGCGGTGCTGTGCTGGAGCTGGTCTCTAACCTGTGCTGTGCTGACACTGTGGGAAGCCCTACAAGTGTCCGTCAGCAAAGCTGCTGCTTGGATTTTATGGAAACAGCTGCCCAAAATGTGCTCAGTGGAAGAGAAATCGTTGCATGCTTCTCAAGTAGGCTGGTGTCAACAACTTCAGACTACAACTCTGGTCTAAATTATAAAAAAGACCAACAGGACAACCCCAGACCCTCCAAAACATGTTTAACAGTCACCAAGTTGCGGTTTCGGTTAAACGCGTGGTTTAGTGGTGCTCACTCAGCTGCCTTGATATCCTGTTTGAAGGTGACGGAGTTGGTGCTCGATAACTGCAAGTCCAGCAATGGGGAGATTGAAGGTCTGAACGATTCCTTTAAGGAACTAGAGTTTCTTAGCATGGCCAACGTGCAGTTGACATCGCTGGCCAAGCTGCCCACGTTGAGTAAGCTCCGAAAGGTACGTGTCTCACCTGCCCAGACAGCAAGATTTCATAGAATCGTAGAATAGTTTAAGTTGGAAGGGATCCTAAAAGGTCGTCTAGTCCAGCACCCACCGATGGAAAGGAAATCTGAAGGGTTGAGTCTTCAAAGATTTGCATATTATCGTTGTGAGATTGCAGACAGTGCAGCGGGGCCTAGTCTAGTCTACATTAACATTTGAAGGTTTCGTGGGCATCTCCAGCTAGTTTTGGCCAAATTGGTCTCAGTCAATGGCTCCTACCTAGAGCAGTAAGTACTTTGTCTGCTCCTGAGTGTTGGCCACGTCTTTGAGTGCTGATGGTCAATAGCAGGAGCTTCGTTGCCCAGCCAGTGCAGGACCAGCACACGTTGCTTGCTGATCAAAGGCGTGCTGTGAGTTCCAATGTTATCTGTTCTACAGGCTTAGATATCCAAGCCCATGATGTTTTCAGGAGAACTTCTAAAATAATCAGTTTAAAGGAACATTTTGTAAGCTGAATATTAGCTAGCTAGCACCGTGGGACTGTGGGAAGTGTTCAACTTTGTGATTAAGCTTCTAAGTTAAAAACTGTGTTTGCTGAATCTGATGGTAAGAAACCAAGCATTTAATTCCTTTACTTCTGCTGTGCAATAGTTGGAGTTGAGCGACAACGTCATTTCCGGAGGCCTGGAGGTCCTTGCAGAAAGATGTCCAAATCTCACATACCTAAATCTAAGTGGCAACAAAATCAAAGATCTTGGCACTGTGGAAGCTCTTGTAAGTATGGAATGAGAGGGGCAACTGAAAATTTAAATGTAATAAATGTTGGTTTTTAGTGAGTTTTTGCAGTAGAATGGTAGAAACAGGTGCAAGGATTTCACATGAAATCTTTTCAAGTATGGAAGATGAAACAACATTGGGTTTAAACTAGTGCAGTGTAAGAAATGAAGTATAAAGATATGTGATATATTCTAGCTACTTTTATTTCCTTTCAGCATGACTGAAAGGCATCCCAAATTAAATTTCTTATCTATTGTACATGCTATCTGTTATTTTTCCTTTGCTAGCTCAGGTGCTTTAAGTTTGTTGGTGATCCAGTTGGTCCTGACTTGATTAACTCAGTGTCATGCTTTTTAGAGACAGTTCTTGTAAACATAGCACTGTAAAAGTCCTTAGGTGTTAGTAATGGGATGTACTGAATGAGAGCTGTTGAGCTTCTGCTTCGTCTTTGATAGAAAAGTTGCCAAGTTATATATTGCTCATCCTCTTGTGTTTGTGAAGATATGGCAGCTGCTCATTAGACAAAATATAAGCTTTTACTGAACCTGTGAAGTAGTTAGGTTGTGTCTGAGGCAGTTGGTTAGGAGCACACCTGAGCAATGGGTGACTTAGGTGGAGGAGGAAGCTGCCTACAGCTGCTGCTGCTTGATCTGCGTTCTCATTGTGCCAGCATATGGATTATTTATTATTTGTTATAGACTGCATTTTTTTTTTAAGTTTCTTGTAAAGGTCATCTGTCTGCCTTCATTGTGGTTTGACCTAGCAGTTATGAGACAAGGCAAAGTGGTTGGAGTGCTATACAGAAGAAATGCTTTTCAGATCTTAGATGCTTGCCAAGGTGTACATGTGGCTTGTTCTGCATGTGTGTAAACTCTGAAAGGTGAGAGAGCGTCATCAGTTGTCTAGTTGTTACTGTAGCTCTCAGTCCTACCAAGTGCCTCTCAAGATGCTTGCGGTTAAATCAAACTGTTTGCTGAAAACCTGCTGGAGCTGAGCTTTTGGGCATGGCTATGAGAACCAAACCAGGCTCTGCAAACAAAAAAGCATCCTCATATAAGCGTTACACAGTGTGTGCACAGTGGTCTGTCTGTGTGGTTGTGCTGGGCATGCTGCAGGTGTGCTGTGCAGTTGATCTGCAAGAGCATTCTCATTAGAAGTTCAAACAACACTTTGAATTGAAGTTTTTATTGAGTGGGGAGTAAAATGGTGAGTAGGAATGGGGACAAAATCTGTACCTGACTATATTTGGGCTATGACAGCACTATAGCTTGAGGCACCATTGGGTTGTATCGAGAAGAGGGGGAAAAATAAACTCTTTGTTTATTTTCAGCAAAATCTTAAAAACTTAAAGAGCCTTGACCTGTTCAACTGTGAGATTACAAACCTTGAGGATTACAGAGACAGCATTTTTGATCTGCTTCAGCAAATCACATACCTAGATGGATTTGACCAGGAAGATAACGAGGCACCGGACTCAGAAGATGATGATGATGAGGGTAAGTTCCTGAAATAAGCTGTGGATACAAATAGTGCACTGTAATAAAATGTAAATGTAGCGTGGATTATAGTGACTTTTTGAGTGCATTGGCATTGTACTCTGCTCTTATTTTTGAGGCGTATGGTTTTAGAATTTGTTTGGTGTTAGCACACTAGTTCAGAATGAAAAGTCACGTCAAAGGTTTTAAGTTCTTGCGGAAGCCTCTTAAGTGTAAGAAAGCAAGAAAAAAGATATTTTGCAAAGATTAGAAATATTCTTAAAATATATTATTGCCAGCAGTAATGTACATTAGCAGAACTGATGCAAAGCAAGGGGACAACACCTTTTATTGTGCTTCCCTATGGAAAGAATGCAAAATGAAGGGGAATTGCTCAAGTATGATACAAGTTTCTGATAAAAGCAGTACAGTCCCTTTTGATCTGACCTCAGTCACTAACAAGGCTATTCCTATTGTTTTCCTCTTTACTGTTAATCAGTCTGAAATGAAACCCGTAGGAATAGGTCTGTCAGTGCGCGACTGCAGATCCTCTGTTGATGTGATGGTAGGAGCACGTGTTCTTCTGGAACCCTGGCTTAGTGGATAATTATCAGAGGCAAAACTGTTAGGAGAAAGCATCTAAAATGTGTTTGAGTGTTAGCAATGCGGATAGGGCTCTTGTTGTGGTGTGGTGTTGTATGTGCATCCAAATAAATCACTTGCTAAATTTGGGTTATATTTTCTAATGGGAGAGGCTTCCAGTGCTTTCTTCTGGCTTTAATTCATTAGCTTGTGGCTGCCACTGCCATGTGCTGGGTCAGCGCTGCCGAGTAGTAACCACGTGTCAAAGTCTGGAAATCCATGTATAAAAGAATTTGGTGAAAGCCAAATGTCTATAACATAAATGTAAAAATAAACTCAGTAGTGAAAAATCGATAGGAAAATTAATATGAATTTGCAAATGAATTTAAGTGTAGAGTCACCTTGTCATTTCTTCTAATTCACTTAATTGGAAGCGTGAACGTGATTATGTGCTCCAGACATAAAAGAAATGAGGGATCATTTGGAGAAGTAGGTGTTTCACTGTAAGTGATTAAAAAACAGATGAAACGAGCACAACATATTATATTTACCCTTAAGTACTTCAGGGTTTGATTTTACAGAGAAGCTTCTTTTCCACTGATTAAACTTTCTGCTCCCTTGCAGGAATTTACATATGCAGCTGCTTCAGACATCAAGAATTTTGCCTGAAGCTTGTGATGTAAAAAAAGTCAGTAGCCTTTCTTCAAGGAAAAATGTTACAGCGACTAACTTGATTTAAATCACAATTGTTTCCCACATAACCTGCATTAAAAAAAAAAAAAACTGGAAAAAGCGTTAGAACTAGCTTAACCTGGCACATGTTAGCTTGCAGGAAGAGGAGTTAATGAAACTTAACTTACAACATATTGAGTGCGTTTTTCATTTCTGAAGGAGACGAAGATGACAATGATGAAGATGAGGATGAAGCCGGTCCCCCAGGAGAGTATGAAGAAGAAGATGATGAAGATGATGGAGGCTCAGATCTAGGGGAAGGTGAAGAGGAAGAGGAAGTTGGTCTTTCATACCTGATGAAAGAAGAGATTCAGGTAAAGTGAGGTTAAGGTGAAGTTAGTATTCTCTACCAAATGCAGACAATGGGGAGAAACTGCCCACAGACTTAAGTGTTAATTTAAATCTGTAGGCACTGGGTATTGTGAACACAGCTGGATGCAGTGAGATATTTTAGAAAGTTGCTTTCACTGAAATAGGAAGTACTGACTTGAACGTGAGTGGTGACTATCAGTTATGAAGGTGCTTCTGGCTGACCTGCTAGGCATGCTTCGCTTTTATCTCAGCCCTTCAGGCTGCAGGAAGCCAGCGTCGTTTTGTTCCCTGTAAATTAAAGAGTCAGTTTTGCCCAGTGTTTTGAAACTGCACTCTACTACCAATTAAACACTCAAGTTAGATACATAAAGTAGAATAAATTTATTTTGGAAAACTGAAGAAGTTAGGTTGATCTTCTAAAAGAAGGGAACGCAGCAACAACACATTGTTAGTACTTCAGGTGAGATGAAGAAAGGTCTGCTTTTTGCTGTAGTAAATACTGCTCGCTTTTTCTGAGTGTTATCTGGTGGTGGTGTTGAAAAGCTATGAAAAGCAGTCCCAGGGCCTTCTAGGTAAGACTTTGCCGTGAAGCAAGTAGAGAATATTAAGCTAGAATAAGAAAACACACGCAGTTTTTAAGGTTATGGATAGATTCTTGCAGTTCTTGCGGTTCACAGAGGTGAGGCTCAGGAGTCACGACTTGGTCGTCTTTGACAACTTCAAGACTTTCAGTTGGAGAATGTGTGAATTTTTGTAAGCAAGTCTATAGGCAAGCAGCTCTCATGTTTCACATCAAAAATTCTGTCTTGTCAAAAATGATGTCACTTCCATTACTGTTACTGTTGATGAGAGTTTACATCATACCAGCTTCATTTCCCATGGATGTGCAGAAAATCTTTGTCTAAACTCCATTTTTGTGTGCATTCTGTTCTTCTAACCACATGATTTGTTATCTTCTGCACTCTTACAAGTGTAACTCCATACTGGCGTTGCTACTCTGAAGAGACTGAAATGTTTTAAATTCCTTCTTAGGATCAGCATTTAAGCAAAGTTTGTGTATACTGCAATTCTTTACAAATATTTCACCATTTTTTTAAAGGATGAAGACGACGATGATGACTATGTTGAAGAGGGAGGTGACGAGGAGGAAGAAGGTAAGTCCTCAGCTTAAGTGTTAATGTTGACTAAAACAACTGTTCTGTTAACTAGCAAGTCTGGGATGTGGAACTTTGCTGACAAAAAGCACTGACTGGTTTGTTTCTGTAGACGTATTAAGCTTAAGCAAGAGCCTGAGAAGGTAGCGTAACAGCTCTGTAGTAGTTGGTGTTTTTTCTCCTCTGTTGTAAAATAAAAAGAAGGAAGGAATGACAGTTTTCCAAGACTTCTGCTGAAGTATGTTTCTAAAATGAAAGAGCTTGCATTTTGTCCGCAGGCCAAAATACTTGTTTTTCAAGAGGGAGAGGAGGTGGATGGACACTTCTGTATACTTTGTATGTGGCACATCCACTAAAATACCTTCACTGGGAAAGCCTCAGAAGGGTCAGTAGCTGCAGTCCTTTATCAAGATGAAAACGGCTTCCTTCCTCAGAGAAACTTTCCACCTAAGAGGAAACTGTAGGGTGCAAAGCATTTCATCTTTTAGTGCCAGAAAATAAGCAGGACAGATGCGTTACTTATTCTTTCTTGCACCTTGTTTGAGGCTTGCTAGTCTTTCAGGATCAGGACCAGCCTTAAGTTTGAAGCTCCTCTGCAGCACTGGAAAAGAAGCTGCAATATTGACAGAAGGCTAATTTTTGGTTCTTGTGCTCTTATCAGGCACTCTGCTTAGCGGGCCGAGAAATGGGTTGCTTAGTTGTACGCATCTCCGTGTTCCACGTGGTGAGATGGGCACCATGTAGGACTACCAGGTTATTACCAGCCAGCAGTTGCTGAATTCCTTCAGAAAATAAATATATCAAGCTTCATCTTAAAGTCAGCTGGCTTTTCCGTCTCTTATTTAAATTTCTAAAATTTCTCATTACATTAGTGCCCATCTGATTTGTATGCTTGGCTTAATGGAGCAGTTTTTGGAGATGTATCTTGCACTTGAAAAACTGGAATTCTGAAGTAGCAATGCTCAATTCTTCCTATTTGCAATCGCAGCATTCAAATCTGTAAAGACAACAAAGCAGGTGGTTAGGATGGCTAATTAGGCAGGAAATGACTGCTGGAAATTAAATCTATTAGGTTTGACAGGATTGCATTTCATGATTCCACCACAAGAGTGCATAGTCCACTGACTGAGTTAGGCATGTTTCTAAGAATGAGCTGAGAGACTTTTATCCAAGAAACATTTTGTCAAATGGAGAGAGATCAGAACAGATTTGATTTGGTATCTGCAGAAACTGCTGGGTTTTGGGCTGGATGCATGCACCTTCAAAAATTCAGAGAGATGGAAAAAGCACTTTAGTTCTTAAATACATGCTAACAGTCATTTATATATATGTTTATATTACTGATGCATCTCATTTAATGTTCTGTAATGCTTAGTTTATATTTAGTTGAATACAGCCTGCCTGAATTATTCAGAGTAAGGTAAACCGATCTTTTTTGAGAACCATAAGCATGGGGAATGTCATGGTGGTGAACACATCAGCTACACGCAGTAATTGATTTCCATTAGCATTTGCTGAATGCTTTAACATAGTTTGTGTGTGAACAGGATGTAATGAGATCTTTTCCTTAGCAGAGGGTGTTCGAGGGGAGAAGAGGAAACGAGATCCTGAAGATGAAGGCGAGGAAGAGGATGATTAATTTGTTATAGACAACGTAGGACCAGATTCTTAAGTTACAGAATACGCAATAGTGATTATGCAGATCTGTATGTCTCCATGTACCATAGATGTCCCTACAGAAAATGTTAACTTTTTATAGGAGAAGTGTGGTTTTACTATTCTTGCCCTTTTTATCATTCCAAATAAGATATAATAGCCTGTTAGTGAACCTATATGTAGAAAAACGATTTTCAACAATATATTCACTGAAGCCATTGTCTAGTTTTTCCCCTAGAGTTTTATTAGGAGCTCTTTAATTTTATACAAGCTTGCTGTGTTGGTCATCATTTCTCCAGAGTTAAAACACCTATCTTACATGGATTTAATATCACGAGTTTCCTTCAAGATTTTCAGGTTTTTATACTTAAAAAGTTGAACTCAGAAATGCTGTGTGGCAAATTTGAGTCCGTTTCAAACGAGGAGTTGACAGTAATCTTGATTTTACCAGGGATTCTGTTTGAATTCAGTGACTAGGTTGTGCTTTGCTTCAGCTTTTTAAAAGGTGACTCCTGTAACTTTTTAAAGTCTTCTACCCTACCCTGATTTGCACGTTAACATTGCAAAGCATAAGTGGGTTTCAGAAGATTATTTTTTTTTCCTGCTTGTTCAGAAGTTTGGTGTTTGCTCGAGATGCATTCCCAAAGATATCTTGGCAAACTGAGAGGGCTGCAATCCTCAAACTTCTCTCCAAAATACAGAGTCATTGTAGGTATTAACAGAAGTAACTAATCTCTAGTTTTAAACTGTTTTACAGAAAGTGTTTGAACTTTCACTCACCTAGCTGTTGCATTGTCATTTCAGGAATTCTGCAATCATTGTGCTTGGCTATAAAATATATGCATTTCTAATGCAGAAGTTAACGGGTAACTCCTTCAAGCACACTTTTCAGATTACCCCACATACTTTTATAAAATCACTGAAGGGGGAAAGATGCGCGTAAGGTAGTCTTTCCTTACAGGTCACCTCTTAAATTTTTTAAGTCTGGTTGTAGGCAAAATGTTCAAGTCCATGTATAGTACTAGCTAATCATTCAGGGTTTTTTATACTGAATGGCTGCAGAACCTTGTTCCATTGCTTACGGTTGGCGGCAGGTACAGGAGGCGTGCAGACAAGCTCTTTTCTAGCAGCCTGGTTGTGAGCAAGAGGCCGTAATAATTCTGCCCAGTGGATTCACATGTTCCATTTGAGCCACAGCAAAGCAAGTTCAAACATACAGCATTCCTTTTCTAGTCATTATTTGGATTTAAAGCAGTAGTCTTGATATAAAACTAATTTACACTGTTTCATGTAGGTACTGAACCAAATATCACACACAGCTTTATTCGAGAGACTTATTTTTATATCTGTCTTGGCTGATGATAGCTGTCATTAAGATGGGGGAGACAACAAGGGTGGGGAGGAGGGAGATTTACTGGACCTAAGTAAAAGTCAGTCACCCATAGACTGGTTACTTGTGAATATTTAATAAGGTATTTCACACACTAACAGACTTTTTAAATGTGACTTCCTGCTCTTAAGTTTAGATACTGCAGGGTTGAAGTTGTTCCGCAAAGCCCAATTTCTCGTGTGTTCTTTTTCCCCCAAATAGAGCCTTAAATTACAGTTTCTCATGTAGCTGTGAAGCATAGCCAGCCATTAAAGGTGTCTGTATGAAATGAGTCAGGCAGATGGCAATATTCTTGGAAATAAACTGACTAAAATTTTTGCAGTTTTTCATGAATATCTGTAAAGACACTAGAAAAGTAGTGGTAGAACCACGTTTGCAACCACAATCTTAAGTTCCTGTGTTTGTGTATGAATACTGAATGAATAGAAATCTTAGGTAAGTGCACATCCTATCTTGTCGTGGAGGCTCTGTGTTCGAGGCAGTTGTTTTGTGATCAGCTTTGAGATAGAAAAGTGTTTTTCCACCTTTTTGCTTTCTTTTTAATCTCAGTGGATGACTGAAAATTGCTATTTATAAGTGTGCACTTTTAAAGTACTTCATTATCAGGGTTTTCCTTAACTATCTCTTACTGATGCATATAAAATTAGTTTTAAATGGGAACATTTACTATTTTGAATTAAAATTATTTCAGTACCAGTCACATTTCAGTAAACAAGTCCAATTTTAACACTGAATGAGCTAAAGTGACAAAGCAAAATGAGCTTAGGAGGGGTAAGCAGACTTTCCCTTAGATGTGCAGAATTAACGCTTCCTAAATCAAATTGCAGTATAGTGCATCAGCTGCTACATCTAAAAAATCTAAGCCTCATACTGATGTGGAACATATTACTTTAGAATTGCTTCAAAACAGCATTTCACTTAATTATGAACTAGGTAAGGGGAGTGCAGAGTGAACAAAGGCAAAACAGATGCTACGGGGGGGGGGAGGCGGGGGGGGAGGTGAGCCAAGGAATGCAGCCATATCTCTTGCACCACTCCAGGCACTCTGCTCACCTATTGGTTCACACTGTGCCACTGCAGCAAGAAATAAAACCTGCAAGTCACGATAACTCAGCAGCTGGAGCGGAGAATATTGTAACAACTTCTTGAAACCGATTGTAATATCCCCTCCTATTTAACTGTAATATCAGAATAATCTATGCCTAGTTTCTTAGAATCAATTGTAATATCCCCTCCTATTCTTGCGTATGTCTCTATAAATATCCTTAAACTGTCCCTTCACGGTGTGCAGGCTAGGAGAGGCTACTCCCTCTGCACCCAGCGTGTGAGCGCAGCGCTGTAATTAAAAATATACCTGCTTTATGACCACTTGGTGGTTATGGAGTTTGATTTTTCCGCAAGTCAACACGAGACTTAGTTCCTAAGTAATTCTGTCTTTTCCCCGACGTTATCATCTAAGTATCATTTCATATTTGTCAGCTTGGCATGCAATTAAACAGCATAGCATTTTTTAAAAATAAATAATACAGAGCCTCCAGATAACTTTTGAAACTTTTTCGCTTGGTGGGTGGACTTTTCATGCAAATAATGTAAGGGTGGGTTTTATATTTTGTAGAGGTTTTGTCCTACTTCAATGCTCTTTGTATGGCAGTATGTATATAGTGTGTTTTGGTTCCTTATCAGACTCTTTCCTTAAACTTTGGAGTAACTGATTTTGTGCAACTGTGTTTTGAATAAAGCCATGACAGTGTTAAATTAAGCAACCCTGCAGCACTCTTCTGATAATTTTTAGTTGTAACGAGACACGTTTCCTCCCTACGTGTGCTGTAAATTTTAAATTAAAAAGTTTTCAAACTGAATTATTTCAAATAAATTGAGACTGTTGTATTGAATTACTTCTTTTAGTATGTACGTCTGCAAAGAGAAGGCTGTGTTCCTTCGGGAATGGAGTTAAGAGGTAAGTCTTCCTGGCATCCTTTTGCTACTGAAGAACTTGGAGAACTGTATCTTCTGGGGTTAGACTTTGTATTTAGTGGTATTGTAGTTCCTGGTAATGTTGTAGTTGATGCAGGACACAATGTACAACCCAAACTGTTTGTACTGCTGTTTGGGTAGTTCACTTAGTGTTTCCAGATGGGTTTAATACAGAAGTATTGGAGCTGACAAGGCCTTTGTGTTCTCTATAAATCCACACCATATGAGTGAAGTTAGTTTGGCTGAGTCTGAAGGAAAAAAAAATATGAAAATTAAGAGACAGTTTGTATTTTGTTCTTTATCAGTGTTGACCTGATGTGTCTGACAGCCCCAGCTCTTTCGAAGTAGCTGCCTTGGTGTGCGTAAGTGACTGCTCATTGAAGAATGCTGTTGGGGTTTTTTTTTTGTTGTTTTTTGTTTTTTTCCTCCTGTCAACAGTTTACGGGCTGGTCCGGCCCGGTTCCGTGACTGGTGGGGCAGAGGGATCCACGGATCCATGCCTCCAGAAAAGGGAAACAGGGGACCCTAAAATAATTGAAAACATCGGCAACGATCTGAGGTGAAACAAACTAATTTACTAAATATGGTATCAGCAAAATATAATGAGAGAGAGAGTGTGTCCGAAAGGTGGATAGACCTCACCACAGCGCTGAGGTGAGAAGTGCAGTCCAGTTGAGCTGCTGAAGAAAAGCAGATGGAGAAGTGCAGATGGAGGAGCGCAGGTGAAGAAGAGCAGGCAAAGAAGAGAATATCAGGTGACCTTGCCAGGGCTTATATCTCCTCGCTGAGCTCAGAGTCCCCTGTGGAATGTAGTTGTTCTTCTCACCAGACAGGCACCCGGAACTTGAGCATCAACAGTCAAACCCCCAGTGCATTACATGATGTTATGACGTGGAATACTGATAACCAAAAATCATAAAACCATGACATTCCTTTACAGGTGGACATTGCATTGTCTTTATTTTGGGATTAGTCCAGCATTCTTGGCAAGAATTTTCTGGGCACACTTGAGAAAGCTAGTAACTGAACACGCTTCTCTTGTACTAGATGGGTGATTAGCAGATTAATGGGTGGTTGTTCTCTGGGCATAAAGGGTGAGGGGGGCAGATGCCCGTCTCTCTGAGCAGCTGCATGCTCCACGTGCACCAGTTTGCCCAGTAGAGTAAGGGCAAAGAGGGCTGACCAGAGCTTGCAACAGTGCAAGGCCAGTGTGCTTTTGAAGGATAATGGTGGTTTTAACTAAACCTGAGATATGTCATTCTGGCAAAGAGAGGATGTTCCCAATACAGGAAGAATGCAGAACTGTTGGAGCAGGTCCAGAGGAGGCCACAAAGATGATCTGAGGCCTAGAGCACCTCTCCTGTGAGGATAGGTTGAGGGAGTTGGGTTTGTTTAGCTTGGAGTCCTGAGTACAGCCTTCCAGTCAGTACTTGAGAGCATATAAGCAAGAGTGAGGCAGGCTTCTTACGTGGCTTGATAGTGGCAGGACAAGGGGGGGGGATGGCTTTAAACTAGAAGATGAAATTTAGGTTAGATCCTAAGTAGAAATTATTAACTCGGTGGTGAGGCCCTGGCACAGCTGCCCAGAGGCTGTGGATGCCCCGTCCATCCCCGGAGGCGTTCAAGGCCAAGTTGCATGGGGCCCTGGGCAGCCTGGGCTGCTGTGAAATGTGGAGGTTGGTGGCCCTGCGTGTGGTGGGGGGTTGGAGATTCGTGATCCTTGAGGTCTCTTCCAATCTGTGATTCTGTGTGTTGGAACTGGATCTCTAAAGTCCCTCCCAGCCCTGGCCATCCTATGATTCCGTGGAATGTAGTGCTGTGTAGGCACGTCTTCCAAGTTGGGAAAAACCGGCTGGGTGGGGGCTGATGCTCTGGAGCGGTTCTGTGAGGAGAGCTGCCTGCTGCAGCCTGCTTTGAACCGCAGCCGTGCAGCGATTCCCGGCCCGTGCTGAGGCGCGGGCTTCCACACAGCAGCGCTGCCCTCCCCGAGGGCTGGAAGCCTTCCCGATCTCCAGGAGGCTCCATTTTTTGGCAGTCACAACAACCCCGACCGGCCGCTACCCCCCTTCCCCCTCCTCTCAGCACTTTTGTCTTCGATTGC
>JAOWBP010004645.1:96806-108990 GCA_028571105.1 Tragopan temminckii
GAAGGGAAGGGAAGGGAAGGGAAGGGAAGGGAAGGGAAGGGAAGGGAAGGGAAGGGAAGGGAAGGGAAGGGAAGAAGGGAAAGACCTGTAAACTTCATCAAGTCCATCTGCCTTAAGCCTGCTGCACATGAACGGTTCTGGGTGGCTCTGGATGCCTCTGGGACGTGAAACTTGTGCTCTGTGTGAGAGCAGATATCGGGATCTGCAAGCAGTAAAAGCAACAAAACATTGCCTTTTCATACTGCAGAGTGTTACTAGATATTTAAAGGACATGTAGGAGGGAGCTATGTAATGCAAAGAGCTGCACAACATCCGTGCCTTGAGCTCATAAAAGGTGCACCTGGTGGTTCTGCAACAGTGTGTGCAATGATCTGCATGCTCCTGGAGCATCCCCACGGCCTCCTGTGGACCACTGCAGCAGCTCCATGCCATCTTCATCTATTTAATACATGTCATTTATCAGCATGAAAAAGTGCTTAATATTAGTCCTGGAAACACCACTTCATTCTAGTTATGCAAGACCCATTAAGAAAGACTATTTTTTTTTTAAATTTTCCTTTAATTTAAAAAATTCTTTTCATCACAGCCTTAAAATCAATCGAAGTAAACAGAGCTGCAGCAGACTGGAACAATGTCCCAGAGTCTGTACATATGGAAGGTTCCTTTCACGTAAAAATCAGTGCAGTTTTTTTCTGAAACAACAACTCATTCCGCTCCCCCCTCCCGAATCCCCTTTTCAAGAAGAAAGGAGAAACTGAAATACAATTCAAAGAAGAAAAGAATAGATCAAGCAACAACAAAACCAGTACCTTGTTTGTAAATATTCCATTGAGCAGCTGCAGCAAAAAATAGCACCTTCAAAGCCCCTTTGTACAATATATGTGGAAACCAAGGCTTTCCGTGGAGTTAGAGACACGACATGGCATTTTGCTTACAGGTGGGAATCGGTTCCTTCAGCTTTCTCTGTCTGGGCTTGCATACAGTAAAGGAAAGAAATCAGTACCCCCAGAAGGTGATTCATCCACCCCCTGCAAAGCATCTGAAATAGTTTATGTCTATGAAGGTACTAGTTTTGGGCAGGGAAGTGATGAATAGCAGGCAAAATGAATCCTGCCCTGATCGCCCCGCCACAAAGGCATTTTCATTCCTAAACCACTGATACGTTCTTGGGGAAGACAGGACCCAATTCCTTAAATTCCCTCCTGGGATTTTTTGGAAACGTATTTTGCTGACTGTAGAGGAGGAACCCATATGATTCATTAGGCATGAAAATTCATTATGGCAAGGGCCAGATTTCCATTTGTTGTCCTCGTTTACACAGTATTTGATCCCTTCGAGTATTGGATGCAGAAAAGTGAAGAGGAGAATGCTCCCTTCTCATGCAGCAAGGTTGACATGAAGGTTGATCTTGGGCAGCCTTGCTGCAGCCCACCAAGCTCTTCAGCAAGTGTCACGGCATCCTTCAGATGTCTGCACTGCTTTCAGACCAAACCAACCTTCTAGCAAATAACTAAAACTCTTGAGTCCCTGAGATCCTTTGCTTTGCCAGAAGGCTGGGAGTTGGTTACGGGGTGAGCTGCAGTGAGAGACAGCTTCGCGAAGTCCCTGCTTTGTTCCTCCCTGCGCCCTTGGTTCGCTGCGGGTTTCCTGTGGCTTGGGTGCAAACAGCTCCCAGCCCTCTGAAACCTCTGTTCATTTAGGGCAGTGGCCCTGGGAGCTACTCCCCAGCCAACAGGAATGCCGTGCTTGTGGATGGGCAGTGAAGGGCAGCTGGCTTGGGAAAGGGAAGTCTTCTGCGATCAAGACCTGGATGTGAAAGCAAGGAGAAAGCCCCAGAAATACAGGCTGGGAGGAAGATTTCTCTATGAGGGGCTTTCTGCCTTTTTGTAGTTTATTTCTGGAGGGACAAGAGAGATTGAAGAGGGGAGCTGGGAAATATTTCCCTGCAACAGAATCAAGGAAAGCTGTTTCGTATTGCAAAATACAGTAAGTAGGTGCAAGCTGGTTTACAAACGTTCCACAGCTGGATCAAGGGCAGTTTCCTCATTACAGTGCAGCTGTGCATAAAGAAGGAAATGCAGATTTGAGGAAGGGGATTTGGAAAAGTCTTATATAGCTCTGGAGTCTGGCAGCTGCTGAGCAAAGGGTGGTAGACACAGCAGCAGCATGAGAAGGAGCAGACAGGTGGTTTTCTTGCTTTTTTCCAGAAGTTCCTTTGAAATCCCAATGCTGCTCCACACCAGTACAGAACTGAGGATTTTTCTGCCTCTTTCCCTTGCAAATTTTCCCCCATTCCTCCAAATGTGCAATACGGCATTGCGGGCAGATGTGGCCACAGGGATGAAAGCAAAACACAAAAGCTCTTGGATTCCAGGTAGGTTCTGCCACTCATCTGCTGTCCTGTGATTTCATTCATATGGTAAAATATGGTCTTCCTAAAAACTTGCTGGCTGACGCCATTCGTGAAAAAAGCAGAAGCGCTGATGGGGGTTTGAAGATATCAGGCTTTGTGTCCTGGAGATGATGAAGAGGTTCCCAGCGTGCAGGGCTTCACCTTCCTGCAGATCTGCTGGCTGGGCTCAAAGACACTGTACCCGAGTTCCTCCTGTACATTCCAACTCCAAAACTGCTGCAATCCTTTGCAGAGGTTTATCATCATTTTTTTGTTTGTTTGTTTGTTTGTTTGTTTTCTTTTTCCAAAAAGAAAAAAAACAACAGAATTTCTACCCAGTCTTTTCCAACGTGACTCAGTAAGAAAGTGAGGTCCCGAACTACCGTGTCCAGCTCCTCTGCCTTTTCCATGGCAGAACAGAGAATGGGACGGGGCTAACTCCCCCTCACTCTGGGATCCCCTGGCCCCATTTGCTGAGCTTGTGCAGTGGCACCTGATGACTGGCATCACGGTTTTCCATACACCTGCCATTCTTGCTCATAATTGGCTTTTTATCTCTAATCTTAGAAGTCGGATGGATGGGGGGAACTCTGCAGAATTTGAAATAATTTTTAAAATAAAAACATAAAAAGAGGGCAGAATAGCAGCCCATTTGGGAGAAGAGGTGGGAGATCACAGAATCAGAAATGGCATTGGTTGGAAGGAACTTTTCATTTGTATCATACAGTTATCTTTCTATCCTTTCTGTTTGCTCAGTGTATACAGCCAGGGGTTGCTAATTTATGGATAACTTTATAGGTATTTTTGTAAAGAGCACAGTTTTTCCCTCCCAGTACGTTCTGCCCTGCAGAAATGATGCTCGCTATCAGGAACATACTATGAAAGATAGTTCCCAGTCAGCTTTGGAAATTCTGAACCTTCCTAAGACCCTGCCCAACAGTGATGAAAGGGAGGGAGAGACCAATATGAAGATGGGACTTTATGCTGCACACATGGAAAATCACCCTAAATCAAGTTGTGTCCATCCTAGCACAGTGTACCATGCTTGTTCAGCTGGGATTGCATTCTGCCAGGTAAATCTGTGTATCTTCTCTCAGCCCCATAACTTCCTCTGAAGTTCCTTAATGTAAGAAAAAGGGCTTGCACAGGCTGCCCGAAGGGTCGGACTCCCGCCACGTTCCTGCCCTGCTGCTTAATGCCTTGTCTCAGAGCAGGGCCCGAGGGATGGCAATGCTGTGCCCAGACCCCAGGTCTCATTACATGGGATTCAGTCCCAAAATCTGGTTGAAGGAGCACAGAAGTAAAGGAGACTTCGGTTACTTAAAAAAAATTCTGCTCTGGATGACTGCCCAATGGCCAATCCCTGCTCTGACTCTGTTTAGCAGCCCGTTTTTATTCTCACCATTTAAAACCACTTGGGAGCGTCCACTGACCCCACACACTCAGAGCCAGGTGTATTTCCATGCTCACGCTGTGACATCAACCCGGTGCCTAACACCTAGGGGCCAGTCACATCCCAACGGAGCACAAGTCAGACCCCCAGGTTTTGAAAACGTTTTGAAAAACATGGCTACTTTTAATGCTGAGTGTCACACCTGGAATTTGCATATTTTTCTTGTTCTCTTGATCAAAGAGCTGTCTGGGAAGGGTTTTATCAGAGTGGCTCACATGCATTCTCTCTTAATCTCTTTTAGGGATTATGTTTTTTCCTCTGGTGCACGCAGACAGATAGAAAAGGTAACGAAAAAAAAAATAAAAGAAGTGCTGGGTGGGTGAAATGTGTTCCCCTGCACTGTAGCAGCTCTGCAACAGAGCTTGAATGAATCAGTGCTGCCCCTTCAACACTATCCCTTAAAGTGGGCAACGAGCCACACCAGAGCCAGGAGTGGTGAAAGGGGCAGGCTGGAAGTTTGCACTTGATGAGCTCTTCAGCAACCTGGTGCCAATAGCAGCAGTTTTATGGTTAATTCCAGCAGGAAAGTCGGGGGAGGGCTAATTGAAAGCAAACAGAACTGCATTCCTTGCAGCACAGCGTTGGGTAGCAGTGCAGCCAACAGGACAGCCACCGTTCAAAGAAAATAGACACCACCACCTGCGACCAGGAAATAACTCTGTTGGTTTTAATACTGTCATGGATTATTTGCAGCGTAGGCAAGGGAATTACGTTTCTTAAAAAAAAAAAAAAAAAGTAACAATTGGATGATACCACACTGGTGTACTTGAAAGCCTGTGATGTCTCAACACCCAGCTGCTGCCTATAGGCAACCCTGATTTTTCCATTTCCCCAAAGGGGCAAAAAATGATAATAATAAAAAAGAAAATTAAGTGAAAAAAAAGCCCCAAAACAACCCCACTGACAGATAAGTTCAAGGCTTTCATCCTCTATTTGCACAGAACGGAAGACATGAAGCTGCCAGATTGGGTTTGGCAGTGCAGGCTGGAGCTGGGGTTGAATCTCTGCTGCCCTCCTGCTGGAAACACTCTCCAAGAGCCACTGCAGAAACCTGAGGTCAGTCCAAGCTCCCAAGCACCTCCAAGGTAATTCCTGGATCATGGGGACTTGCAAGCATTGCTGGGACGGAAACCTGTTTGTATTTTCAGTCCTTTATTCCCAAGAGCGAGAGAAGACTCCTGGCAAAGGAGCTAGGACGCAGGGAACAGCTCAGATCTAGAGCTGCAAAGCCGGGGCTCGTGCTGTCCCCAGCGTGGTGCATGGCTGCTCGGGGCATGCAGGGCACGGGGAGGGCACGGTGCTTTCTGGGGCTGCAGTGCAAAGGGCATGTGTAAAACGGAGGTGTGAACTGCAGTGGGTTTAGTGGAACACGTAGGGCTACGGAGGGAAGGAAGGTTTCAAGCTCTGAGAAGCAAATCCAGATAACAGGCACCTTTTCACTCATTTGAACACTGTATATAATTATAATAATAAAAAAGCCCAAGCACAGCCCTCCCGCTCCCCTGTCCCCAGGCTTGCCTTCACATCATGCTCTTCCTGTACTGTGAGCTCTGTTTGGGGTTGCAGTCCACCTGCTGCAGCTCAAGCTGTCGGTACAGGTCCCGCAGCTCGCGGACCTCCTGCAGCACGCGCCGGGCCTGGCTCCAGGTGGAGGAAGCCTCACCCAGCAGCCGCTCCGATTCCTGCAGGATCCGCTCGCAGTCCGACCGGGAGGAGGAGGAGGAGGAGGAGGTGGTGGTGGTGCCGGCGGTGCAGTCTTTCACCTTCCTCTTGCCTTCCCCGTAGCCCTTCACCTCCGTCAGCAGTTCCTGAGTTTTTTCCAGTTTCAGTGCAACCAGTTCTTGCAGCCGGGACAGCTGCTCCGGCTCCGCCGTGGTGCAGTGAGCCTCGAGGCCCCTCCTGAGCACCGCGCGGTGCGCCGAGTCCTGCCGCGACAGGATCTCTTCCATGGAGGCACATTTATTCTTTTCTGAGTGCGACAGCTTTTTGGGGACCTGCGGGGTGTACACGGTCCCTTTGTCCAAGGAGTCTTTGCGCTGCGCGGGTTTGTCCCACGAGGTGACCTCGCGTCGCGGCAGGCTGCCGGTCCGGCCCTTCTCCGATGCTTTGACGTTCTCTGACTCCGAGCGGCGCCGGCCGGCCGCCAGCTGTGCCACTGACTTGTCCAGGTCCACACGGAAGCTCTCCTCACAGGTGCTGTGCTCCTCCGGCGAGGCGTCCTCCTCCTGGATCAGGTCAAGAGTCAGCATGCCATCAGAGGTTGAGGTAGATGCCTGGGGAGGCAAAGAGCTGCGTTAGGAGCAGGCTCACGCCTGAGACGTGCATCACCTGGGTGGAAATCTGGGCTAGGAATAAAAGAAAGCATAGCCGAGCTGCCGATAAGCTGGGTTTGAGGTACTGGCAGCTGAGGGGCTGTATGGTCCCTTCCAACCCAATGGTGCTGTGATTCTGTGGTTCTGCAATCTTTAAGGACTATTCCAACCCAATCATGTTGTGATTCCATGGGTCTATGATCTTTAATGTCCCTTCCAACACAACCACGTTGTGATTCCATGGTTCTACGATCTTTAATGTCCCTTCCAACACAACCACGTTGTGATTCCACGGTTCTGTGATCTTTAATGTCCTTTCCAACACAACCATGTTGTGACTCCATGGTTCTATGACCTTCACAGTCCCTTCCAACACAACTGTGTTGTGATTCCATGGTTCTATGATCATTAATGTCCCTTTCGCCCCACCCATTCCGTGGTTCTAGGAGCTTTGCCAAGTTCCCAGCTGTCAGACCATTCAGCATCAGGACATTGAAGGAGCATTTCATTTTCATCATCACGAAAGCTTGCTTCAATCTGTCACAATACAAGAACAGAGGTCTAGATCTGACGCCCCAGGTGAGCCCTAGTTCTTAGGATATGGCCAGAGCTCAAGCAGTGGGTCATTCTGATCTCCTGACACATGAAGCAGACAAAGGAAACTTTACCCCAACAGGTGCCTGGTGTTTGTCATACATACCACAGCCATCAGGTGTCCCCGTGTCGGAGGGCGTCTGGAGTGCTGGATTTTTGCTCTGTCCCGCGTTGGGTGGGCGAGGTAGCTGTCCTCTTCGACAGTGACCTGAAGGGGTGACAAAACATGACTTATCTATCCAGGATTCCCCTTCCCTGTGACCTGGATGTAGACAGAGATTCTACACCCCAATGGGCCAGGCTCTTGCCCTGAAGGCTGCTGGCTAGAATCCTGGCTTGCAAAGACCACATCCCACACTCAGACTTAGTCTGCAGTTTTCCAGTATTTCAGCCCGTGGGTTTGGGATCCATGGGATGCATGCAGTGTGATCCTTTGCAAGGAGACCTGCACTGGGGTGTGGGGACTCAACCCATGTCAGAGCTCCTTGCTTCATCCCTTTGGATCTGCTGGAGTCATTCCTGATTATTATCTGTTGGATCTATTTGTAAACATTTTCTTCTCCAAGCAATCCATCCCTTTGTTTTGACGTGCTGCTTTCTGCTGTAAGGCTCTGCCTGTGCCATGCCCTCAGGTTTTCATCTGCAGGAATTTGTATTGCTGTCTACAAGAACCAAGAGCACTGGGCTGCCTGTATTGCAACAAGCTGAGTGCAGGAGATGGATGTGAGATCAAAAGTAGTTGGTGTGAAGCATGAATGCAAGACAGCAGCGAAATGCTGCAACACTTCCAAACTGCAGCTCTGGCAGCAGAGAGGAGGGCTGAGAGGGATGAGAATGGGATGGGCTGGGGTGACAGATGGTGCCACGCCATTAGGCTGAAGATAGCACAGGGCTATTTTGGTTTACAGCTAATTCCTTAATTCAGTTCCACAGCTTAAAGCTCCTTTGCAAACCTGAGCAAACAACATGCTGAGCCCCAAGGATGGAAGGAAACCCCCCAAAGGCATGGAAAGCTGGAGATTTGGGTATGTCAAACCAGGAGGCTTGCTCTGATTCCAGCATGGTGCCACATCCCTGCAAAGCAGCACTGGATATACCACCAGTTCTCAATCATTAATTCAGGTCTGGGGGTTCAAATTGGCCCAGAGGTCCAAAGAGCACACCCTAAAGGGGTTTGGGGCTGCAGAGATCTGAAAGCTTCGTGCAGGATTAAAGGTCAGGCCCAGTGCCCTGCTCACCTCATCGAAGATGCGGTTCTTAGCACGAGTGATGGCAGAGTTGAGGGCATTAATCCAGGACTCTTTCTCTTCTGGACTCACAGCCAGGAAGATGAGATTTGGTGCCTAAAAGGAGGGAACTGAGGTCAGTGCTCACTCTGTGCAGATGCTGCCCCTCACCCAGGGTGATTCGGCCACCCCATGCTTCTGCTGCTCTGTGCCACCTATCTGCTGCCACCTCCAAATTGAGGTGCATGCTGAGGGCTGAGCAATTTTGAAAATATGGCTTCTATAGGGGATCCACAGCCTCAGTTTTATAAGCTAGATATTCAGCAAAAATGAGTTCTGGCTTCCAACCCTTTGGTTTGATTGTCTCCACTGCTGAAGGTGCTGGAGGACAGTGCGGCTACTTTCCATTTTCCCCTTCTCCTTTCTTTCTGCATAGCACACTGTTATACAATCTTTAGTAAAGCGTGAGGTGGACAAGCCCACTGGAATAGCCAGCACGAGGACTGCAAACCCAGAGCACGTGTAGGGCTGTGCGTGGGCGCATTCATGCCAGAGGCGGTGTGAGATGGAGACTGCCTCTGTCTGCGAGGAGCTGAGACCACTGGAGCTCCTGCATCCTGACAGATGTGCCCCATTTGGGCACCATTTTGCTTTCTAGTGCTCTTGGAAAAAATTCCCTGCAGCTCTTTGCCCAAATCCAGGCATGCAGCATCAGCATCCCTGCCTTCCTCAGTCAGCAGAACAGCAGCTGTCGGGTGCAACAGCTCCGTCCTATCTTGTGGCAGATGTCCTGATCTCTGCTTTCCCAAAGTCAGTGCTTGGACCAAGAGCTGCATGCTCAGCCACAGTTACTGGGCACAGCAGCCCTACAGCAGCAGGGATCTCGCTCCTCCCTGCAGCTCTCACTGCCGCCAGCAGTCCCCAGGTGAAGACCGTGGTGTGTTAAACCAGGAGCTCGCTCTGCACTCCTGCAATGCTTGCACTGCCTGGTGCCACCCTCAGAAGCTGCAGCAAACCAGGGCTGATGGCTTTCTGTGTGCTTGCCTACCATGTTTCCAGGCTGCCTGGAGTGAGCTAGGGTAAATTTGCTGTGGTTCTTTTTGCTTCTGCTTTTGGACTTCCTGAGCTCTTCGCACTTCTCATAATCGCTCAGGTCGAACGTTTCCTGCACATTTTTTTCATCTTTTACCTGCAAAATAACAAGAAATGAGAACTGTGTGGGTGCCAGCTGGCGCAGGTGCAAATAGAGCGGGTGCCTGGGTGCACAGTGCACACCCAGAGCAAGTGCTGAGACGCAAGAATCATCCATCTAGGGCACGAGTATACAGGCAGCACTGTTCGGTGGTGCTTTGCTTGGGTTTGGGGGAGAAACAGAGCTTTCCCATGTGATAGCTTTGCCTTTCTGAGCACGAAGGAGTTGTATTTAGAAGGACAATGAAAACTGTGGTCCCCAAGGCTGGTTCCTGCTGTTCTCCAGAATTCCTTTGGGACCCCCAGCAAGTCACCAAACCACCTTTGCCACCTCCAAAGGGGAGGTCAGGCTGTCCCCGTGCCTGTGCACCCCCCAACAGAGCAGCATTGGTGCGAGCAGCAAGGACAGGAGCTGCCCACAGGGAGGACCTCCACCTGCTCAGTGCACGAGGCAGTCCCACCAGCACTCACCGCTTTGCTGGGACAGCACTCCAAACTTGGAGGGACAGAGATTAGCGCTTCCTATTTTTAGCCCCATGGTATTGCCAGAGCCTGACAGCTGCTTTTGGGGGGTGGTTGATTCCTTGGAGGGACTCCATCATTTTTGCTATATATTTCACCCCTAGTTTTGGGGGACAGGCAAGGAATGTTCCATGATTTTTCAGTCAGTGTAAACAATGAGGCTGGCAAAAATGCTGTAACCAACTGAGACGAGCCATATGGCTGTGCTCAGGGACTGTAGTTCCATCGGTCCTCAGGCTGTCCCCAAGCACTGGGTGCAGCCCCAAAGCCCGGAAGCAAACTCTGTTGCTCAAGGCAGAAATCTGTGTATAGGCTTTTATGAACAGCACACCATATATATCTGTGTATTCTCCCTGGGTATCTCTAATCAGCTCTCCTCTTGCTGCAGTGCCATCCTGCAATCCACCTCTTTCCAAGAATCTGGGCTGAATTTAGCCCTGCCTGTCTGCAGGGCGGGAGAAGCCGATCCCCCGAGCCCAGCTGTGAGCAGTCCTCGCTCCAGATGTTCACTGATGTAGGTCAGTGGGACTCCCCAGCCCTCCTATCTCACACACTGAGCCCATGCCGTGATTGCAGGGAGCTCAAAGCCTCGCCCCCGGGAGCGCCCATTCTGCAGGATGAGCACCTCCAGCTTCCCCAGCCCTGCATGAGGTGCAGAACATCTCTCCACCAAACTGCCCACGTGTCCATAGAGATGCTAAGAACTCAGAGAACTGGGCACAAACCACATCCACGTGCACTACAGGGATGGTGTTGGGCTGCCAATAGGGGCAGGCTCAGCCCCTCACTGCTGTTTTGGAGTTGGGGCACACATTCATTTCAGGGGAGCTGGACAAGATGACCTTTAAAGCTTCCCTTCCAACAAATGATTCTATGACTCTATGCATAGATGTGACATCTACCCTTCGTCCCCTGAGCGTGGCTTGAGCTAGTTAACGTAACCCCTGGGTGACACCATGGGCAATTAACATTTCTCCAGCTCTGAAAGCTGAGGAGAGGACCTCAGGTTTGCCTTCCTTTGGGTTTGTTTGGAGGATTTGTTAGAGCATTGCCCCGCTGAGTTGTGCTCAGAACCCACACAGAAGGCTGCAGGAAATCACAAGGCACCGAGTGTGCCGTGTCCACCAGACACCCAAGAGGTGACCGCGTGGCTCCAGGCGCAACCAGAGGCCAAACCGAGCAGCTGAGCACAGCAGTGCTGCGGCCAGCAGCAGGCAGCCTGCTCCCCTCCAGCTCGGACCAAAGTTTCACTTCCTCAGCAGCTCCACCACACAGCAGAGGACTGACATTTCCATGCAGTGTAGCTAAGATCAGGGGAGCCGTGTGTGTGGAGATGGTTAGGCGTTACTGCTCGCTGCATGTCGTGCTGTGCAGCCTCCCCACAGGCAGGAGCTCTGCAGGATGCACTACACATACCGACCATGCACGGGAGCCCCAGGTGTTGCTGTGCACACACACATTCGTAGATTCACTGAATAATTATGGTTGGAAAAGAGCTCTAAGACCACCAAGTGCAACCACTATCCCAGCACTGCCAACCCTAAGCCATGTCCATAAGCACCACATCCACACGTCTCCTCAGTAACCCCCCGGAGATGGCAGCTCCGTTTCTCTCCTGGGCAGCGCTCCCAGTGCTTCACAGCCCTTCAGCAAAGAAATGCTTCCTACCATCCGACTCCAACCTCCCACAGAACAACATAAGGCCACGTGCACACATGCACACATGCTCATATGCAGATGCACACACACAAATACACACCTGCACACACGTGCACACACGCATCCATGCATATGCACACACAAACACACAGGCACACAAACATGCACATACGTGTGCATGCAGACACATGCACACACAAGCATACACAGCCACATGCACACACACGTGTACATGCACACACACACAAGCACACACGCACACACACAGACTTACATACAAACGCACACACACACATGCACAGCCCCTCCAGGCCCGCCAAGCATTGCTCACTGGTGCAGCACTGCACGAGAAGCAGAACAGACTGCTTTTCAAGTGCTCTTGTGCTAATTGAGCTGACGCTGTTGGTAGCAAACAAGCCAAGGCTTAAGGAAGCCCTGAGAAGCGTTTCCTCATTAAAATGTCATTTTCACAGTGCTGTTCGTGCTGTCTGGACAGTGCTGGGCTCCCAGGCAGGAAGCAACACCAGCATTGGGCCTGGGAGCATCACAACCACCACCAGAAATGTGCAGGCAGGAAGGAGCCAGCATGGAGGAGAGCAGAAGGGAAAGAATGCAAGAATGACACCGAGGAGGTTTTGCTCGACAGTGAGCAGTTTGCTGCTCTGAGTGCTTTTTTTGGCTGGTGACCACATGCTGAATAACAAAGGGGGTTTTTGCAGAAGTTCACAGGGGTTGGCCTGCAGCAGGGGCACAGACCTCCGTACAGAGACACGGCCCCACAGCCCCAGTCTGGTGTCTGGATGGGAAAGGGAAGGGAAGGGAAGGGAAGGGAAGG
>JAOWBP010004645.1:116122-133539 GCA_028571105.1 Tragopan temminckii
TGCAGGGTGGCACGTTGACAGGGATCTCCAGCATGGTGACAGCCCCCTGGCACGTCCTCGTCCCCTTCCCCATTCCCGTCCTGGCCACAGCCAGCCCCACTGTCCTGTGAGCTGTGCTCCTGGTCAGCATGGCCTCATGCCCAGGGACACATGCACGCAGCCCCCAGTGAAATCAGCGCGTCTCACATCCCACAATGGCTAATAGAAGAACTGAGTCCTTTATTAGCTGCTGATGAACTTGACCCATAGCTTTAACAGCCTCTGTGCAGTCTGTGTGCTGGGACAGTTTGTTTTCCCAGTTTGCACTGTCAGCAGTGGTGCATTTGGTACGGGGTACCTCAGGAGTGCCTCACGGACATCTCCATAGGAAAATGCAACGTGTGCCCCAGGATGGGAGCAGCTCTTGGGTGCAGGAGGCACGGCAGCAGCAGAAGTGCTCAATGACAGCATAATAAAATGAAGAGGATTGGTTCTGTAGTGCAACCCGTGTGGGGTCAAGGTCTCAGTCTGTGCTTGTGTCCTTCCTGCTGTTCTCATACGTCCCATTTGCTCCACTCAGCCCTGATGCTGCTGCTCTGCTCCCCTATGATGTGTTGATTCAATAACAAATACCAAAATATCTTCCCACTGCAAAAGCAGCACAACAAACGCTCTTGGCTTATTTATGTATTTAACACTCCTCTCGTCCCCTGGATCATTTTGCCTCTGGATGTCAAGTGTGAAACTGCTGCTTAGGAGATGAACTGAGTTTAATTAGGGCATGTGTTTTTCCATGTCTCTAGATAATTACAGCACTATTGTCTGGAAGGGTCAGCTTGGTGGGGAGGAGCTGTGTTCCCTATGGGGCTGTGGCTCCTCACCTCTCCTCAGGACACATTTGGGGTCTGAGGGCTCAGGTTGACCGCAGGATTGGGGGCTCCAGGTTTAGGTTCACGATGCCCCAGACCCAAGTAACAGCCTTTCCTTCCTGAGACAGTCCCTGGGAGCTGCTGCTTCCCCATCCAGAGAGCTATACAGTCGCCAGAAGGCAAATTAATTCCCGTGTGTCTACCCTTGGTAGCACCCTGTGCAACCACCGGCACAGCAGGAAGCCCTGAAAGAGCCAAGACCTGAAATCCAGAGGCTAAAAATTGCAGCATGTTGAATTCAAGCACTGGTGAGTAGTTAAAAAGAAATTTCTAATGCAAACCTCAGCTTCAGCAGGCATCACATGTGAGGTGCAGAAATTCTCTGGCTTGTCTGCTGCAGTCCAGATGAGTTCAGGGCTGTGCCCCACTTGCAGCAGTTTGTGAACAAACCCTTCTCAGGTGCTTGCAACGTGTGGTGAGCCCATGTTGTGCCAAGACCCAGAGCTCATGACATGGGGAGAAAGGGGAAAAATACCAATCCATGTGCCCGAAGGACTTTGTGCTGAGCTTGGACCAAACGTTCTGTGCTTGCACTGGCCTGGAAGCACAAAGTTGTACGAGGGAGGCTGCAAAAGCAAGCCCCAGGTTTCACTTGGTAAAATCTGATGCAAGCTGTAGGAGTCTCTTAATCCACCACAGAGGAGCTAGTACTAGGAGCACAACTTACAGTGTGCTAGTAAGAAACCGAGCTGCCTGATCTGGTTAAACAAAGCCTGGACATCTCATTGGATTGGTACTCCTGCCTCCAGAACCGCAGCAACCCCACTGCCCAAGGACATTGCAGGGCATTGCAGGGCATTTGTCCTAAAAGCAGCAAAACGTGTCAGCTTCCTAAGTGCCAGGACGAAGGTGATGGACTGGAAACCCCTCCAGGACCCAATCCGTCTGACCACAATGCTGACGGTCCTGAGTTAGGAAGGAAACGCTCCCTAACGATGTGTGTGGGAACCCTGCCCTGTGCCTTGACCCCATTGTTTTCATGCAGGAGCCCTGGAGCAGCTCCGTGGCGCATGAAGCATCAATCCTTCAGCACTGCGGGAAGATTTTTGGATGGACAGGCGCCCAGCCTTGCGGTGACCTTGCTTCAGGGAATTGAGCCAGAGTCTGAATTCAAGCACTTTCCATCCAGCAGCCCTGCAGAGCTCTCAGGGAACGGGAGGTTCAGTCTTACTTAATTACGGGAAGGCAAGAGGTAAGGAGAGCCATGCTCATTGGCAGCAGACATTCCCAGAAGCCACGTATCCGGTCTGCTGATATCTGTTTCAACTCAACCTTTTCACGGTTCCTGTACCTAAATTAAATGTAATTTTGAGAAAAACAATTCCTCTTGAAGGGACAGAGAGTCCGCACATCCCTCCTGGATGCTCCTGGCAGGAGGCACTGCGGGGACTGCAGCACTGTCTGTCTGTCTGTCCCTGGTCCAGCTCCACGCTCAGAAGAATGCCAACTGGCCACCTCCTAGCCCAGCTCTGCTCCATCATTGCAGTGTTCTTATTTCTTTTCAAACCCAACACGTTTAATTACTGCAAGAGCAATTTTTATTGTTAAATAGAAATTACAACACTTTTTCAGAACATGGGAGTGAGGAAAGGGGCACCGAGTGGTGCAGGTTTCTTACAGTAAAGAGAAGTTAATGGAGAAGATGAAGCATGGAGTGGCACTCTTTAATAGAAAAGAGGTTCAGCCAAAATGGGTTATTTTATAGGACTCAAAATATACAGACAACTGAGCAGAACAGTGCCCATCAGCTTCACCTTCCAGAGATGCACGTGAAGGTCTGGGCCATGTCACTAGATGTTCGTTAGGGGACTCACATCTGTCTGGACACATCGGCACAGCAGAGTCTCGGGGCAACGTCGCAGCAGACACGCAGTGTTTGCAGAGGGATGTTTTGGGCGTCCCATGTCAGAGTGGAGACGGTTTGGGTGCTGCATGTTCCTCCACGCAGGCACCAACGCCAGCACAGAGGATGGGGGAGGCAGCAATTGCCCCGAGCTTCACCGCCTGCTGCTTGGCTTCGGAGCAGCATGGGAGCTCTCGGTGCTTCGGCCGCGGAAACCTGAAGCTGTAACCTCCTCGAGGAAGCTGCCAAGCAAAGCTCAGGTTAGTCTCCCAGCCAACAGAAAGCAACCACACGGCCTTTGAACCACACCAACAAGTGCTCCCTGGGCAACAAAACCTGGGCAGTCAGCAAGGAACACCTCCACTGAGAAGCTCCATTCCTCCCTAAATGCCCCATCCAGTAAGGCTCCCAAAATGGGCTCCTAGCTCTCTCAGCCCAGCTCAGCACCTGGGTTTGCTGGCAGCCCCGTTTGATTCTTGGCAACAAACCCAGGAAGATCAGAGCTCAGGCTTGGTTTTCTGCTTGCTCTCAGCCTTCCTGTGAGAGCAGGAAAAGGCAGGGTGGAAACCTCCTGCTGTGGCATCTTTGGCATTTTGCAGCAGGGCATTCTGAAAGCAGCCCTGGGTTGTGCTCAGCCTCCCTCAGCCCATTGCAGGGCTCTCACCTGCCTGGGATCCTCACCCTGATTTCAGCCTGTTTGAACCATGTTTTATGGTTCGATCCAACTAATGAGCCTCATGGAAATCTCTGGGCGCCAAGCATTAATCCAGCCAGAGCTCAAGGACTAAGGAAAATGCTCAAAGACAAGGTAAGCTTCATCCTTTTGCCTTCTCTCTCTGATTTTCCTAAGGGAGGTTGGGACCCCAAGGATCTAAAGCCAAGCAATTGGCTCAGCCATGTACCAGAGCAATGGTTCCATAGGAAAACAAAAGGACAACTTCTTCAGGGCCACATTTGGGATTCTCAGCAAACCCTTGTGCTGTGGATCAGCGGCTAGGGCTGGCTAACTGGAGGGGGAAAGCCTGGAGCGAGCAGGAACTTGGACAGGTGGGTCTGTGCTGTGCCCTGTTTTGGGGACTGACACCGAAATCTGAGCTTACAAGATCGCTCTGTCTTAGTCCAAACCTATTTTCATTTAAACCACAGCACAATTCCCCGTTATGTCTTTAAGAGCTGAGTTAGGCTGTGTGACAGTGTGAAAAATCCCATTCTTGCTTGCAGAGCACCTTAAAGCCCTTGTGCAGACGAGATCGCTGCACAGGCAGCCCTGTTTGCCAGCACCGAACTCCTGCTGTGGGCAGGACTGTGGCTCCTCGGTTATGCAGCAAGAGAGAAGATTTCTACCTCGATAGGTCTGCAAAATTAATTTCACCCATTCTGTCGCCAAGCAGTCTTCAAAGGCCAGTTTTATCCCTGAAACATCCCATGGTGGTTTAGTTTCCAGGCTTGCACCTGTCGTGAGTGCACAGGATGGGTGGATGGGTGTGCAGGGCGGGCTGAGCAGCAGGTACCTGCTCTGTGTTATGTGCTGGAGCTCACCCAAGGTCAGCTGCAGCACACTGCATTCCAGCAACCTCAACCCCTGCACAAATCACAGTGCAGCTTAATCCAGCAAAGGATGGCGAGCGAGGGGAGCACCCTTGTCTAAATAGGTCTAGAAGTGGGTTAAGGTTTGAAACTAATTCAAGAGGAATAATAAAAAAAAGGATTTGAAAGAGTGATTCTTTAAAGCTTCTTGCATTGTTTTTGTTCAGTTATAGGCTTTTCCACGCTTTTGCACAGCACTCCTACCTGCAAAGCCAAGCAGGAGCAGGCCCTGAGCAGCAGGCAGGACGGTGGCTATCTGCACCACCACTCTGTGCAGCGTGGGAGGCTGCTGGGCACGGTGCTACACCACAGCAGTGCTGCCACGTGAGCTCTGCTGAGGCTGTGTTACCAGGAGGATGGTTACTCTGGCAGCGCTGTACACTACCACCAGCTCCCATTGACTCATGCCTTCAATATGCTGATCAGATTATCCTAACATTAATGCTTAAAAAGTAAAAAAAAAAAAAAAAACTAAAACAAAAATCAGGATACACCACAAATACTACAAAATCTCCGTTCGCTTAGAAGTGGTAAGGTGAGATGGGGCTACCTGCGAAGGCTGTGAATCCTGAGAGTTTCTAAAAGTTAAAAAAACAAAAACAAACAAACAAAAAAAACCCGCATGCAAATGCCTGCACCAATTTGCAGATCTCAACCCTGCACTGCTCAGAAATATGCATTCTTGAGGGCAGCAGCCTGACATACAGGAGGTGCACTTTGCTGTGGTCCACCAGCACGGCGATTACAGCCAAAGCCATCCCTCCTCCAGCTTTGTTTTTCGGCATTAGAGCCACGCAGACTAAGTTCTCAACAGAGGATGACTTACTTTTCCTTTTAAAAGGGACTCCTGCACAACGATCTCCCCATTACAAACATCACAGAAAGAATACAAAAGCACGGAGAGGATCAGGGATGCCTCCGCCTGCTCCCACACCTTGTTCCCTCCAGATTAAGGATCTAGGGGCCGGTGCGGGCGCTCCCCCTATGGGCACCAGCATCACCAGCATCACAACATGGGCTGGGCCGGCCGAATTCGGCACCAGGAGACAGCTGAGCTATTGCTGGAAGTGGGTAAGTGGGTCAGGCTGGCATCCCCTCGGATTAGTCACAGCAGGTTTCTGCTTAACCTGTGCTCTGGATGAGTCAGCCCCACACACCAGATGGTCTCTGGGTCTCTCTCATCCCTTTTTAGGCATTATTGATCTCTTTTAACCCCTTCTCTAGTGAAATTTCCTTGCAATCCAGGTGGCTGTGCAGGAGAAGCGGGGCTGTGTGCCCATGGGACCGGTGCTGGAGCTGTTTGCCAACAGCAGGAAATCACTTTGCTTTTTCTTTGGGAAGTGGCAGCAGCTCTCCAGCTCTCAACCAAACACACTGGGCTCCACAGCCCCATAATTACACACTTTGCTGTCACTCCTAGCCCTAAAGCCACAGCAAAGCCGCAGGCTCCGGAGCTCTTTGGTATGAGCAGCCAGCCCCTCTACAAACACAACAGTGTACTGAAATCCTCCAAGGAGAAAGCCCCTGGGAACCCCCAGATTCAACTCCAGCACAGATCTGCCCAAATTTATCTGGGTTCCTCAGTAACTGCTATGGCCAGGAATCAAGTCAAGAATGAACTCTCACATTCACCATAACTGTAATTTAAAACCATATTACACACATGCTTCTCAAAAGAACCCACAATTAACAATCTTCAGCCTCTCATTACAGCTCATCACATCGCTGGGAGAACAGAGAGGAGCTCTGCACTCACGTCTTTGTGCAGCAGGTGGTTCTGCTCGGGGTCAGGTGCAGCAGAAAGAAGAGCCACAGGCTGAGCACCAAGCAGAAGAGATGCAGACGGTGCACACAGCACAGACCTGGGATCTCCTCTGTGGGGCACATCTCTGCAGGATGCACTGCCTGGGCTCATCGTACAGGAAAGCCCTTCCTTATCCTTCTCAAGATCACACCGTAACAGAAGTGTTTTTAGTAGGGCAGCAGAAATTTCCAAAGTAACAGGAAAACAACATGGTTTAATTACGAAAGCACTGAAAATCCTGACAAACAACTGATTTTTTTCGACCCTGCTGGATCTCAGGACATTTCCAATATGTATCAGTGTACTTCCATACACCGAATGCTAAGGGGCTGTCTGTTAGTTTGTTAAATCAAGGAATAATCTCCAACAAGAGAGCCTCTAACCTGATTTATTTACGATACATGCCTCACTTCAGAATATGGGCACTGCTATTAAATACCTGCTCTTATTTTGCGTACATATGGATATAAATCCATGAAGATCAACA
Organism: Tragopan temminckii; assembly: GCA_028571105.1. Lineage (NCBI taxonomy): Eukaryota > Metazoa > Chordata > Aves > Galliformes > Phasianidae > Tragopan > Tragopan temminckii. The sequence goes on from JAOWBP010004645.1 coordinate 122,752, forward strand.
CGGACCGATTCTCCCTGACATCACTATGTAGCATAAAGAAACTTAAAAAAGGTCCTTCCTATGCCCAATCTGAGACCTTTGCAAACACAGTGTGTAAAGGAGCATTTTCACCCACACTTTCAAGCATCCCATTGGACAACACAGATGGTCTCTTCCACAAATAAGCTTTTCACCAATACAGGGCTGTAATGGCACAACCAGCTCTGAGGGTTTGTTTGTGCTGCCTTGAGAAGAAGCAGATCGATGCCCCCTAAGCCATCCCCCACTCCATAAACACAGATGTTGATCGCAATTTAACTTGGGCTGTAAGAACAATGAAAGCATGGGATTAGTGTGCTTACACGGGCTGCTCCTCGCATTAATATCAAAATCTCCCTGTTTATTGTGACATATCAGCCCTAATCCAGCAGAACTAAGCAGCGGTTCATTAAAGGAAGGCTGGTGGATTACTGGAGGAGTTAGAACACCATCAAATCTAGGTTTGCTCACATATTGGTGTATTTGCTGATATAGCCAAGATCCTCATACACTGTGCTACGATCACTGCAGACAGGAAACCTTCCTCCTCTTCTCAGGTACCTGGTGGGAGCTGCCTTACTCTGTTCTGTATGCTGCTCCTCCTCCTGCAGAGCGTCAGCCAGCCCCTGAAAAGCACTAAGTTTTTTGTCTGGGAAGCTCTGTTCTTATTACCAGTGTGGCCTTTCGTCATTCGGGAAATCTTATTCAAGCCACGAGGGAAAAGCAACTCACTTCGGACAGGGCTATTTTCAGAGCAGGACTCCTGAGAGCCCTCGTCTCAGTGTTCCCAGACAGGACCCCGTACCATTAACCCCCTACAAAGCCACAGCCTTTCTAAATTATTTCTTTTTTTTTTTCACTTCATTCTTTGAAATGCAAATTCTGATACAGTATCCTCGTTTTTCTGTAAATAATTCAGAGGCTGCGCCAAAACTCAGACACGGTAGAAGCCCCAGCTAGCTAATGTTACTCCTTACAGCACAAATCTAAGGAGCGTAGTTGCGAATCTTAAATTTCACAAAGCTCAGAGACCTTCTGGTGCAAACAGACAAAGCAGAAAGTTGCCTACTGTCACCTAACAGGTCAGCAGCAGAGCAGGGGTGGGAACCTAAAACTATTACCATCCCTTCTCGCCTGTCCTGCTCATTTTCCTTCCAGACCAAACGCTGCCAGGAAGTTTCCTCCATTCTCCCTCCCCCATTGACAGTTTCTGCTGAATGTCCTGCACTGATACCCTTGCAGGGCAGGTCTCGACCTCCAATCTGGAGTGAAAAGCTGTGCCATCTTCCTATCCTCGCTCTGGTTTTGTGTTTTTAGTGTGGTGTGACGACAGCGCTATCCAGGTTCTCAGCACAGACGGTGGTTAAGGTTTGATGTAGGACTGTTGGCAGATGTCAAAATCAGCTTCGGAATGCAACGGTAGGCTGAGAGGTTGAGAGGTTGCACTGGATGTCAGGCTAAACACGACCCAGTTCTTCCGCATCCTTACAAGACAACAATTCACTTCATTTCTTTTGTTTCCTAAGTAAAAAGCAGCTAGTCTGATCTCTTTTTATTACTATTTCCAGGTCTGGCTAGCACAGGATTTAGTTCAAAAGCCACTCTGGAAAGCAGAAGGTCAAGGAAGCCTGGTAATTTGGGCAGGCACTGGTTGATATGTGGGCTAATACAGACTTGCCTCTGTAACCCAGTTCATGACAGTAATTTGCTTCTGGGCTATCACCAGCTCAGGAGCTTTCTCATCAGCTGATATTAAACCAAAGAAAGGGCCAAATTTTGGAGTGGGAATTCGGTGGGTTTGGGCATTTTTTTCTTAGCAAAGTGATGATGGGAACCACTGGAACGCCTTGCATAAGAGTTATTACTGCTTTGTGTAGGCAGCTTTGGAGCCTGAAGGCGTGAAAAGGAAGGGCAAAAGTGCAGGGGTGTTAAAAATATCACACCACACTCTAACGCAGCAACAGTGCACAGACATGGCCTAAAACCAAAACCATTTTTTAGCCTATGCACCACAACTGTGTCCACCTGTCAGTAACTGAGATCAAAGAAGCGCCTGGCAGCTGTATTTCTGACATACAAAGCCTGTGGCAATAACAGCGTGTGCTTCCTGAGCTCCAGAGCACTGCTGAGGCACCCAGAGTGGTTCGTCAGCTCTGAAAATGCCATCCTGAATGCTGAGAAGCGCAACTTCTTCCAGTGCAGCACCATTCTGTTTGTGCTCCTACTTGGTCACGCTGGAGCTGCCCTTCCCTCTCAGCCTGCTGCTCCCTTTCAGCTCCAAGCAGCTGCTGGACAACCAAGGGGCTCTCCCAGGACTTGGATTTCACAGCACTTCTTGCTGCAACACGTGACAGAGACATGTCACCTGTCACATTCCCTCCTTCTGAGAGCAGTGTCCTTTGGAGGCTGTTCCAGTGACAGAGCACTCACCAGTGGTCCTGATATAGCTCACACAGACAAGACTGCTATAGTAGACTGCCTCCTACAAGAATGAAAATAATTCTCTTGGAATAAGGTGATAGGATATTACTGGGGGCAATTCTGTAACAGAGGCCATTCTTTCTGCTCAGATGTTGTTCAGTGGAAGCAAGAGACAAGGTACATCAGTCAGGGAGCAGAAGCTACTTCAAAGTAAAATTATCTGCTTAGTTAGGCATCCAATGAGATGGGAAGGCAAAGATGTCACCAAAGTGAGGCAAACAAGATACAGAAACGCAAAACTGCCCAAGTTCGGAATCCTAAATTCTGGGAGGGGTCTGTGGTAGTCCCAGTTTCTTCAGCTGGTTTCTGACTTGGACTTTCTGTAAGACGTGCAACAAATGCCTTTGCTCAGCTGAGGCAGCAAGCTGTGCTGATTGAACACAATCCTCTACATTTTCAGCCAGCTGCTAGAATGACTCAAACAGTGCCCAGGAAATCAGTGAAGCTCAGTGTGCTCAGTGCTCCCTGGCCCCACTCAGTCCTGAGGACTGAGCCCTCACAATTGTCTGGCCTCCCAGGAAAGGCAGTTCAGAGTGTAAAACAAACCAATAAGGAAAGTTCTCCAGGGAGAAATGCAAAAGGCACAGCCCATGCTCTGCGGGCTCGTGGGCAGCACAGAGCCTGCAAGCAGTGTAATCACAGAACTCCATTCTAATCATAGGTACATTAACTTCACTGCTACCAAATGCAATTGCTCCAGATTTCAACAGAAGCAATGACACCACAGTCAGCTCTGAATCCTTGTGTGCTGCACTGGCTTTTCATTCATAGTACAGTGTACGATGAATTATAAGCAGGAAAACCTACACAAATCTACTTCCTTGCCCTTGAATTCAGCAAAGCAAACATTAAACCTTCAGGTTGATAATACGTCTCTCAGCCATAATGAGCAGTGCTGGGCTCAGACCACTTAAACACATTTCTGTGTTCTATTGAGCTGTGAAGATCCCTCAGGCATCACCAATTCACATTCGTGTCAGCAGTTTAATGCACGCAGAATCCCTGGCAATAAGGCTGTTACCTCCTGGTGTTGTGGATGGTGGTCCCGCCGAGGACGACCCTGACACCCGGGTTGGTGCGGTTCAGGTTGTACACAGTCAGTGCCTCCTCGTAAGTCGCCCCTCCAATGATGAAAACAATAATATCTTGGGGCCTGCAATAAAGACACAAATACAAAACTGCATAAATCCCGTACCAGCCATGGGCACGGAGGCAGCAATCCTGCTGGTTTCTCTCCCAGACCACGTTTCATTTCTGTGATGCGCTGAAGACTGACAACACACAGCCCATGGAGTCGCCTTTAAAACACTGTCTCTCCTAAACATTTACACAGCGTGCTCACGGTCCTGACAGCCTCCTCAGCACACCCACACGCCGTATCCCTGCAGAGCTCCACCATGACACATCACCGATGTTTAATGCATGATGGGAGACGCCGCTGTGGCTGTTAAATTCAGATCAATTTGGAGTCAAATGAGGACAGCAGTGGAGCTTCAGAGCTCTCGGGCTTGGTTGGAAGGGCACAGATCAGCTGCAGTTTTGCTGGCTGATTACAGAACAGAGGAGTTATACTTGGGTTTACCTCCAAGGCTACATTCCCTAAGTAGCCCCAAAATACAGGATTTTACAGAGGAAAAAGGGGGAAGGAAGATGGGAAGTGTCTGCATCTAGCAAAATGCAAAACCAGGCACACATCCTGCATGTTCTGCTTTCAAGGGAAGGCTGGACTTTCCCTGCACCATTCTCCCCAATTCCTTTCCATTCTCAAGGATAGCACAATGTTCTTACCACCCATAAATCAGCTTTTGCTACCATCGAGAAGCTAAAAGAATGATTTCTGCAGAATCTATAGTGAAAGGTCTGGATTGCATCCCGTCAGCTGCACACCGTCCCCTTCTGGAATCAGTGTTTCACTCTGGAGAGCAGGCAAGTCTCAACACAATTAACTTTCTGTTGCAGTCTCAAAACTAGTCTCTGCTTTCCAAGCAGGTACCTCTATTAGAACACAGATACTTGCTGCAGTAGTGAAAGCAGCAGGCATTCATCTGCTCTGTCTGTGCAAGCTCTGGATCAGTGACAAAGCAAATGAAGCATAAGACAGGGATGACCCTGGCATGCATCTCAATGCTGTCTTTGGTTACTTCTTGCTGAGAAGCCACGCTGGAAAGCCCTAGACACCTGTTACTGCCCAGAGGAGCAGCAGCACTCACTTCAGAAGAGCTGTCACTGACAAAAGAACCCTACAAAAAGCAAAACAGCTTCTGCCATCAGAATGGGATGCTGGCTCCAAACAAGCGTGTTAGCCATCGGGTGCACACTACTGCCTCCCTGCCCCTGGAAAGGATGCAGAAAGGTAAGAAAAATCCCTCCTCAAAGCGACCATTGCTACTAATAAACTTCCAAGGCACGGGTGTTTTCTGGAAGCTTAGGTTAGGTCAGCATAACATGCCCTGAACAACCAAAACAAAGTCTTTAGGATACTTTAGGAGGTGCAGGCAGACTGCCATTGTGGGGTGGAGAGGGAAAACTGCAGCCTCGGTGCCTGAAACCTGCAAGCAACTTACTGCAGAGCCTCCTTGGAAAGTACAAGAGTTAGAATGGAATCCTCTGCAGAGAAGTCAGCATGATTCCAACATGTTCTACCAGATTCTTTATGCCTGCACTCTCTGGACACAGTGGCAAGTGTCCTTGTGCATGGCTTAGCCCATGCAGCCAGGAGCACGGGACACGATTTCAGTCTGTGCTGCATCAGCTTCCCTTACAGAGACTGGGATTCAGTGTGCTTGTCTCCCTGCAGAACTACTCTGTGTCTCCTGTGCAGGAACAGGCTGTGAAATCTGCACTGCAGCCTTAAGATAAGCAGGTTATATATAGCAACCGCACACCCAAGTTGTGCAGGTTCAGACATCTTGCTCAGGCAGACAGAGGGCTCTGCCCTGTAGTGACAGCACGAGCCACTGAGCAGCCCCCGAGGACAGAGCAGTGCTGTACCTTGTCTTTTTGCCTGCGTTCAGGCAGGCTGCTTTGAAAACTAGATGCAACTGTGCCCAAGTCTCTTGGGAATGGAAATCAAAGGGAAGGCAAAGCATAGCAATGAAGTGATCTGATAAGCAGATGTAGATTGTCTGGAAAAAAAAAAAATCATATTGAAAATCCTTACAGACCCATTTTTATCACAATATGTGTAAGAGACGTGGCAAGTAGGCGATGCCACAGTTCTTAGGGAGAATCCCTTTCAGGTGAGGAAGTCTGCAGGTCAATATGGACCTTCCAGGTAAAGATATCTTTACTAACTGGATCACAGGAGCAACAGGGAAACAAAGCAGGCAGCTTATTAGCAGACTGAAGTCCACAGCATCGTCCTCCAATACCATTTTGGGTTGGAACTTTAAGAGACCTAAAGATTTCAATGCAGAAGTTGTGTGGCCAGTTCCCATGCGCTCCTCTGAAACATCACAGAATTGTAAAGGTTGGAAAAGACCACTAAGATCATCAAGTTCAACACCAACCCATCCCCACGTGTCCACTTACAGAATTACAGAATCATTAAGGCTGGAAAAGACCACTAAGATCATCAAGTCCAACCACCAACACATCCTAACTACCAACCCATCATCTTAACATGAACCAGTCCACGAATCTGCCATCACCTACGACTGTCACCTCTCCTGCTCATTCTCATCACAGGGAACAGTCCCAAGTCCTGAGGTCACAGTTTCCCTCTAGGACATAGGATTACATGAATTGGTGCTGGATCTCCACAAATGAGGTGGCTGTGCAATCCAATCACTTCACAGAGACAAGGCTTGGCTGAGGAAGGGAAACTCGCTTATGCAAATCCCAGATGCACAGGAGGGACGATTTGATAGTTTTTCAACCTCAGGGTCAAGAACAGAGAAGTATCTTATGAAGGTATTTACAAATGTGTTAAAATAGGTTTGAAAATGATGAAGTCCGCTTCAAATCACACCAAGTTAAAGAGGAACTAAGTACACACAGGAGAAGCAGCAGCAAATAATGAGACCATTCCTGTCTGCACTACCCTAGCACTCCTCCACTACCTTAAATGAAAGTAGGAGCAGACTAATACTGCCAGGAACAGCCATACTTCATGTAGCACTGATGAGGATTACATACCAAACTGCTAAGGGAGGCTGAACTAAGAAACCCTACAGATGGAAGTTCAGGGTGGGTTTTATATGTGCACATATATATATACACACATCAACAGCAAGGAAAAAAGCCATATATATATATACGTATGAACACACATATATATAAGCCACGTGAAAAATAAAAGGATCTTGGTGTTCTCATGGAGTGCCCAGGGAATTATTGCTTCTATCATGGGCAAACAATAAGCAATTTTGGAACAGGAAGAAACCCCAAGACTGTTACAGGATTAGTGGAAAAGCAATCTACAGGAACACTACCTCCAGCTGTTGTGCTCCTCAGCTCCAATTTGTGGATGTGGCTATGTATTTCCTCAGGTTAACTGCCAATTTAACAGCTAAATGCTTGAGCATTTCACAGAGGAGGATAAAGCAACTGCCTTGAACAAACACGGACACTGTCAGAGTTTTGGCTTGAAAAAAAAAAGCCACAAAACACCAATCATACCAAACCCAAGATAATATGTATGATTTAGCAATGGCACTACTTTCCATCATCTTTAGGGTGGTGTTGTGTGAGCTCAGATAAAAAAGGGCACGGCTAAATGGTGCCACAACACACGCTGCAAGCTGATGTTTCCAAAAAAGGAGATTTTATATTTGCTGCCTAAGGAGATACCTCACCCAACCCTTCAGATGTGTGTCACATTTATAATGGTGAACTGCTTCCACATTCTTCCTCTCCTCAAGCAGTAAAGAGCAACTCCCCCTTCAACAGAATTACAGGTGAAAGATCACACTGAGGCTGTAAGTCACAGCATATCCTGGGTGGTATCACTGGATGGTATCAGTGAGTTCTCATGAACCACGAGGCCCACTTGGTCTGCCAGGACAAATTCCCAGGCAATTCCAAAGCATAAACAAAGCAAAAATTCCACCCAAAGGGCACACTTTGCAGAGCCCAGCCAGTGCTCTGAATGTGTCACAAGCCTTTGGAGGCATCTTCTGCAGTGCACAACGCAGCTGGGCTCACACAGGTTGCTGCAATGGGAAGGAGCTGTAGGAACTTTTCTTGTTGGTACTTTCCAGTAAGGTAGAGGGGACTGCAGACTTATGGCTTGCTAGAAAAGGACAACATTTAACACAGCAGGAAAGAAAAGAGAAGCAAAATAAAGCAGAATTGCTTATTGCTCCCTCCTTGGAACCCTGCTCAGTGTTTTGCAGATTCCCTCTCCTTCACTGCTGCCGATTTCTACAGATGAATTTGGACCATGAGCTTTTCCTTCCTTGCAACAGTGTGATGTTTAATACAGAAAGAAACAGTTAAAAAGAATCCTTTTAAATTCTCTGCTGTTGAAGCAACTGCCTCCCTTTGATAAAAAAATACAAAGCCTTTTGCCCCGACCTGCTGCTGAACTGCTGCCAGTCACGGTAACACCATCCTCTGGAAACACAGAGAGAAGACAGGATAGCCCAGTTTGCCTCGGGCTGCAATTTAGTGAAAGTTCTGCAAAACTATTTAATGTAAATTCCTCACTCAACTCATTTGGCACTACGGCAACACCATACAGCAGTCCTTTTTCTTCCAAAATTGATAGCTAGAATCTGTCTTTAGATGAGAACTCATTTTCATGACATTTAATATTCATACCCAAGATACAGCACAGTGCTGCACCTTCATTTTGAAAAGCAAATAAAGACCAGGCACAAAAGTATTTTGGCACTGATGTTTTGTCAAAGCTACAGATTCCTTTGATTCCTAGAGTTCTCATGTCTTAAGCTGAACAGATTTCCCCATATGGGAACAGCCCCAATAAGCACGTGCTCTTAAACATTTAAAGAGGAACCTAAGTGAAACACAGCTCAGCAGAATGTAAATGGGTACTAAGAATGAGAAAACAAAGGTCAGAAGACCATTTGCTTCTAGTCAGTCCAGAAGCAACCAGGGTCAGGGCTGCCTGGATGCAGCCTCTGCTGTTCTGCCCACTCTGTTTCAGATCCCATCACTCCATCTCTTTTTGTTGGGCTGAAATCCATCTTTTTCAAGGAGATGGAGGATGGCATTCTTGCTGCCATATCTGTTGCTAGGCAGGGGCCTTGATATCTCACACTCATTAAAACTGCCCATCCACCCTGTCTAAAATCCACTATTTTATTTTTTAAAGGAAAATTTGGAGTAAGGCAGGTAGGTTTCAGTCTACCAAGGACATACATAAACAAATTGATTCTTGTATGACTATAATTCTTTTTCTTTAATTCATAAATGAAGTGATTTATATCCCCTGCCACCAACTTGGCATGGAATTTGGATCCTTCCCTGTTACAAAATACATTTTTGCTTTCATCAGGTGAATGTAAATGCCCCAAAGCAGGGCTAAGTGGGAAGACCAGTGTGTGTGTTATCTCGAAGAGCCAGACACGAACGATAGCTCCTGCCCTTCCCACCTACCTGACACTGCTGCCCCTTGGTCCCCAAGCCCACTTCCTCCAGCTCCAAACAAACCTGCATATTTAATTTAACTCAGACTTCCCTGCAGTAGCCACCTCATTTGGTGAGAATTACTACCTTGAATTTATTTTCTGCCTCACTACAAATGTGGCAGTTGCTGATAAAAAGCCAGCCATATGCAGCGCGTGAAGGACATGATGACTGTAGTAATGCTGCAAGTAAAACCCTGGGGCATTCAGCGAACATCTGAGAAGACTTAGAGAATAGCTGTGCTGGTCTCACCACAGATCACCCAAAGGAACCAAAGCAACATCAAGATCTTCCCCTCCAAGGACACTACTACTAGGAGGAATAAGAAATGTCAACCAGCATGCCGCAGAACTTAAGGTAACGTACAGAAAGGAAACTGAGATAGCAAACAAATCAGTGATTTCTACAGAAAGCTGTTAAAGAACTTGTAGCCCTCTCTCTACCAACTCAGTGCCCTCACTCTGAGGCCCATATTTATCTTCATGACTTCACTGACAACAGGTTAGCCTAGATCTAGCAAAGTCAGCTAGAACCAGACAGCCAGAGTTCTTTCAATTACAGTTATTGGCCATAATCAGCAACATCCCATTCTAATCAGAAATAGTAACTGGCTCAGAAGGGAGAGTTAGCAGTTGGACTATTTTTGGTTCTCTGCAAATAAACACCAGATGGCATGGACTGAAGTTAGGGGGCATGTTGAAAGCTCTTACTTCCAGTGGGAATGTCATGTTTTGGTCAGCACTGAACATGGAGAAAAGGCGACTGTATTTCAGCTTTAATAGCCCGGCACCTACCTGAGAGCTCCTGAAATACCTACTTGATCAAAACATGTATTTGGCAAGCCTGAATTTTTTTCACCTATAGGCAAACAATAAAGCAAATGGGAGCACAGGGAGGAGCAGATATTTTTCAATTCCAGGTGCTGCCCAGCAAGACCCCACATACCTGTCACGGAGGGTGTTGGGACCCAAGTAGGGGTACTGGCTGTCCTTCAGTTTTCCTTTGATGAGCTGATCCAGTGTTTCTTGAAGGAGAGGCTGGTGTTGTGTATACACATTCTCAACACCCTACAGTGCAAAAGAAGGTCCTGTTATGAATTAATACAGCAAGGCAGCATGCTGAAAGAAAGCTGATCAGCAAAGCCACACTCAAAGAGCCCCAGCATCTGATGGATATAGCAACTATTAACCACTGAGTCAAGATTTAGAGGGGCTTTTCAGCAACCAGCTTCCATTGCCTAAAATGAGAATTACACCTCAAATGTTCAGTGCACTTACTATTAAATCTCTAAAAAAACTATTAAACCTCTGTGTCATGGTTTTATCATTCTTTGCATCAGTACTCCACATTCATAGCACCTTGCCATGGTGGGATTTGAAGAGTTCATGTGGCAGCTCCATGTTCTGAAGAGAAGAATGAACTACAGCTGCCATGGGCCAGGAAAAGACTCAGCACCAGAAGACTTCATTTTGTTATTTTCTGTCCTCCGGCAGGAAGGAAAAGACAAAAGAATGGAGAGGTCACGCGATCTCTGTCTCTTTCCAGCTCCCTGGTGGTCGATGCAGCATCATAGACTCAGTATCAAAAACTCTCTTTCATTCATTTGATTTTTTAGCTTCAATTCCAATTAATTTGTATTTCATTAAGGGTTTTCCCTCAAATCATTGCTGCTGTTTTTTTTTGTTCCTCTTTTATCTG
>JAOWBP010004645.1:133559-144236 GCA_028571105.1 Tragopan temminckii
TGAACCATGTAGGCCCCTGTCAAGGAGACAGACCCAGGCCTAGAACATGAACACCTCTGAAAGTCAGAACGCATGGCATAAGAATCCTGCCCCATTACTGTAACTTTGACTAAAGCTGTCATTATTTCATCTACAGCAGATCCATACCTTCAGTCCTTTGAGGAACTGTTTTGTGATGGCTACAGCATCCTTGGGACTGAACAGGTCACTGCCCCGGACCCGTTTCCCTCCATATTCCACAACTGCAGACACTAGCTGTACAGAGAGAGGCAAAGCCAGAATGCTGTTAACCTGGGAAACAAAATTCCATGCAGTTGTCCTATCGGGTTCAGTGGAGGTACTGGAACAAAGACCAAGTCAGAGAGAGGTAACAAGGAAGAGAAGTATTCTCCAAATACAAGAACCCATGGCACTGCCTGCATAAGGAGAAATGCTTTCATTCCACAGTCCTCTGCACTGATAGCAGATCTTCTATACAGTGACATTGTTCTGCCTCTCCACCTCCTCTCCAGCTGGTCACTGCATTTGTCAAGCTCTGCCACCCTCTCCCTCCCAGCCAAGCCCCCCTTACTGTTTTGGTTAAGTCCCTTGTTACAGCTATTGCCTGTTCAGCAGGAGGTGGAAGAAGGAGAAAGGAAAAGTGCATCAGGCCGCCTGCATGCCATACACCAGGTCTAGACTCCTGCCATGCACACCATCTCTGCTTTGTAGAATCCTTCATAATATCACTGATTTTGGAAATGGAAATTAAGTAATCAGCTATGCCTTTAACATCTACAGGCTCCAGCCAATCTCTGTGCTCTTATTGAGAAGTGCTGAAATTCAACAGAAAAAAGTATTATGCTACGTTAAGGCAAGCAACAGGCATCCTCCACCAACTAAGAACAATCTGACACCTATGTGCCCTTCTGCCCCACTCATTCATCCAGCAGAAGGAGAAATACTGCATTACCTTTCGATATCTCTCAGAAACACCCCTATTCTTGAGATCTGCCATCAGCCCTGGCAGGCTGTTGCTGCTGTGCCGCTCATAGTGCAGGGCATAAAGCATCACCAACCGGGCAGCATCGAGCTCCGTCACCTTGGGGTTCTGCAGGAGGCGCCGCACATTCTGCAACAAGATACAAAGTGGGATTAATGGAGAGGCCTTCAGAGCACATTAAATCAGACCAACATCAAACCCATTGCTTAGTAACAAAATTGCAAGCAGGAGGAACGCAAGGGAATTAAACTGCCATAAGCAACAGACCTGAGCTTCTTATGTGCTCTGTGTTTAGATTTACTGGAGTATAATGGACTGCAAGTTGTTTTCATGAAGCTGGGAATCCTCTGTAATTCTCTGTAACTCTCCATAATGTGCCTCACAGTGAGCCCAGCTCAGTGCATTCCTCCCAAATGGGGTATCCGCAGACGCTTGTAGAAACCTTTAATCTTTGCCCTTTCCTTTTCCAACCTGAATACAGCAAAAGCTGGCCCACAGGTTCCATCGTAATATCAACCATCAAGGAAAAAGTGCCAGCAGAGCTACAGTTTGTTTTCTTGTGGAAGGTGTGGGAATGAAGTATTGAAGTCTCAGACAATCCCTGGATGTGAGAAGTGTGGGGCTGGGGGGAAGCAAACAAAGCACTTTGAAGCAAAGAAAGAATTAAAGCATGGAAAGACAAAGAAAGATTACTGGAGAAGTAAATACAGAAATCCATAGCTATTTACTTCTAACATGCAGATTATTACTTTTTCTGCTGAACAGAACATGGCAGCATTGTAAACACAAGGACTGCACGTCCCAGAGGCTACCTGCTAAAGCAGAGACCATTTCCAGAAAAGCCTCAGAACCCCTGATGCATGCCATGTACCCTCCAGGAACTGCAGGCAGGATATTATTCTATCATGTCAGCTGACAATTTGCCATGTAAGTGCTACTCATTGTCATTACAACAAAAGTACTTATTTCCTCTCTGCAACTTCTCAGTCACTGCACAGAGCCGTACAGTTGAGATACTGAAGTTAACAGAGGAAAAAACACCAGAGCCAAGTTGGTAGCTTAGGTGAGCAGTGGGAGCAATAAGCTCCTTAATGCCAAGCCTGGAGACAGATCTCAAGGAAGAGGCATCACTCCTGACTGCACTTGCAGGCATCTGGTTAAGGACTGGACCGACACTTCAGGGCACAACAAAGTCTGCAATCCTCCCCGTGCTTAAAGCAAAACATCAGCCTGTATTGGCTCAAGTGTAAGAGAGCAGCAGAGCTTCCAGTCGTATAGTGGCTGAAACGGCAGTTCCAAGACAGGGACAGAACCAGCTAGGAGGATTTTTTCCATGCTACAAGAGAACATGACCTTCAAACACTCCAAAAATCCCAGCACATCTTGGCAACATTCTCCCAGCCTCCCAGAAAAGAGAGGCAGCATGGAAATATTCAGTGAACAGCTGTGAAACAATACTGCAACAGTTGTTATTGACTGAGCTGATTCAGCTACGTTTGTTGCTATCCGTTCCACTGATGCAGACCAGTTACAAAAATACGGGGTAAAATCCTGGCTGCGAGCTGTTCACTGAAGTTAATGAAGAAACTCTTGTTGAGGTCAGGAATTCACCTGCCAGGGTAAGGACAGAGTCCCACGGAGATGCCTGCTTGCCACATTCTGGATCCTGTGCTGGCAGCACAGTGGCAATGCCTATATAAGCGGGAAGCTTGTAAAACAGAAAAGCTATTGTCCATCTAAGGAGATGGGATTCAAAACCTCCCATTCATCTCTCAAGGCTCATGTACAATGTCAGGATTAATAAGAGACTGGGAAAAGAATAACCAAAACGTACTGTTCTCAGGGGCCCCAGGCCACCAGAGAAATTAACAATTGCTGAAGTTACATCAGTGGGAGAACAATTCTGCCTTTATTTTGTGCACTGGTTATTCTTCATTGCGCCAGTGGCCTTGCCCCTTCCCTGCCATTAAGAGACTGCAGCAGGGAACAGCCTGGGGCACTGCAACTAAAGAGATACTGATCTCTCATACAGAAAGATACCAGTTCCATTTTTGCATTTTGCATTTATTTTCTAGCTGCTATGTGATTTTCAGTCACTCTCAGTTGATAGAAACACAATAGAGCCCTTTAGGCACGTGGCTATAAACAAATGCAGGCAGCCTACGTGCCATAAAAACTGCAGAAACACTACTCAGTGCAGACTGAGACCTGAATTAGCATCAAGGTGAATCTAGCTAACAACTTTACCACCACAGCATGGCACTCAGTGGGGGCTGACCTCCCTCCATCTCAATCCAGTTTCCAGCACTGCCACATATTCCTCTAACCATAAAGCTGTAACATGCAACTGTTCCACCTTCAGAAGTTCATGTCATCCCTTTCTCCAGTGAATCTGAGGTAACCTACTACAATAAAGGTCAACATTTTTTCAAAATGGACCCCAATGCCAAGCACCCAAGTTTCAGCACTCACACTCTGTGCTGTGTTCAGCAGAGTATCTGCTTGTAACAACAGAAACAAAGATCACAGTACAGACATGACGTGCTGACAGATTAGAAGTCAAACATTTGTCTTTTAACCTGCACAAGCCTGACCTAGAAACCATGACATAGCAAGAGAGCATGAGAGGTTGTGCTCAGCAAATTCATTTTATGGTTACGATCCCACTTCAATACTTGGTCATCAAAATTCTACCAAATATAAGCTATCAAATCGTATCTGTGTGCTGATAGATCTATATAGCTGTGATGATTTCAACAAGTCTGCACTGATTTACATCAGCTCAGGATCTGGTAACAGACGACAGTGCTCGAAGAGCTGATGTTATCACTTAGCCACCCACTTGGAGAACAGAGTAACAGAGGTAAAGAAAACATATCTTTCAAATCTGTTCAAAATTCTTCTTTTTATTTTCTAATCGAAGTGTAAATAAGTCCATTATATGGTGTAACTTCTATTCCAGCTATAAAAAAAGTAAATGATTCGTTTTCTAATACTGAGTCAGTGGTTGAACTCTGCTATAATACAGTCAGCCTTAACAATACTGCTATTTTCTCTGAATAGTCAGCAGCCACAATTCATCATTATTGACATACTGTCAGATATTAGGTCAGGTCATGGAATCCAACAAGCCAGCACAGGGTCAAAACTCAGCTATAACAGAAGTCTCTTGTAGGCTTTTTCTCTGCCAAAGAAATCTTTTATCTAAAAGGCTTTCCACTGTTTTACACTGTTTTTTAGAAAAGAAGCAAAAATCATCACCTCAAGGAATGGTCTGGTTTAGTTATGGATTCCATTTCTTCTCCTTCCCAACAAATACAAGAAGCTTCTGCATAGGGGTCCAAGTTTTGTTTTACTGGTGCCTATGCAGGCAGCTTGCCAGATCCCAACCAGCTACATACAATGAAGGAATGTTGTACTGTGAAATGCAGACAGAATTTGCAAAGATGCTTCTCAAGCCAGTTATTAACTATGATTCATCCCCATCTGAACTGAACAGGTAGGAGAAGAGTAATCCTAACATCTTACGTCCCTACCCTGTAGGACATCTGCACGCAAAACTCCCACTGATTTTCAGTATCAAACTTCCATCAGCAGGAGACTGTCAGGAGCAAAACATCTAAATTCAAAGGACCACAGCCAGGTTCTGTTCCCAAGGTACCTGGAGGGCGCTGGAATGGTCATTGTGACAGGCCAGCTCCTGCTCCACCTCAGACACCTCCAGCAGGTTGCGCTCACCAACAAGTCGAGAGAGCTCTCCTACCACCGTCACGTGCTTTGACACTGTGCCTGACATCTTCTTGAACTGAGGGTAGTTCTCCACAAATGCCTGCGAGGGGGAAACCAGAGCGACACGTTCTTCAGAATTAAAGCAGTAGACAACAAGAGTGGTTTATACAATTCATCACTGGGTTGCACATATCCACTAATAAGCAAGACCACTGCAGGTGCACGGATGGTCAGGCACCTCAAATCCAGAAAAAGACTGAAAGATTTCTCCAGTTACAAGGAGATTTTTGGTTGTACTTTTTGTTTACACTCAAAATAAAAGAACACATAAAGTAACTCCGGAGACATTGCCAGGATTCTTTAAATCTTCAGCAGCAACTAAATTAACAAACCCTGCTGTGGGCATCTGCCAAGTGACCCAGCTCAGATAGGAAGTCTACACAGCCACAGTGGGGTAAGCCAAGTACCTGAAATAGAGCTTATCAATTCAATTGTGGGGATTCTGGATTCCAGCAGGCTCTAAAGCGCAGCTCAGAGAGCAGTCAGCGCAAGCAGGCTTGAAGGCTGTGCTGCAGCAGTGCAGAACAGCCTACCACAGGGTCTGGCTCCCAGTAAAAAAATACCGTGCTGAACACAGGACAGTGGTTCCTGCCCCCACAAATCACTCATTGCAGAGAACTGAATGCAGACTGTCAGCACGCAGTCAGCAGTGACCTGCACTACCCTGCCACAGATGGGCTTTAACAAGTCCTGTCTGTACCTTCATATCTGCTATGGATTCCAGCTTCTGCTGCTCTTTAGGTTTCCTCTTCTGGAAATCCTCCATAAGATTCTTGATGTTACTGCCAATCTCTGCAAAGTTCAGGTACATGTTCTGCATGGAACAAGGAGGGCATCTGAGAGAAAACCATTTGAACACGAGTCCTGATGCAGCTAAAACACAGAGACACTCTGAACCCAAAACACCTCAGTAGCACTGCAGATCACCTCATCTATCTGACACTCAAACTTGACCAAACAGCTTTGTGATTGGTCCAGATTTTATTTAAAACTATCAAAAAACTACGTGATTACACATCAGATAATGTCTGCGTGACGCAGTGGCGTTCACCCTACATAAACTTTCCTCACCTTAACATTCAAAGTCACTGAAAGACTGAAAGGTTCCAAGAATGAAACCTGATTCTGCCATTCAGCTACTCAGGGAGGTCCCCATCATAAGACACAGCCACCTACGTTGGCGTAGAACTCGTCGTTCTCGGCAGACAGGACCACCTCTCGGAGATCCTTACTGATGCCTGGCACACGTGAGAGGTCAACGCGGTTGTTGTTGATCCCCAGCAATTCATGAACCATAGCCTGGTACGTCCACTGACACAGATGGGGAAAGAGAAAGGCAAGTGTTGACTTCAGCACGGTATCACACTGCACTGAAAAAGATTTCGGGCTGAACTCAAGCGAGGTCATTTTCCATTCCTCCAATAACAGAGTGGATTCAGAGTGTCTGCTCCTCAAACTTTTATCAGAACATTACAATCAGAAATAAATTCTGTTACTACCACAAAGGCATCTCACTGTGAGAGGTGCTGAGGCCAACACATAGGAAAATCACCCCCATCTGAGGGTGCTTACTGCAGGTATATTCAAAGGAAATTACTCTAAAAGTATAACAACTGGGATTAATATTCCTGTTCCAGCAGCTCTATTTGCCACCATTAGCTCCCCCTTCTCCTCCTGTGAATGTATATTTATTTTTGGCTGCAGAGGTTCCACAGTTACAAACTATAATTTCCTACACATTCCTGTGCTTCTTACACAGCAATTGGAGAGTATGTTCCTGTACATCAGTGAGTTACTATATTTACCCTGGGAAGACTAATTTTAATTTAGAGAGAAAACCGAAAGCTGATCAGAGTGCTGACATGCCTGACACTGCATTTACATTCATTTGACTCTCTCTTCTGGATAGAAAATCTCCACACAGCACCTAACACTTTTGGTGCCCTGTGCTGAGTGCTGTCCTTAACTCTACAAACCACAGGTGAGATTGGTTGCTGACTATCAGATTGCTCCAGTGCACAAGGATCGCCACCAGCTCCCACACCATCACCTTCCTGAAGTGCTGCCTGCAGCTGGGGTAGCCCAGAGTGACTTGAGATCTGAGCATATTCCACAGAAAGGAGAGAAACAGACCGATGCCAGGTTCTGCAGCACAGCTACGATGCAGCAAAGAAACAAATCACAGAAAAATACCGCCACCCATCAATAACAAAGAAAGAGAAATACACCAGAACAAGGTCACTCTGTAAATATGTTGACCTACTACCAAGCGGCCTGCACAAACACACCATTTAAAATAACACTGCTGAGACACCAGGACTCTAAATGCAAAGCGTGTCTCATGAAAGTGTACTTGATCTGATTTTTGGTCACCTCTGCCTCTGAAGCCAACATGTACAATCCACGTCTGAAAATTGAACCACAAGAAAAAGAAAGATTTCAAAAGAACGGGGGCAATACTTTTTACCCTTAAATACAAACCACACCCTGTCAGGTTGTGAGCTACTGCCACGAGGTTCTGTGCACTTCCAGAACTCACACTGCTACCTCCTTGGACAGCTGAGGTGATTCACCTGGTTCAGAAGTGGGGTGATCGCATCGTCTGAGCGGTCCAGAATAAGGAGCAAAGGAGGAACCTCAGTGCGACGAAAGTCAAACAGCTCATACTCTTTAGTGATTACTTGCTGTTGAGAAAAGAAAGAAAAAAACCACTTGGTTATAGGTGTACCTGGAAAAAGTTCCCTCTGACTTTTGTAACAGATGAATAAAAAGTGAAAAGCTGGAGAAAAACAAGTTGTGCTGCTATCTTAGTCTACACTGTTATTGAGAACACAACACCTGCTGTCAAAAGGCATCAGTAACGCACTGCAGTTAATGGGACTTGTGAGAAATAAGGGCCTTCACTTCCTTCATAGGTTGGGGGAGGCAGAAACAAGGGGATGTGACCTGCCGAAAGCCACATAACATATAAATGGAAGAATTTACAAGAACTGGCTAAAGAACATTACAAAAAAACATTAAACAAAAATTAAACAAAGTTGCCAAACTCACTTAACACTGCTTACCGCACCTTCACACATTCAGCAAGCCTCTTTGCTGGCTCAGAAGAGAGTTGGTATCGAATCATGGGGCATTTCTTCAGGGACAAAAGCAGAGCAGTCAGCCCTTGAGTTGTTCTGGACAGCTGGGCTGGATCCCAATTGCGACCCTAGAAGGAAAGGTTGCGTGAGAGATGGACATGCCATCCCCAAACCCTTTGTCCCATGAAGCTGCATTTCCCTCCAAGCAGACCATATTTTGACTAAAGGAGCAGGTACACCAAAGGCCACAATCCAGATTGCCAATTCCTGCTAACAACCAGCCACCCCTTTTGGGCTGGACACAGCACTCTGCCTGCTGGGCAACTACTGCCACTGCACCCACCTTGCTGTGGCTACTGGGCTCTCTGTTAACCATAAAACAAGGCCCCAGAGCCCTGGAGGAGAGTTAGCTTTTTTCATACCTGGCAGCAGCCCAAGAGGTTGAGAGAAAAAACGTGTGGATTCACTGCAATGTAATCTCCATAGAACTCCTGCCAACAAGTGAAAGCAAATAGAGTTAATGCCCTGCCAACCCCTACTCAACCTACAAGAGCATGTGTATTGGCAACATTAAAATTCTAAGCGCTGCACTCACTGACTCTGATCATTTCTCCTTCCTCCATGCCTACATACTCATAATCTTTACTCTTCTGCTGACAACTCCACTGCCAGTTGCTGTTGCACTTTTCATGTACACAGCTCTTTGTTGATGCCACAGACAAAACGTAGCAGCCTTGTGAAATAATGCCAGCAGTACCAGCAGTAGCTCCAGCAACTGGAGGGCAGAGAGAAATGGAACACAGGGTTTTCTGCAGTGTTGCTGCACACTGTTCAAGACCTCCAGAGTCCTCCTATTGCCACATACATGTTTGCTAGCTTGTATATTCACCTCCTAATGCCCTCGGATTAAGAAATCTACTGAAAAGATTCAAAATTCACCTGAATTTCTGCCACAACTTCCTGTTCATCAGCCTCAGCTAATGCCTTGATATCACTCTTACTGATCACATTACTAAAATCTGAAAGAAAACAACAGAGAAAGAACAGTTGGGCTCTGTGGGTGACACAGAACACAAGAACACCACAGCACAGTATGATCTGATTCTCCCCTGGAGCAGAAGTGGATTGCAACAGAGATCATTTGCCTTCACACCCATAATTACTATGCAGGTAGTCTCTCTTACCTCTCCCTGCACAGCATCTGCTCAATTAGGCAATGCCATACATGGCTGTAATTAGTAGATTTATAAAGCTAAAAGATAAGCACTATTAAATAGTTTAACACTGTGGCCAGCTTAACACAAGCTGGAGCTTCTCAGCATCGCTGTGTCAGTAGGTCACCACCACCCGTCCCTGCAACCCGAAGCTGCTCCTCCAGCACTGCGGGGCGACAGGGACATCTAGAGGCCACTTCGGATCACTGCCCAGAACCCGCCGTGCACGACGGCTACATCTCAATAGAAAGGCTGCTGCAGTTATTCTGCTTCATTTCCAAACCTACAGAATATTCTACAGCACGAACAGAAGGCGTGAGGAACACCTGCCTGATCCGTCAGGCGCTACAAGATGCTGTGTACTGGGTTTAGTCCAACAAGTTAACATGGTCTCTAAATGATTTACCTTCAAGATTTAGGCCAGTGTCTCATCTCTGTTTCCACTGTAATAAAGGCACTTTAAAGCCTGCTTCTTTCATGTTTATGAAGCACCGCGAAGCTTTAAAATCCCTGAAGTTTTCAGGAATAAGCCATATGAGAGTAATATGGGTTATGGCACTGCTTTACAAAGATTCTTATCAGTTGTTTCAGTGTAACTATTTTTTTTCATATACATGTAACCTTTTCTAAAACAATTTCATAGAATGCCTTCAGTTGGAAGGAATCTCAGAGATCACCGAGTTCAAATCCCTCTGCCATGGGCTGGATGCCCCTCCCCCCCACGTCAGGCTGCCCAGGGCCCCATCCAGCACAGCTTTAGGCACCTCCAGGGATGGGGCACCCACACTCTCTTTGGGCAGCACTGTCACGGCCTCATCACACCCTCAGTGAAAATATTCCCCAATGTCTAGTCTAAATCTCCCCTCTCATTTAAAAGTGCTCCCCTTTATCCAATCACTATCTATTTGAGGAAAAAGTTGATTTCCCTCTTGCTTATAATCACCATTTAAGTACTGGAAGGCTGCTCTCAGGTCTCCCTGGAGCCTTCTCTCTTCCAGGCTGACACTCCCAGCTCCCTCAGCCTTTCTTTGCAGGAAAGGTGCTCCAGCCCTTTGACAATCTTCATGGCCTCCTCTGGACCCTTTCCAACAGCTGTTTTTCTTGTACTGGGGCCCAGCCCTGGATGCACTACTCCAGACGGGGCCTCATGAGGGCAGAGCAGAGAGGGAAAATCCCCTCCCTGCCCCACTGCCACCCTTTTGCTGGTGCAGCTCAGGATGCAGTTGGTCTGGTAGGCTGTGAGCATTCACTGCTGGCTCATCTCCAGCTTCTCGTCCATCAGGACTCCCAGATCCTTCTCTGCAGGACAGATCTTAAGGAGTTCTCCTCCCAATCTGTACTCACATCTGGGATTGCCCCGACCCAACACTGTGCCTTCAGCCCTGTTGAACCTCACCAAGTTCATGTGGGCCCACTCCTCAGCCTGCCCAGGTCCCTCTGGATGCCATCCCTTCCTTCTGCTGTGCCAACTGCACTGCTCCACTCTGCAGGAGAGGGACCCGGGTGTCCTGGTGGACGACAGGTTGGCCATGAGTCAGCAGTGTGCCCTTGTGGCCAAGAGGGCCAATGGCATTCTGGGGTGCATTAAAAAGAGCGTGGCCAGCAGGTTGAG
>JAOWBP010004645.1:152275-162686 GCA_028571105.1 Tragopan temminckii
GTTGGGGTGGTCAACAGGGTGCACTGCAGAGCGCAGTGCATGGGGTGAAGCATCCCTATGGGGTCAGGAATCCTGATACCATGAGGGGGACAGCTCGGGCCCCCAAACCATCCACCCTTTAGGGCTGTGCAGAAGGATGCCCGGTGCAGGGGATGCTCATACGCATGTGGGGATTCCCCACAACGGGTGGCTGTGTGTCTCCTGTTTG
This sequence comes from Tragopan temminckii, assembly GCA_028571105.1. NCBI lineage: Eukaryota > Metazoa > Chordata > Aves > Galliformes > Phasianidae > Tragopan > Tragopan temminckii. The sequence goes on from JAOWBP010004645.1 coordinate 152,484, forward strand.
CTTTCCAGCTCTGCCCAGCTCTTTGCACATAGCCCACCACATGCAAAGCTGCTGCTGCAAGGGAGGTGGGAAATGGGGCTCATCCCATCCCTGGGCGTCTTCATGGCCTCTCCTCTCCAAAGCCCTCATGGGTGGTTTCAGGATGCTCCCATGGCACAATTCACAGATGCGATGCAACCCCAAAACTCCACCATCCTCTCGCTGCCTCCTTCCATCCCTCTTCTACACCAGGCCACGAAAACAGCCCCCGGGCACTGCAGCCCAATCCCTCCCCCCCCAGCACTGCAGGAGGGCTGAGCCCGGGACCCAACGCTGCGCCGGATGGGGCCGGGGTGCGGCGATGTGAGCGAGATGGGTTTATTACACGGAGTCTGTTGCTGCGATTGTTATCGATCCGCAGCTGTCACCTTCCATTGCCGCTAATGGGACGTGAAGAGGCTTCGGTGACCGGAGCCGAGCGTGCGCTGCTGCGTGCTGCCGCGTGCTGCTCCCGGCCCCGGCCCCGCAGCCGCCCCTTCCTCCCCTTCTCCATTCCTCCCTCCTCTCTCGTTCCTTCTCTGCCATTTCTCCTATCCCTCTCTCTATCCACCTCAGGGTTTCATGTCCTCCCTTTCCAGCTGCCTCTCTCCTCCCGTCTCCATCCTTCTCCTCCTCTCACCTCACTCCCTCTCCCCTTTGCCCAGTGGTTCCCTGCCCACATCTCATTTCTCCCATCACTTTCCATGCTTATGGCCATTCCCCTCTCTCTGCTGCCCCAAACCCTGGGCAGCCCCAGTTTACGGTCACCCATCGCTCACCCCATCTACTGAGGCCGCCCACAGCCTCTACTTCTCCACTCTCCCACCCCACTTCTTCTTGGTTGTTGTTTTAATACGAGGTCTCCTGGAAGGGGGGAGGGATTAACCCATGAGAAGTGCCACGCTGACCCCAGCGGCTGCATCCCATGGGACGGGGACATGGGGTGCGCACTGGGGGCCGTTGGGGTTGGACTGGGAGCGTGGCTCTGGGCAAAGCGCTGCTCCTGGCACCGCACTCCCCATCACACAGCGCTGTGCTCCCCGGAGCCCTTCATGTCTGAACAGCTCGTGCGCCGCCCGGGCAATCCCTCCCAATTAAGGGCAGGGAAAGCAAAGGAGCCCGAGACCGCACGGCTCTTTGGTAGGCAAACACACAGCGCCCGGGGCCCTGGCACATTGCCGCCGTGCTCAGGGTGTCGCAATGGGTGGGCATTCACAGCAAGCTCCTGGATCGGCAAGAAACGCGCGGGCTCCACCCGACCGCCGCCGATGTGCTGCCCGGGCGCGTCCGTCTGGCTCCGGCAAGGATCGAGCGGGCGGCACGGAGCTGTGGGTGCTGCACTGCTGAGCCCTGTGCATAGCACTGCGCCGAGCCCTGCAGCCAGCCCTGCACCAAGCCTTGCACCCAGCCCTGCACCGAGCTGTGCATCCAGCTCTGCACCCAGCCCTGCACCGAGCTCTGCATCCAGCTCCGCACCCAGCCCTGCACCAAGCTTTGCATCCAGCCCTGCACTGAGCCTTGCACCCAGTCCTGCATCCAGACCTGCATCGACCCCTTCACCGAGCCCTACACTGAGCCCTGCATCAAGTCCTGCACCCAGCCCTGCACCCAGCCCTGCACTGAGCCATGCACCCATTCCTGCACCCAGCCCTGTGCCTCGCTGCCTGGCCGGACCCCCCCTCACACCGCTTTCCATCACGTTAGCCTCGGTTGATTTAACCAGAAAACAACCCCAGAATTTAATTCCCCGGCGCTGCTTCTCCCATCCTGATCAGGAGGCGGCCACCCGCTGCCTGTGCCTGAGCTGAGCCCACTGGGGTGCTGGGGACACCCCTGTACCAAAGGCAATGTGTGGCGGGCACAATCCCCTGTGTGCCTGCAGGGATCCAGCACCTGGTGCCAATGGCAGTGCCAATCTCCAGCATCCCTATACATATCCCCATGTATGTCCCAGCATGGAGCATCCCATGGGGACACACCAGGTACACCTGGTGCTAATGAAGCGGAACCAGTGGCAGAGTCCAGCCCTGCTGTCCCCATTGCTGCTGGGCCACGGAGTGTTCCATGGGGATGTGTGGTGGGACAATAGCATCTCCTGCACCTCATTGTCCCAGTTCAGAGGGCTTGGAGAGGGGAATGGGGCTGGAGTGAGCTCAGAGCCCCTCGCCGCAGCAGGTGTCAGCATTTTTGGTGTCTCTGTGCTTCACACTGGGTTGTGTGGGGATTTCTAGGGATGGAAAGCTCCGTCCCAGACACCCCATCCACCCATTCCTCCACTGCCTCCCTGCCCCGGGCCTGGCTGCGTGCGACCCCAGGGATGGGTGCAGAGGTCCCTGGGCAGCCCCACTGCCTGCAAGGAGGAGGAGGAGGAGGAGGACGGGGGGAGCCACGGTCAGGCAGCGGCAGCGGTCGGCAGTCTGTGGCCGGTGAGGGGTTAACGCGATTGTCTCGCAGCCACGGCCGCCCTCCCGGGAGCGCCGAGGACTGGGTTTTCATTTTAAGTAACCCCAACGCCGCACGCGACGAAATGCATCGGGTCGGGGGCGACAGTGGAGGGGAGCGCCCGGGGGAGGCGGATGCAGCGCGACAGCCGGGAGGTAGGAGAGCATCGGGGGGGTCCCAGCCCCAATGTCCCGCACCCGTCCCATTGCTGTCCTCGTGCTGGGACATCCCCAGGGTGATGGTGGGTGTTTGGGGTCACTGCGGCGGTGGTGGCCTCGTGTTGCCGAGGCTGCTCTGTGCCTTCGGCCTCGGTCGGTCACTGATGGCTGCAGAGCGAGGTCTCGCCCCACAGGGAACTTCCAGGTGAGCTGCATCTCTCTGCTGGATGAACTGCGAGAGAGAAAAAGGGGGAAAAGGGGAAAAGAGGGAAATTTGGGGGATGGCTTTTCCCTGGCTGAGCATCCCGCACTGCTCGCATCCACCCGGCTCACTGCCTGCACCGAAGCGGATTTAAGCAGCGAGGGAAAACCTCAAAGAGCTTTGGAGATTAGGAACGGGCTCAGGGGATGGAGCAGCGATATCTCATCCTGCATCCCGGCCGATATCCCATCCTGCACCCTGGCAGGGCACTGTCACAGCAGTTCTCCGGCAATGAGGATGCTCCCAGACCACTTCTATCTCCCTGTCTCCATCTCATCCCCACATCCCGTCCGGTGCTGCCCTGCACAGTGCCCCAGCATCGCTCCCGTCCCAGCTCTGCTTTGCGGGAAAGGTTCGTTAACCATTCAGCATTGAATTCCCACAGCACCTCCTGCAGCAGGGACAGAGCGGGGATGGGGAAGGCATTGCTCTGTCCGCTGGGGCTGTGCTGAGCTCCTGTCCCTGTCCCCTCGCCAGGACTTTGCCTTTCTGCAGTGACCTTCACCCCGTCCCCGGTGTCCCTGTCCCCGGTTAGGGTTTCTGTTTGACCACGGTACAAAACCTTTTAAATCCCACAGCCCCTGGAGACAGAGGGAATGGAAGGAGAGTGAGGGGAGAGGGGGGGAAGGAGAAACAGCACTGTGAGCACCAGACTTGGATTTGGGGCTGGGGTCCGACTCAGCAGTGCTGGGACTCTGGCACTTGGAAATTGGGGCACATCTCCAGGGGGCGGTGGTGATGTTTTCCCCCATTGTGGATGGGGTGGACAGCCCCCCTTCTCCCTGCCCCACACCTGGAATGGGCCCCCTGCCCGCCCCACTCGGACCCTCAGCTCCGTGCTTTTCCGATGGCCTCTAAGCCGCTTGTTTTAATAGCATTAATGCTTTTAAACAAACAGCCCCTTCACCTCCGCCTGCTCCGCGCGATGCCCGGGAGGGCTGAGCAAGATAAGGGGATTGGAGCAGGATTTGGGAGAGATAAAGGGGCAGGAATCCAGCCAGACCCCAGCACGGACAGTCCCCAACCTGGACAGACCTCAGCCCAGACAGACAGACGAGTTTGTCCCATGAAGTCGGCACCGTGCGCTGTGTCCCCATCCCAGGGATACCTCACTGCTTGTGTCCTTTGGGCAGTGTGTCCCCATCCCCAGTTGAGAGCCCATCGCCTCTCTCCCTTCCTGCTCAAGGTGTCCCTTATCCAAAAGGGGGCCACCCCGGGGTGACACCCCCAGGCCCAGGGGTCCCAAAGGGCTCAACCCAGCCGGGGAGCGCCAACCCACAACCTTTGGCACGAGGACCACAGAGACATGAAAGCGGCGGCGAGGCGCTCGCTAATGAGGGAGAATAAAGGAGCGGGGAGAGCAAAGCAAATGAGGAGAGCAAACAAGAAGGGAAGAACAGGCAAGAGGCATTTTCATAACCGCTTGGTGCTGAGCGAGCCCTCGGGGCGGTTCTTCGCCTCCTGCCCTTTGTATCTGCTGTTCTCAGGGGCCTGTTTGCATTTCTGCTCGAATCCAAACAGCCCGCGCTGCCTCGGCTCTATTTACCCTCCTGGGACGGCGCCGGGGCCGACGTGGAACCCACAGCCCAAAAAAGGGCCACCACCACCACCTCCCAGCTCTGCCATCGCCTCTTTCTCCTTATTTCACCCAATCTCCATTCACCCTCTAATAAACCATGGGCACCACCAGGCATGGGGCTGCTCCGTGCCCCCAATTCCCCCCTGCCACAGAGCAAAGGGGGAGTGTGAGCCGCAGCCTCTGGGTGTGGGGTGCTCCCCCTGTGCCCTTCCAGCAATTTCTTGCTTCCTGCCGGGGGTAAGAAGATTTACTCTTTACCCATCCCCTCCCTGTATATATGGAGGTGGTTCTCCCTAAGAACCTCAGATGTTTTCTCTCGCTCCTGTCCATGTGCTACTGGGACCGGGTCCCCAACGTTGTCGCAGGTGAGTGGGGAGTGATGTGGCCATGGGGACTGGGGGGGCTGTGCTTTCTGCTCTTGCCTGGATGCTCTGAAAGAGGGAAGGAATGGTGAATTTTGAGGGTTTGCACCTGCTGGTGTGCAGGGTGCCACCTCCACCCACCTGTCCTTCCTGCTTCCACAGCCCCCCGGTGCTGGGAGCATCTCCTGCTGCTGGGTGTATTCTCAGTGCTGGGAGCATCCCCTGGTGCTGGGAACATCCTCAGTGCTGAGAGCAGCCCCTGTGCTGGATGTATCCCCAGTACTGGGTGCATCCCCAGTGCTGGGAGCATCCCTTGGTGATGGAAGCATTCTCTGGTGCTGGATATATCCTCAGTGCTGGGTGCACTCCTTATGCTGCGAGCATCCTCAGTGCTGAGAGCATCACCCAGTGCTGGATGTACTCCCAGTATTGGGTGCACCCCTGGTGCTGGGTGTATCCCTGATGTTCTGTTCTTGCTCCATGACCCCTCTGCTTTATGCCCTCAGGCTGCGGCATGCAGTGTGGCTGCGTGGCCCCGGGGTTGCCCGCCCTGCCTGGCTCCTACTGGGTACCAGGTGAGCACCAGCACAGCCACACTGGGAGCGACTGGGACCACCCTGCATGAACCGTGGTCCTCCCCACAGACCCACAGGCTGTCTACTGGGCTGGGGACGTGGCTGTGATCCCCAGCTAGAGGGATGATGTCCCCAGTCCCGGGGCTCTAAGCTACTGCCCACCCTGCAGGGCTTGCCTTCCCGGATTGGGCATATAAGGCCGAGTCCAGCCCTGGCTCGCGGCAGATCCAGCTCTGGCACTTCATCCTGGAGCTGCTGCAGAAGGAGGAGTTCCGCCATGTCATTGCCTGGCAGCAGGGCGAGTACGGGGAGTTCGTCATCAAGGACCCCGACGAGGTGGCACGGCTGTGGGGCCGGCGAAAGTGCAAGCCCCAAATGAACTACGACAAACTGAGCCGAGCTCTCAGGTGAGCAGGAGATTCCCTGGCCCACCCATCTGGATAACTGACAGCAGGTGTTTTGCTTCAACGTAGTTATGTTTTTGGGAGGTTTGTATCAAATCTGTGTTCTGGGGTGCCAGACTGCCTGGTTAGGTACCAGGGTGTGAGTATGGAGACACAGGAGAAGGAATTCCTGGATCACCGTGACGTGTTTTGCGGCCAAGCGTCACAGCATAAATTTGCACCTGGTGCTCAGGTTGTTATTATCAGGATGGGTTCCTTCCGGGGAGCTTTTCTGTCTCTTTTTTCACTGCTTCCACTGCTGATGCCGGCTTGAGCAAGAAGGTGTGGGAGGAAACCAGAGGCGTTACTCTATTATCACACCATCAATGGTACCGTTTCAGAGAAAGCAACTCCCCTTTCTAACGTGCTTTTGTCTCTTTACTGCTAAACCTGGTGCCCATTCCAGGGATTGGGTGTGTGTCAGTCACCTGTCACCACCCACTTCACAGTTTGTCACATATAGTGATGAATTCCATGTCCTGACCCCAGTGACATGAAGTTGTCTGTGGGTGAAGGGCACCCTCCAGCCTCTGATGTCCCTTCATTTGAGACAGGGGCTGATTGCTCCTCCCTCCGCACTTCTGAAGACTAAAATCTCCCTTAAAAGTTAGCCCTGTTCTATTTAGCCTCTCTCAGATGGTTTCTGTTTTTTCAGTGGCTAATCTGTATTTTGAAATACAGACAGTAAGAATGTCACACAAGCCTATGAAGCATTTCAGCATTTCCAGCCTGTCAGGAGCACCCGCGTTCTTGACAGGTCCTGGCATTATCAGCACTGTCTGCTACGTGGACTTCGCTGCCTTACGCCCTATGATACCTCCTGGGTGGAGCTGGCAAAGACAAACAAGGCAGCAAGCACTCGAGTCCCATGCTGGAACAGGAAGGAAACGATAAATTGAATGGCACTGAGGCTGTAATTGATTCATGGGAGTGGAAAATAGCCACCACCTGCCAACACTGATCATGTCTTGGCATCTCGGTGCCAAATGTGACAGCAGTGGGATAGGAGTGCTGTGGCTATTGACATTTCCTCCAGGTGGGGAGCTCTGGCTTGTTCCCCCCTTCTTGAGGAGCTGACGCTGCTTTGTCTGGGGTGTGCTGTAGCAACAGCATGTGTTAACTTAGCTCTGAGTGTAAAGAATTGTGTCTGGGATCTGCGTGCAGCACCTTAATACACCATTATTACATGGCTGAGGACACAGCGGTGCTGGTGTAAGTGGGGAGGAGGCTGCGGTGCAGTTTGTACCTCCTCTCCCCTTGAGTTCCGTGCTCTGCATTTGTTGGGGCTGTGAATTATGGTGCTAATGGGTAAATGGAAGGGAAGCAACTTGCTCGCAGGCCTGATGGCAGCAGGAACCAGCCCTCCCGATGTGCAGTTTGATGCTTTGTACACTGTGCTGTGTTTGTGGCAGTGTGCTAGGCCTTGAGGACAAAAGGGAAAATAAAATCAGAGGACATCCAGTTTGTTTGGTCCCTCTGTGATTGCACTGAGTTTTGTTCTGCCAAAGTCTCGAGTACGGATTTCTCAGGTTCAGTGTCTCAGTGCAGGCTGTCAGCTAAGTCAGTTCTGGATCCCATCCCATCATGTTCATTTTTGTGAGTATATCAAAGGTGGATGTTGGTAACACTACAAAACAAAGACTTAAACAGATCTCCACGTGCCTTGATTGGTCTCTCTACCTTTCTTTTATAGATATTATTACAACAAGAGGATTCTTCACAAGACAAAGGGCAAAAGGTTTACTTACAAGTTCAACTTCAATAAGCTGGTGATGCCCAACTATCCATTCATCAACATTCGGCCTAACGGTGAGCACAGAGTTGGGGCTGACAACTTCCTTGCATGTCAGCGGGTGCAGGAGTGGGGCCAGGGCAGCAGCCTCTGCACGTCCCCTATCAGTCACCTCCTACTCTTGAAAGACTGCTGGAGCAATCAGGGCTGGTGTGGTGGGAATGCCTGGGCACTGATAAAGCTTTATCTGCAGCGCTCCTTCCCTCAGCTTGTCACTGGTGCATCTGTGGTTGTCCTCAGGGGAGACTGGAGGCATTTTGGTTTCCTATTTGAGCCTGCCTGCTGGACTGCCTTTATTGGTGCTGCGGCTTTGCTTTGCTTTGCTGTTGGGGTGCGGGTGTCCTTGGGATAAGAAGGTTTTATTTCTCTTGCAGGGACCTTGCCTCACATGTTTGTAATGTAAGTTTATGGCACCATATAAATGTGAGCCTCCTTGACAAGGCGCTTAGAGGTGCACAGCGAGGCGTATCTGTCAGCACTATTGGAAAGTTCACAGCTTAGCAGCAGTTTGCTCTCTGCTCCACTCCTGCAAAAGCCCCTTATTGCTGCAGGTCTATTCTTTTCATATCCAAAAAGGATTGCTCTTTTGTTTGTTTGTTTTTTAGCCAACGTGTCTAGAGTTCAGAGAAACATAATAGTGAGCACAAAGTGTTTCTGGAGTTTCCAGAGAAGAGTAATAGCTTGTCAGAGTTTGGCTAAAATCACAGGTATTTCTTGATCCTCCCTGCAGCAGAATGGTGTGCTGACACTCAGGATAACAAAAAAGAGTTTGGGAATGGAGCTTAATTGTTCCCTGCTTGTCCTAAAAGGCCTTTGAGTCTTGCCAGAAGCAGTAGCAGAAGTTCATACTGGGTTTGTCCTGGAGTCAGCATTACTGCTGTGGTTTCTCTGGAAGGAGGGTCCTTTGTTTGGAAGATCCTTTTTGGTGGAGTTAAATCCCCCCATAGCTAGATTTCTGCAGCTGGCCTGATTGTCTCCACAACTGAACAGCCACCACACGACCAGGGAAATGAATGGCGATCATGTCCATCAAAAAAACTTCTGGAAGTCATTACAGTGAGGCCCTAGACTGCAAACTCTCCGCAGCAAAGAAAGCGTGACTGCAGAGGCGCCTGAACCAGCCTTTCTCACAGCGCCGTGTTCTTCGTTCTCACCTCCAGAAGAGCGCCTCGGGGGAAGCCTTGAAGATTCGTCTAGCAGAGAGAGAAGGGAGAGAGCGGGGGAAAAGTGGGGATTGAATGTTGACTCTGAAACATTAGTGGCTGAGAAAAACAGGTTACGTGTGGGCAAGGCGATTTCTCATCGGTGCTGTGTGCTCTGTGCCTACGTACAGCGATGACTGCGCGTTGATGTTGGCAGTTGGAGCCGCCTGCATCCATCTCTGCCTTGGGGGAGTCCTGGTGTGATAGCAAGGCTTTGTCCTCTGGGCAAGCAGTAACCCAGAAGACAGGACTGGGAGAAGAGAAATATTCATAGAGGCCTCACCTGCATGAGACATGTTGCCTTTATGGCAGCGGGGAGAAGGAAATGTATTCTCCAGGAGTCCTTAGCCAAAGCATGGGGGTGTAAGATGTAGTACGAAACAGTGCTGCAAATCTATAATTACTTGCAGCAACAAGTCTGGGCAGTTCCAGCTCAATATTGCTCACTGCTGTTCCTTTTCCCTGTTTGCAGCCACTCCCTCCTATCTCTGGGGCATGCATTTAAAAAAAGAAGTTTGGAGAACTGGAATGCACTTGTCTAATTACAACCTGTTTTCTTTCCTTCTGGCTGGGATGGGGGTTGGGATATCAGACCTGTTTGGGGCACTGGAATCAGGTTTCTTGACTCGCTCACACAGTTTGGAAGGGAAAGGAGAATCAAACGGTGTGTTGTGGAGGTGAGAAAGCGTGTGGAGGAATTTGCCTCAGTATGGCTCAGCGCAGCAGGAGTAAGATGCAGAGACGTGGTTCTGTAGGCACCATGGTGAAGCTTGCTTCAGGAGGATGGGGAAGAGAAGCCTGCAGAAGCTAGCAGTGGTACAGGCAGAAATATCAGAGAGAGAACATCCACAAATCAGGGGCTTTCAGTATTCCACCCCAAGAGTTTGAGGTTTACCAGCAGCGTTTCTGCTGGTGGTGTTGGCACACAATTGCTTAACCGTGCTCCTAACGCGCTGGCGCTGAGGCCGTTTTCTGGTTAAACCAAAGCGAAGAGGTCAGGGGAGGGCATCCAAAAGTGGAAGTTCCTTCAGTGCTGCTGGAGGCTCGAGAAACCTCCACCAGGGCTGAGAGGAGAAGATTCCTCCCAGCAGTGGTGAGGTTTTGAGGTGGGCAGGAGCGAGGTGAGCAGATGGGGAAGGTGCCTCCCATCTGATCGTCTGCTGCGCTGCTGAGAGCTCCTGGTATTTTTGTGTTGCTCTTCCAAATGCCTGCGGGTGCAGCCCTAAAAGCAGCTCTGCCTCTGATTTAACTCCCTTGGCAACGGCGCTTTTAACTCTCCCCCTCTCTTTTCCTTTCCCCGTGCCCAGGTGTTGTGCCGCAGAGCGCTCCTCCCGTCCCCACGGCTTCGTCCCGCTTCCACTTCCCACCTC
>JAOWBP010004645.1:173455-191311 GCA_028571105.1 Tragopan temminckii
GTAAACACACGTCGGCAGCGCGCGGCTCTTGGCGCTGTGCTGCAGGAGATGCTGCTGGTTTTGCAGTATAATGACTTTGCGGGGTGGCAGGGCTGGGAGCAGCAATTTAGACAGACAATGAGCTGCTTATTTTACAGCGGATGTTCCCACCTCCTCCCCCTTCCCCCCTCTAGCCCGAAAGCCAGGAAAAATGAGAATATAGTAAAGGGAAAGCACTGCGGGTTTCAAGGGAACGTTTGCGCTGGGGTTCCTCTCTTTTGCAACAGGAGCAAATGGGAGACCCCTCCATGCCCCTCATGAGACAGAAACTGGGATGGGAGCCTTCCCCAACTATGCTGCTTGGTGTGTGGTCACATGCACCCACCTCACCCAGGCGTGGGACGGCGGGGACGCCCACCCGGGTCACTCACTGCCAATAGTGAGAGCGTTAAGAGCCAAAAGAATCCCAGCGATCCCGTGTACTTTCCACTTTTGGAGCTCATTGCTGTGTCTCAGCCCCTTGGCCTGGAGTCGGAGCTCATGGAAACATTTCCTCTTGGTTTTGGCTTGAGGAAAAGATAATTTTCCTTGTATTTCAGCCTCGGTGGCTTTGTTACAGAGTGGAGTGGGGAGAGGAGCAGAGCAGCGCTGCTGCTGGGCCCCTCTCCGGTGTCCGCATGCACATGGTGCTCTGGGATGTGTAGGAGTCACTGCGGATGCTGGAAACTGAGTCTGGCCAAGGATGGGAAGGGCTGGGTTGTGACTGCTTGAGCAGCACAGGGGCTATTTGGGCTGGAAGGTGGTGTTCACATCGTGTTGCACAGCCCTTTCTGATGTCAGTCTGTCTGTCTGTGCTGCAGGAGGAGCAGCCATGAAGGCTGGGGTGCAGGAGGGGGACCGCATAGTCAAGGTGAGCGTTGTGGCCTGTGCTGCCATGCCCTGCTGCTGTGTCTGCAGCTGATGGCTCTCCTCTCCTCTCCTCCCCTCTGCCAGGTGAACGGCACCATGGTGACCAACAGCTCCCACCTTGAGGTGGTGAAGTTGATCAAGTGTGAGTATGGCCAGAAACTGCCACAGCTCTGAGCTTGAGGGCCTGAGCTTTTCTTTTTTTGCTGCTGGGGACAAGGCTACATCCCCAGCCGGGGAGGGACAGCATTATGCCCAAGGGCAGGGCTTGGTTCTTGGGAGAAGATGAGGAAATCTGTCTCAATCCTCCACAGGCATACAGGGATAGGGATGTGCCCACCCATAGCTGCGATGCTCACCTGATGTTTCAGGGAGTGAATAACAGAGATTTTCTTTCCCTTCCCTTCTAATCCTGGATGTCCTCAGCTGGTGCCTACGTGGCCCTGACACTCCTGGGCTCCCCACCACCGTCAGTGGGGCTCTCCAACTCCCAGCAAGACATGAGCACGACAGGGGCACCCCGCAATGCCCCTGCCTGCCCCCCACCACCTCCACCCCCACCACTCCCCCCGCCGCAGCGCATCACTGGCCCCAAGCCCTTACAGGTAATGTGTCCTGCCCACCCTGCTCTCTGCCTTCCTGCAGGCTGCAATGCATCGTGGGCAGAGCTCAGCCTGTCTTGTGTCCACCCTACATTGCAGGACCCTGAGGTTCAGAAGCATGCAACGCAGATTCTCCGGAACATGCTGCGACAGGAGGAGGCAGAGCTGCAGGTACAGTGCTGTTTCTCCTCCAAGAGTGACTCTGGGCTGGGTTGTCCCTTGCTTAAGCTGGTAGGCACTGAGAGAAACTCAGCTCTCAACCCTCTCTTCTGCTCATGATGTCCAGTTAACAGGCTCTCACAGCAGTCCATAGCATCCCAGCCAAACTGTGCTGGTAACTGGGGGAGATGTGCAACATTTGGGTACTGTTTGGCCCAGGGGAACACTTATGCACACATCGGCCCATTGAGCCACACAGCAGCTGTGTCTTTGCCCCCATCCCATGAGCAGCAGGACAGGCTGATGGGTTTGGGATTGCTGTGAGCATCCTCATCTCTCACTCAGCGCTTCTACGAGGCGTACAACCGCAACCCCGGCACTGTGGTGGGGGAGCAGATCGAGGGAGCACGCCGGCGGGTCAGCCAGCTGCAGCTCAAAATCCGCCAGGAGACCAGTGGCTCTGTGGTAAGCGAGGTGCACAAGTGGTAACCCTAACTTAGGTTAGGGTTAGGCACCAGGCTTAATGTGTCCTGGGCTCCCTCTGGGGATGGAGGAGCGTGGCTATGCAGGGCTGGTGTTCCTGGTTTCCCACTTTTGCTGTGGTGGGTGGGAGCTTCTGCAGCCAGGTGTCCTCTTGTTCTGTGCCAAGGTGTCTCCCTGTGCTGGGTGACATCCCACTGGTCCCACATTCCCTTCACCTTGCAGGATTTGGGGAGACTGTGTGGTGATTCCAGCATGGCGATGTTCAGGGCAGCAGAAGGTGAGTGGTGCTGGCAGTTTGTTCCTTCCCCACTCCTCAGCGTGTACAGGGCACTCCTGAACACACGGCTCAGCCTCTCCTCTGTTCCCAGGCCGCCTCTCACTGGACTCTCAGGACGGTGACAGTGGGTTGGAGTCGGGCACAGAGCGGTTCCCCTCTGTCAGCGAGGTGAGAGCACAGCCCAGCTCTGCTGTGTCCCGGCAGCAATGGGGAAAAGTGTTATTTAAAATTAAATGTCACCTGGGGTGTCTGAATATGGCAGCAGGGTGCAGTTGGAGGGGTGCATTAGGAGCCAAGGACCTGGCTTTGTAGTTGTCATTACTTGCTTACCTTCTGGATGAGCTGAATTTCTTGATGCTCAGAGCTGAGATTGCAGTGCTTGGGCTTGCAGTGTATATCCTGACATTGCTGCCTCAGAAATGAGGGGTCCCCAGGCTTGTGCTTCTAGTCTTAAATAGCTCTGAAGGTTTTATGTGGTTTCCAAGTTCACTGGGCCCATTGAGGACATGGTCTTCATGGTCTCAGAGCTGCAAAGTGCTCTTGAGGGAACAACCCTGAGCATTCCTGCCAGTCAGGCAAGAGCCATCCCCAGCCTGTCCCCTCCAACACCCTGAACAGATCTCCCTGAACCGCAATTCTGTCCTCTCCGACCACGGCCTGGACAGTCCACGCACCTCCCCAATCATCACTGCCCGCCTCTTCCAGCACCATCGCCGGCAGGGCTCCGATACCACCTTCACCCCCACCACTGAGCAGGTAGGATGGAACCAGTGCCCTGGGCACACAGCATCACCCAGCCTAGCAGGGTGACGATGGCATGTCGAGTGTCCCCACACTCTGTGAAGCTGGTGCCCAGCTCCTAACGTTGTCCCCCATCTCCTGCAGGGATCAGAGCGCACGGGACGACCTCTCATCATTGGGCCAGAGGAGGATTACGATCCGGGATATTTTAACAACGAGGTAGTGGCACCAAGCTGCTCTTGGCTCTTGTCCCATCTCTCTAGGGGCAGCTGGCCAAGGTCACGGGACAGGGCTGTCACTCCTCCATGCTCCTCCCTTTGTGGCTGCATGCCCTGGAACCCAGGAAGCAGTGACATTTAGAAATTCTCCCGAGGAGGAAGCTGTTCAGTGACCTCATCTGCCTCTGTCATCCCAGCCCGTGCCGAGAGCATTCCTGGATGACAGCTGTCACCAGCTCGGCCACCGCCGTGGTGGGGATGGGGATGTCCTGGGTTGGGCTGGTGGGAAATGGGGAGCAGGGGCTGGAGCTTAAACCCAGGGGTGTGCCATGGGGCTCCGGACAAGTTGGTTCCCTTCTTTCCTAACCAATGCTTCTCCTTCGGGCTTCGCAGTGCGACTCCCTCTTCCAGGACCTGGGCAAGCTGAAGTCCCGACCAGCACATCTGGGTGTCTTCCTACGCTACATATTCTCCCAGGCAGATCCCAGCCCCCTGGTAAGAGCTGGAGGCAGCAAGCTAGGAGAAGTGCCAATGGGGCGTTGTATCTGTGCCTTCCCCACATCCCTGGGGCCTGTGGGTGCTGCTGATTTGCTGAGCACGTTGCTGAGGTGCAGGCTCTGTGTGTAGGGCTCAGGCAGCTGCTGGCAGCCGTGTCCCCAGCTGTGCAGCAGTGAGGGAAGCCCAGTGTAGGGTTACACGTCCTCCCCTTCCTCCCAGGCGTGACGCGGGGAGGGCGCTGCCCTCCCAGACCCCCACGGTCGTTTCCTGTTTCATGGCCGTCTGGCTGCTGCTCTATTGGATGTTTCACCTTCCTGCTTCTAAACCTTCCTCCTTCTTCGCTGCCCACCTCTGGTCTCCCCTTCTTGCAGCTCTTCTACTTATGCGCAGACGTTTGCCAGCAGACAACAGCAAAGGATTCCCGGGGTTTGGGGAAGGATATCTGGAACATCTTCTTGGACCGGAACGCGGTGAGGGCAGGGATTGTGTGCCTGCATCGGGGTCCTTGCATCTGCAGGGGGTTGGAGGGGAACCAGCTGGAAAGCCAGCATCAGTGTCATGTCCGTTCCATGAGGGTCCCTTTTTAACAGTTTTTGCCACTGACAGTGCTTTGCTGATGCTGGTTTCTTTGCTTTGGTGCAAATTGCGTAAAGCATTGCGCAGGCGTTGCACAATGGCAGCAGCACCAGGCAGCTTGGAGCAGGGGTCATAGAGGCAGGGCTGGTGCTCAGGCTCTGCCCTCTATTCCTGGGGTACTATTGCTCGGAGGGAGCACGCTGCTCCAGAGGGGTTTATGTTCTGGATGCTGCAGTGAGTGCTGGGTGCTTTGTGCACTGGGAGCGTGGGACTCTCAGCTCTCACGCCCCCCAGCTGCAGAAATGCCAAACAGTGACAGCGCAGGAGCACGGGGCACCCTCACCCTGCAGCTCAGAGCTGTGTGAGTGTGGCTTTGGCATGCATGCTGTGTCCCAAGTTCCTTCACACAGTGTTGTGTTCCTTCCGCAGCCTCTCCGAGTGAAGGTGTCGGAGCAGCTTCTGGCTGAGATCGGTGAGTGAGGAGTGCTCAGAGGCTGCCAGAAGGTCCTCACTGTACTTTCCTGCGTGGCTGGTGACACTGCCTGTCCTTTTACCACCCAGAGGCTCGCCTGCGGAATGGAGATGATGTCCGAGCTGCCCTCTTTGAAGCTCAGGAGATGGTGATGCCCGAGATACAGGAGCAGATCCAGGACTACAGGTGACAGTGGAATGGTCACCCCAGGGAGCTCAGCATACCTCCCCCTATACCTCATGGCACTGACCCCCATGTGCCCACAGAACAAAGCGCACCATGGGCCTGGGGAGCCTATATGGGGAAAACGACCTCCTGGACCTGGATGGGGACCCACAGAAGGAGCGGCAGGTGGCCGAGAAGCAGCTGGCCCAGCTGGGTGACATCCTGTGAGTGTGGGCTGCCTGCTCCTGCCGCCTCCCCAGTGTGCTGGTTGAGGTCGGGAAGGAGAATGTGGAGTAGGAGCTGGGGGTGCTGGTGGCAGAGATGGGAGGAAGGGGCTGCAGGGGGCACGGAGAGAGCACCCTGCCCTGGGATGGCTCCCTGGGGCTGAGCAGAGGAACTCAAACAAGCTCTTTTATTCCTCTCCATCTCTCTCTGCAGGTCAAAATATGAAGAGGACAGGAGGTGAGTGACTCTCAGCCGTGGCAAGCATGCACCCAGTTGTGACTGTATTGCTATTGTTGACTAAGGAGGGGAAAGGGGGCTCAGAGAGGAGGTGCTGAACCACCCCTTTTTCGTGCTGGCCTGCAGCACCTTGTCCCAGTGCCAGCTTTATCCCTAGGGGCTATCAGGATGTCAGACCCTGGGGAAGGAGTGTCCCCAATTTTCCCTCTTGAAGGCTGCTGCCTTTCTGCCCTCCTTGTCCCTTCCCAGGTGTTCCCTGGCCAGGGAGAAGTGATCTCTTTGCCACCCCAGGCCCCACAGGATGTCCCAGTTCCATTTTCACCCTCCAATCCACGGTGCCGCATCCTGGTGCTCTGTCTCCACTCAGACTCTCTTCTCTTGCAGCTCCCCCATGGCCTTTGCCCTCAGCACATACATGAACCACACTGGCATCCGCAGCCGTGAGCCACGCGTGGCCAGCACCAGTGAGAAGGCACAGGCCCTCCCGGACAAGGACAAGTGGCTGCCCTTCTTCCCCAAAGCCAAGAAGGTGAGTTGTGTGATAGCTGCTGTCCCTCTGCTGTGCTCCCAGCTCCCTCTGCAATGTTTGGCTGGGATGGAGGAAGAGCTGTGATGTATTGCCCACGTTGTGATGCCAGCATTCCTCTCGGGTGTCCCAGCAGAGCAGCAGCACGAAGAAGGACAAGGATGCCA
The DNA here is from genome assembly GCA_028571105.1 of Tragopan temminckii. Lineage (NCBI taxonomy): Eukaryota > Metazoa > Chordata > Aves > Galliformes > Phasianidae > Tragopan > Tragopan temminckii. The sequence goes on from JAOWBP010004645.1 coordinate 179,687, forward strand.
TGGAAGACAAGAAGCGTAACCCCATCCTAAAGTACATTGCAAAGCCCAAAATGTCCCAGAGCAGTGAGTATCGGGATATTCTGGGACACTGAGCTGCTCAGCTCATTGCTGCTGGGAGATCTACAGCCTTTAAGTGGCCCTTGGGCACCCACCACCCCATAGCAGGCACTTCTCGTTTGCCACCCGTGCTCTCCTCATCCAGGCCCTTTCAAAGCCTATTGTCTCAACCTTGCTCCCAGATGGCTTTGAAGGGAGAAGGAGGGGAACTGAGCAGTGCTCACCCTGAAATTAGTTCTTGCTGCCCCATCCTGCAAGCTTGCAGGCTGCCAAGAGCTGTGGGGTGGGCTGAGACGGTGGAGAGCATGCAACAACACGTGTGTGCTCTGACACGTGTGCATGTGTGCTCTGACACATGTGTGTGTGTTCCCTCCCCTCCTGCTTTCAGTTCTTATACCATTAGCTCACACGCTCCCTTCTCTGCCTCCTCCGCTGTTGATACGCAGGATTGATTTGACATCTCATTTTTGTTTTTTTTTCCTTTCAGCATTTCATGTCCCTTTGTCCCCTGTCGAAGGTAAAAGCCCTTTTCTTTTATTTGCCATTCATCTCACGTGCTCAGTTTTGGTTTGTCCCCCCAGCACTGCTGCACCAGGCACTGGATGGGCTGTGGGGAGGGAGGAGGGCTGCCCATGGGCACTCTGGATGTCCCCGGGGAAGCCCCAGTGGTGGCCTTGGTGACATCCCACGGTGAGGGCAGCAATGCCACCATCTATCTCCTCCTGCCTGCCCTCACCGGGATCTCTCCCTTCTCTTTGCCCTAGCAGTCAAACCCGGCAATGTGAGGAACATTATCCAGCACTTTGAGAACAACCAGCATTATGAGAGCCAGGAGCCTGGCTCACAGCGTCTCTCCACTGGCAGCTTCCCGGAGGACCTGCTGGAGGGTGACGGGTAGGAGGGGTTTGGCGTGGCAATTCCTGCCCTCTGTGCATCCCTCAGCCTGATGCTCCCGGCTCTGTCTCCCTGCTGCAGATCTCGTGCTGAGGTCAAGCTGGGCCGCTCGGAGAGCTTGAAAGGCCGTGAAGAGATGAAGAAATCACGGAAAGCAGAAAACGTGCCCCGCTCCCGTAGCGATGTGGACATGGATGCCGCAGCTGAGGCCACCAGGCTTCACCAGTCAGCATCATCCTCTGCCTCCAGTCTGTCCACCAGGTGGGAGCTGCCAGCAGAGCCAGGCTAGGGGAGACAGGAGTTCCCTGTGGCTCTCAGGAGGGAGCTGGGATGGTCGAGTGCCTGCCCACTGTGTCTGGGCTCTGCACCTCACCCCTTGGGTTGGGATGCTGCCTCCTGGGCAAGCCCTGAGAATCCAGGCCAAGCTCTGGCCAGTCAGTCCTTACCTGCAGAACTTCACAGCTGATGTTTGTCGTGGGAAACCAGTTAGAATTGGGTTTAATCCACATTTGTGCCCCAAGCCCTGCATTGCAGTGGGTGGCACTTGCCCCTCACCTCAAGGGATTTGCTCCTGGGAAGTGCTGCAGGGGTGCTGTGTTGAGAGGAGAGGGCCCTGTGGGTGCCACAGGGTCTCATGGGTGATGCTCCCATCCCTCCCCAGGTCGCTGGAGAATCCCACCCCCCCCTACACGCCGAAGATGGGACGCAGGTGAGTGGCACGGCTGCTGCTGCCATCGCCTCTACTTCACCACCCCGAGCCCGCCGCCACCTCTAGGGCTGGGTCCTACAGAGCAGGAGGGTCACTGTAGAGGGGGCTGGGGGTGTCAGAGGGGATCTTCCTAGCTTCTCCCAGGCCTTGATAGAGTGCCAGGGGAAGTGATGCTCAGGCCTGCCCTGAGAGGGAGGGAGGGAGCCCCTAGATGTGCCTCCACTTGGCGCAGTCCTATGTAACGCCAGCTCCCCGTCCCAGGGGTTAGGGGGCACCTCTGTTCCCTTGTGTCTCACGCAGGAGCTTAATCGACCTATATAGATGGCTGCTGGGGGACCTAGTCTGTTAGCTCAAGAGTCAGAGGCTTGTGCTTCTTGTGCTGAAGGTCCCAGGTTCAAGCCGAAATAGGGCCCAGGTAGATATTGGCTGTGCTGGGAGTGCTGCAGGCGGGCTCATGGGGGGTAGGGCTGCAGAGTACTCCCACTGCTGCTTTTCATCCACCCAGGAGCATTGAGTCGCCCAGCCTGGGCTTCGGCGCTGACCCCTTCCTGCCTCACCTGCTGGAGGATGAGCAGGGCCAACTCTCAGACCTGGAGCCTGAGCTGGATGCACAGAACTGGCAGCACACAGTGGGCCGGGAGCTGCTGGCCAGCCTGCCACAGAAGGAGATTGACCGGCAGGAAGTGATCAATGGTGAGGAGCTAAGAGTGAGGAGCTGGGGATCTGCAGGCACAGCCCAGGGACACCTCCAATTCCTCTGCCTCTTGACAGAGCTCTTTGCCACGGAGGGATCTCACCTCCGCATCCTCCGAGTCCTCGACCTCCTCTTCTACCAGCGGATGAGGAAGGAAAGCCTGCTGTCCCGGGAGGAGCTGGCGCTGCTCTTCCCCAACCTCCCAGATGTGATTGAAATCCACAGTAAGTTTTTCCTTCCCTCCCCTCTGCCCTGTGAACCTTCCTGCAGTGGCAGCACTGCCCTGGGTTGTGCAGTGACCAGCCTTGCTGGGAACATCGTCCTCACTGTTCCAGCCCTGTTTTCTTCTGCTGGGGGCTCTCCAGAGCCTGTTATTCCAGGATCTGCCAACGCTCGTGTCTGACTGGGCTGTTTGATTGTTGCAGATCTTTGTAGCCCACTTTCAGTTTCGCTCATGGCAGCAGCAATCAAAGTTCACTGTGTCTCCCACTTCCTCCTCCAGATTCCCTCTCCGAATCTATGAAGAAGCTCCGGGAAGAAGGACCAATCATTAAGGAAATCGGGGATCTCATGCTGTCCCGGGTAAGGAGGGGTGGCTGTTCAGAGTGGATGAGGTGACTCCAGCCCTGGGGACATCAAGTCCTCTAGGAGTAGACAGAGGGTCCTGGAGGTTTCTGTACAGAGTGCAGAAGTGACCCTACTGTCACAGAGACCTGCACTGTCCCCCAGTGCCGCTCGCTCTGGGAACCAGAACATGGGGACGAAGGAGCTCTGGGAGAGCCACAGTGGGGTAGAGGTGGGCCAGGTCTGTGGGTTTCTGAGCCCACATCTTTCTGTGCCCCCAGTTCGACGGCCTGGCCAAGGAGGAGATCCAGCAGGTCACTGCTGACTTCTGCTCCTATCAGTCCATCGCGCTGGAGCTTATCAAGACCAAGCAGCGCAAGGAGACCCGTTTCCAGATCTTCATGCAGGTTCGGTCCACTCTTGGGCTGCTTCTCACCCCACGGCTCTCTTGGCTGCCCATGCTCACACCCCAGGGTCTTCATCTTCTTCCTCCTGCCCTAGGAAGCAGAAAGCAACCCTCAGTGCCGGCGCCTGCAGCTCAAGGACTTGATCATCTCAGAAATGCAACGCCTGACCAAGTACCCATTGCTGCTGGAGAACATCCTCAAGCACACTGAGGGTAGGGGCTGGAGGACTCGTGGCTCTTCTCACCCAGAGCCAATCTCAGGGCTGTGAGGAGGGTGTGCTGCTGTCCAGCCAGGATGGGTGGGTGCTGGGGGAACTCCTCCCCTCCATTAGCTCTGGGCTGGTTCCATGTGGGCTCGGGATGCAGCCATGGGTGTGAATGCTGCTCAGCTACACGGGGCAGCACTTGCTCCCCCTGACCTTCACCCTGCTCTAGCGGGCACCTCGGAGCACGACAAGCTGTGCCGGGCCCGAGACCAGTGCCGGGACATCCTCAAGTATGTGAACGAAGCAGTGAAGCAAGCAGAGAACCGACATCGACTGGAGGGCTACCAGAAACGCCTGGATGCCACCTCACTGGAGAGGACCAGCAACCCACTGGCAGCTGAGTTCAAGGTGATCCCAGCTCCTGGGGACCGAGGAGGTGCTCAGTGCCAGCACGTTCACCACTGCCCTCTCACTGCTACAGAGCCTGGACCTCACCTCCCGGCGCATGATCCACGAAGGGCCGCTCACCTGGCGTATCAGCAAGGACAAGACCGTGGGTATGGATCTCCCCTCAGGTCCTGCAGGACATGGGCCACCTCCAGCCCTGGTGGCATTCTGAGGTCCCTCTGAGGCTGTGCCAGCTGAAGACGTTGTGTCCTCAGGGCCATCCTTCCTGGGCTGTGAGCACAACCCTGAGCCTATTCTCTCTGCTGTCCGCTCCAGATCTGCACGTGCTGCTCCTCGAGGACCTCCTGGTGCTGCTACAGAAACAAGATGAAAAGCTGGTGCTCAAGTGCCACGGCAAGACAGCTCTGGGCTCCTTGGACAATAAGCAGACCTTCAGCCCTGTCCTCAAGCTCAACTCAGTGCTCATCCGCTCTGTGGCCACAGGTAGTGAGGGGACAGCAGGATGCAGGGGGTGGCAGGGGACCTGTCTTCTGAGTGTGTTCTCTGCCGTACCCTGACCTTCTCCATTGCTCTGTCCCCTGTGCAGATAAACGAGCCTTCTTCATCATCTGCACGTCAGAGCTGGGACCCCAGATCTATGAGCTGGTGGCACTGACGTCCTCCGAGAAGAACACGTAAGGGCTAAAGGGGTGCTGGTGCCATGGGCAGTGTGTGGCTGGGGAGGGGGCTCCCCAGTGTGACCCCCCCAGGAGCTGACGGTGCTCTGGGCCGGCCAGGTGGATGGAGGTGCTAGAGGAGGCGGTGCAGAGTGCCATGAGGAATGCCACCTTCCCCCCAAAGCGCCAGATGCCAGAGCCCACCCGCATGGCACATTCAAGGTGAGCAGCGTGGTCTCACTGGGAGCAGGGCTGGAGCCTGGTCTGCACTGGGTGGCACTGATGAGTGTCTCCAGCTGGTGGGGCTGGAGACATGAGTTCTCCCTGCTGCAGGAGCTACTTGCTGGAGACCCAGAGGCAGCTCCCAGGTCTCCTGGCCCCTTAGCACTGTCATCCTCCAGTCTAACCCCTCTCCATCCTGCAGCCTGGTGTTGCAGGACCCTGATGTCTCCCCCATCCTGTCCCAAGTCAGCAGCTCTGCAGCAGAGGTGGAGGAGAGCTCCTCAGGTGATTCTCCGTGCTCAGTTATCCATCTGTTCCTGGGGTTGGGACACAACCCTGAGCTCTCCCCTCTCCCTGCAGCAGATGACAATCCCACGGAGCTGCTGGGCAGGGAGCAGCCCCCGGTGCTGCTGGAGGAGCCGGAGAGCAGCGAGGTGGAGGAGGAAGAGCTGCCTGCTGGATCCCTGCATACAGAGGTGTCTGATGCTCTCCCGGAGCCCTCCATGTGCCTGGCACTGCCAGTTCCCAGCCCGGCCGAGGGATTGGCCGAGGCAGCCCTGGAGGATGGTGAGTGGCGCTCAGGGGGATTGGGGAGGCCCACCCTGTGATGTCAAACTCCCCCAACCTTCCTCTCCCACCGTCCCAGTGGAGAACCTGCGGCTGCTGATCCTGCGGCGGCTCCTGCCCAGCCGTGACACAGAGCCTGAGGATGACCTGACACCCACGCCGTCGGTCATCGGGGGTACCCACACCTGGGACTCGGTGCTCTCCAGCCAGGATTCAGCCTCCCAGGAGGTGCTGGCTGATCCCCCCAGTGCTGCCGAGGAGCCAAAGCCCCGATTGGCGTGGGAGGAGCAGAGTGAGACGGGTCCAACAGTGTCTGCTGAGGAGCAGAGCAGCTACAAGGTGGTCCGGAAAGGTATGGAGAGCTGCCAGCCCCCAACCGGGCACGGGGGGGCACCTGGGGACTGTTCCTTTCTTCCCCTCGCTGGGATTTGGGGTCTCTCTGCATGAGCTTTGGTGGATCAGAGCTGGGGTGCTGGTGGTGGGCTCTGATGGGTGCTGGTGGTGGGATGCTAACTGATGCTGGGGTGCTGGTATTTGGGTGCTGGTGGTGAGGAGCTGATGGGTGCTGGTGCTGAGATGCTAATTGGTTTTGGGATGCTGACTGATGCTGGGATGCTGACCAATGCTATGCTGGTATATGGGTGCTGGTGATGGGATGCTGATTGGTGCTGGTGGTGGGTGCTGGTGGCGGGGCCAGCTCACCCCCTCCCTCTCCCTCCCCCCTCTCTTTTTGGGGTGCACAGCCCCAGCGGAGGGTGCTCAGGAGGCCACGCCCTCGCCAGGCAGCAGCCAATCAGAAACTGAGCTGCAGGAAGGAGGCGGAACTAATGTAGATGGTAAAGAGACCCCCATCCCTTCCTGGGGGTGTCCTTGAGTCCCCAGAGCTGTGTTTCCCCATTATGCCCTTCTGTTCCTTGAAGGCAGCCATGTCCTTCAAGGGGACACATGTCCCTGGGGGGTGCTGTATCCTTGGGGAGGCGTGGGAGGGGGCCATGTCCCCGAGGGCTGTCCCCACAGTTGAGGCCACTGAGTGCCACTGCAGCCCCGATGCCCCCCACCACACTAACACTTCTCCTCCCCTCCCTCACAGGTAACTATTTCTACGTCAGCATGCCCGCTGGGCCTCCTGACCCTGCGCCGCCTCCAGGACCCCCCCAGGCCATCCAACCTGAGGAACCCCCGAGGCCCAGCGCTGCTGAGGGTCCCCCAGACCCACCCGGCCCCCTCCATGATGTCGACCTCATCTTCCGCACCATCGAGCAGCTGACGCTGAAACTCAACAGGCTGAAGGTGAGCCCCAGCCGAGGGGGGATATAACAGAGTGGGAAACCTCAAACCTGTGCCCTCCCCACCCTGACGTTGTGCCCTTTCCCCTCGGTGCCTCCCCAGGCTGTGGAAGCTGCCCACCGGGAGCTGCTGCGGTCCCTGGGTCACAGCTCATCTGCAGACACCACCCCCGTGGGGCTCCCAGCCCCTGGGATGGAGGGGTGGTCCCAGCGCCCCCACAGCCCCGAGGCTGACAGCCCCCTGACCCGCTCCCTGCGGAGCCTGCAGGGCCACAGCACCAACATCCCAGGTGAGCAGCTGCACCCCATCTCCTTTCCCTTGGGTCTCCATTTCCCCATCCCCCTCATCACCCCACTTTTTGCCACCCTCCTCACTTACCCTTCTTGCCCCATTCTGTCCCTCTTCAGTATCTTCTCCCCATCCTCCTCACCCCTTTCTCCCACTTCCTAATTGTCCCCTTAGAATGATTGGGGTCGGAGGGAAACCTTCATGCACCCTCTGACTCCAACTCCTCCCCCCTCACACCCCCCTTATCTCCCCTCCTCCAGGCTGCAGAGCCCCCTTGGCCGAAGACCCCGCGCACACCGCCGACCTTTAGCCACGGAGCGGGGTGGGGGTCTCCCCCCCACAATCACTCAAAGCTGGGGAGCTGCCCACCAGCCCCCTCCACCCCCTGGGGGCTGGGAGCAGTGCCAGCCTCACTCCGGGGGGAGGGGACTCCTCTTGGAAGGAGGGAGCGCGGGACCCCTGGGCCCCCACCCCACCCTGCATGGCAGCCCCAGCCTGGCTCCCTGCACCCCTGGCCGCGAGCGCTGGATCTAGTCTGTATAAATGCACTTTGTTTCGTTCCTCTCCGTGCTGCGGCCCGCCGCTCCCCGCTGACTATAAATATGTACGTATGTGCACCCGTCGTGTAAATAACCCCCCCTGTCCTCCCCCCTGTGTCACCCCCATTGGGGACAGCGTTGTCCCCAGGGCTGGGGCGAAGGGCAGCGTCCGCCCATCCCACGCGTAGAGGCGAGGCCGGCGCTGGGGTGTCTGATATATATAATATATATAATAGAGCCAAGACTGACTGGTTGCTGTTTGATGCTGTATAATCTGTTTTATTTTCTTCCTTTCCACGGTAAAGAAATTGATTGTTATTATTTTTTAAAGAAAAGCCCAGAAACGTGCTGTTTTTCACCCATAGGCACACGTAGGGCTCATGGATACAGACTGGGGGTTTGCTCCCTCCACCACTGTACGCTGGCAGCTGGGGGGTGTCTCAGTTACCCACTGAGCTGGAGAAAGGCACGGGGGTCCCAAAGCTATGGATGCTATAGAGGTTCTTACTGGGTGGAAGGATGCCCCCGGGGGGCAGGGGAGAACTACTGGAGCTCCTACGGAGATCCCACAAGGGCTGAGGGTCCCGGATCACAGCCACCTCACTGAGTGCATACCCATGACAACGTGCGAGGTGGGATCAATAATTAGATGGGTGGACGGACCCGAAAGGGACGCGGTGTTACGCGGAAGGAGCGGTCGGGGCAGCGCTCACTCCGAGCCGTTAGGGGTCGCTGCAGGCTCCATCCGCGCCCTTATATAGGACTCCGGAGGCTCACGGCGGCACCAATCGCTGCGCCGCTGCTGAAGCCCCATTGGTCCATTTTTGAGCCAATCGCTGGCAGCAGCCGTAGCCATTTCCAGCCAATCACCTCGCGCGCTTTGGATCCGCCTTTGGGCCGTCGAAGCTCCGATCCTTGCCCCCCCCCCAAACGCGGTTTCTATGTCAACCTCCGACCGCGCTGGGCTCTCCCCGCGTTCTTTCCTGGGCTTGGTGCTGCTGCCAGCAGCAGTTTTATTTATTTATTTATTTTTTTAACGTGGAAAATAGTAGTTAAAAAATAAATTTATTAAAAAGAAGCCCAGAAAAACGCTGCTTCTCGTAGCACTCAGGGATCCTGGCTGTGCTCTTCCTCATCCTCTACAAGCTTGGGGAGGGGGTCCCGCTGCAGCAGCAGCTCCTGGAGCCGGGTAAAAGCAGCACAGGCACTGGAGAAGCTGTTCCTCTAAGACAGGGACACAGGGAGTAAGGCCGTGCCTTGCCAGCACCCCCCCCCCCACTGAGCCCAGCTTACATTCAGTGAGAGGCNNNGCAGCCCCTGTTTCCCTCCAGCTCCCTCCTGCTGCTCCTGCCCCTCCACCGCAGCCAGCAATGCGCCCAGGCCTCGCTCTGTGATGCGGTTATCTGCAGGGGGAGGACACGAGCCATGGGGATGGGGCTGTGCTGCAGCCAGGCCCCCCCAGCCCCACACTCACGGGACAGGTTGAGGTTGAGCAGCACCCGGTTACCAGGCAGGATGACACTGCCATCACGGTGCAAGCCTGGCTCCAGCAGTGGGTGGCTGGGCTCAGCTAGATCCCCTGCCTGGGCACAATGGCAGGGGTCCCGAGGATGCGGGGACAACAGCAGAGGGTGCCCCCCCACCAAAGCCCCTCTGTGCTGCTCACTTCAGTGCTCTGCTGCTCCTCGATGGCACCCTTTGCACCACGGCTGCGGCTGGGTCGGGGGTCTGAAGGGGCCGTCACTGCAGGAAGAGCAGAATGGGAGGAGCTGAGTCAGGAGCAGCTCCCCCAGCGTGCCCCCCAGCACCCTGACTCACCCTTCTTGCTCTGCTTGCTCTTGTCCTTCCGCTGCAGCTCCTGCAAAGGGCAGCAAGCTCAGCCCCACTGCACCCCTTGGGCAGCACTGTGGGACCCTCTGTGACCCCCACCCAGCACAGGGAAATGGGGAAACTCAGGGACAGCTACAGCACCACCCACCCCCAGACACCCCCAGCAGGGGTACCCAAAAGACCTCATGTTGAGATCCCACGTTGACTGCCTGCATCCTCACCTTCTTTTTGGTTGTGCCCATGCGCTGCTTGGCTGGAGACAGCTTGTCTGCAGCTGCACTGCCCTGCAGGCTCAGGGCATGCCCACTGCTGGATTCAGCCTGCTTGGAGATGTCAAAAAGAAAGATGCTCAGGGATAGGACCCTCAAAAGGCAAAGTTCCCACCTACCCCACACCCAAAGCTCACTGCACGGGGCTGTCCCTGCTCCTCCATCAGCAGCCGCCTCCGCTCCACCACCTCCTCGTGTCTCAGCTTGAAGGGCTGCAGCACCTCTGCCAGCTTCACTGCCCCTGCGTCCCCAATGCGGTTGTGGGCCAGGGACAGGGAGAGCAGTGAGCGGTTCCAGCGCAGCCCCTGGGGGGGGGGGAAAAATGAGAAAGAAACAGGGAGGGGGCACAGGCAGCATTCAGCTCCACCGTGGCCCTTCTGCCCCCACCTCAGCAATGTGCTCTGCACCCACGTCAGAGATGCGGTTGAAGCTGAGGACCAGCGACAGCAGGCTGTGGTTGGAGGAACTCATGCTGGAGAGGCCCTGTCCCAGCAGTCGTGCAGCCCTGTCATCAATGCAGTTGTTGCGCAGAGACAGGTGGGACAACCTGGGGTTGAGGGGAGGTGGGAGACATTGGGTGGTCATTCTGTAGCTGGGGATCTGAGCACTGTGCCAAAGGATGAGCCTGGCACTCACGTGCTGCTGGCCCCCATCAGCACGTGGAAGGAGTGCTCTGGCAAAGGGTTCCCCTCCAGGGTGAGCGACCTGTGGGGTAAAACAGCACCAAGACTATCTCAATTAATGACAACAAGAACTCCAGCTTCCCCCCCCACCCCACCTACCAGAGACGGGGGCACCTTGCCACCATCATGCCCAGCACAGGCAGCATGTTATCAGTCAGACCAGCGCTCCAGAGGCTGCAGGGACAGATGGCATCACTCGGTCATTCCCACCACTGGGCACCCGCACCCTCCCCATACTCACTTTAGGGCCTTCAGGTTGCCCAGGGCAGGCAGGCACTTGCTGAGCACACCCAGCATCTCTTCTCCCACTTTCCAGCCTGCAGGATGCAAGAGATGGGATAGGGGAAAAGTTTCTAGCCATGGCTTCAGCCACCCAAGGGGCTGGGAGCAGCAGGGGGAGAGCTGGCATGGCTCACTCCTCTCCAGTGCTGTTTCCCCACCTCGCAAGAAGACCCCACAGATGCTCCGGGGGTCACTGTCATTCTGCAGCTCCACCTGGATGCAGCGCTCTCCCGGTCTGCAAGGCTCTGCACCCTCAGCTGTGGGTGAAGCAGTGTCTGAAGAACCAAATCTCTCCCTCTCTGCCTCCCAACCATCCCCATTCCCTCACTTGCTGCACAGGAAGGCCGCACGGTGACCCTGGGGATGGAGGTGATGCCAGCCCGGGCACAGAGCTCTGTCAGGTCTTGCTGCAGAAGCCCACAGCACTGGTACTGCTCTTAAAAGGAACACAGGGTGTGAGGAGGGATCCCTTCAGTCCCCCCTGCCCCCCATTTTACCAGGCTCAGCCTTACCAGCACCTTGCTCAGCTTTCTGCTCACTCTCCATCTCTGCAGTCACTGGGAGAGTCTAACACCAGGCAATACACTCCCTCTACCCACCGTATTCTGGCAGCTTGGGCAGAGTGGGTGTCACAGTTACCCCCTGAACCAGAGGATGCTACAGAGATCCTCAATGGGGAGGAGTTTCAGGGTGGGAGAACTGTGTGGGCTTCTATGGAGGCACCATGAGGGGCTGAAGGTCCCGGTCCGGTCCCACCTCACCATTTGAGCGCGGCCCCGCGGTCGACGTAGACGAGAAGCGGACGACGAAGCACCAGCAGCAGCACGGAGCGCCGAGCGAGAACGGGGAACTGTGAGCGCCCTCCTCGCGCTTTTATAGGCGGTGCGCCGCTGCTGAAGCCCCATTGGTCCGTTTCTGAGCCAATCGATGGGCGCTGTCACCATTCCAACCAATCAACCGCGCGCGCTCCGGCTCCGTTTTTCGGACCATTGCTGGGAGAGTCGTGGCAAAACCTCTGGGCCCCGCCCACCGCCGCCATCGGACCAATCACCGCGCGCGCTTTC
>JAOWBP010004645.1:197402-219320 GCA_028571105.1 Tragopan temminckii
GGCACAGCGGGGGGGTGAATCCAGGGGGGCAGGCACAGACCCCACTCAAGGGATCGCACGGGGCTCCACGGTGGCAGTCACAGCGGTGCTCGCAGTCCTGGCCCCACGAGTGCTCATCACACTCTGCATGGGTAAGAACACTGCTGTGTCCCAGGGACCAGCCCCAGTCACAGCCCTACCTTCATCTCCATCACCACCTCCATCCCAAGCCTACCTCCAGCCCAGCCTCCACCCATCTCCATCCCCAACTCCATCCATTCCCATCCCCATTGCTGTCCCCATCCCATCCCCAACTTCGACCCCATCCCCATCTCATCTCTTTCCTTTATCTTTCCCTGTTCACCCCCAGGACACCTCACTGCAGCATCCCTATCATTGTCCCCATCCCATCCCTAACTCCGACCCCATCCCCATCCCCATCTCATCTCATTCCTTTCCCTTTCCCTGTTCACCCCCAGAACATCTCACCGCAGACCCCCACAAAACCCCACAGCCCCACTCCATCCCCCCAACCCAGGGGTGGTCCCTGTGACCCCTCCCCACTCACTGCTGGAGCAGTCATGTCCCCTCCAGCCTGGCTCACACTGGCAACGCTCGGGGGCCACGCACCGCCCATGGACACACTCCTGGGTGCAACGCGCTGCAGGCACACAGCTGGGAGGTGAGCAGAGGGGCAGCCCAGGACCCCCCCTACCCCCCCATCCACCCCACTCACGGACGCAGGTGTCCCTGTTCTCATAGTAGCCCAGGCAGCACTGGTAGCGCCGGCGGTAGTCGGTGCGCACCACCTGTCGGTACTCCGTGCGGTACACAACCCTGTGCCAAAAGCAGAGCCGTGAGGATGAGGTGCAGGAGGACACCCCTACGTGAACCCCCCCTCAGCCATGGGGCACCATCCAGTGGGACAGCCCCCATTAGCTGTATGGGACACCATCCCATTGGCCACGGGACAGCCCTGCAGCAGGGCAGGAAGGCATTGCGCTGGGCACCAGGATGCTCCATGCAGTGGGGTGGAGGGGGGAGTTTTGCTGGGGTCTTGGCTCAGCCCTCACCTTTGCTGCGGGCAGGGCTGTGGCAGTCCTGGTGTCCCAGTGCAGGGCTCAGTGGAGGTCACAATGTGGGGTTTGGCATATGATTCCTTCACCGCTACTGTAAAGCTGTTGGGGAAGAGGGTGCGGGGTGGTGGGTGGTCCCATGGGTGCCCCCAACCCGGTGCCCCCAGCACAGCTCCTACCTCTCCCAGTAGCTGCAGACGTTGGGGTCGCTGGGGTGGAGAGCGGCCAGGAGGCAGGCATGCAGTGCCAGTGCCACGGTCCTCAGCACCATCCTGCATGGAAGCACCGAGCTGGGCTCACACACACTGCTCTCCTGCTCCCCACCCACCGCCCCCGGCCCCGGCCTNNNGCGGGGCTGGGTCTGCATTCCTGCATGCGGGGGAACGGCTCCAACCCGGCCTGGCTGCCAAAGGGAAACTGAGGCACAGCCACACGGGTGGCCCCAGTGATGTGCGGGCCCCACAGAGAGACAGAAGTGCTGTGGCCATGGAGCTGTGCCCACCGTGCCCCACAGCACTGCACATCCCCCCTGCTTAGGTATCACTCAGCCCTACCGTACAGCTGCTCCTGAGGCAGGTTCCAAGGACCCCATCCTGGGGATGGCTCCTCTCCCACAGCACTGGAGGCAGCCCACAGATTGGGACACTGCGTGGCACCGGGGTGACCTGTCCCTAGGGATGGATATGGGGGCACTGAGGGCACAGGGGAAGCTGGGGACATCAGGCTGACCCATCCCCAAGGCTGGATGCTGGGCATTTGTTGACACCAGTTTGCACTGGGGCCATCAAGCTGAACTGTCCCCAGGACTGAACATGAAGCACTGGAGGACAGCAGGGATGCATCCTGACATCTCCCTGCCTTCGGATCCGCAGTCCCATCTCAGGGACGTGGGGATGGGAAGGAGTTAACCCCCAAGCCCTGGCAGCCTCCCTGCATGGCCCCGTTTCAACGCTTTTAGTATTTATTTGCCGCTGCGTTTCCTGGATCTGCTGGGCTCTTGCTCAACCGAGCGCAGGACGGGCGCTGGGAGCACAGCCAGCTCCAAACGGGGCCACGCACTGCAGCATTTCGGGGTGCATTGGGGCTTCTGCAAGACCCAACAGGAGAGAATGGCGGGGACCCGTGAGCTGTCCCCATTTGGCACCAGGACCCCATCCCAGCATCCCTGAGCAGCACAGTGTGTCCTGAGCACACAGCACCGTGTTTTTGGGGGATGGCTGCAGCTCTCCGGTATGCACACATGTGCTGCAGGAGGAAGCAGAGGTTTCCTGCCCCTCGCAGCTGGATTCATGGATTCACAGCCATTTCCTCAATGCCTAGGGACATCCCAAGGTGCCACCCTTGATGTCACCCTTCTCCTCCTCCTCCTCTTCCTCCTCCTTCTCCCCATGGGCTGCTCTGCCTCCGTACAACAGCACGGTGAGAGGTGAGAGGTGAGGGGTGACCCCACCACAGCAGCCTTTCCTCGTCCCAAAGCAGCGCCATTTTTCTGCTGGAAAAAGCGTTTAGTCAGAGAATTTCCCCCATTTCCCTTCAGGTCCCAGCGGCCGTTTCCAGGGTGAGTAATTGCTCGCCCGCTTCCGAGCCTCCCGCCCTGCAGCTCTCCTCCCCAGTTCGGGACCCCTGAGCCCTCCCCACAGCCCCATCCCCACTCCAGCAAACCCACGCTCTGGGGGGGGCCAGGGCCCCAGAGCTGCTGAGAACAACAGGAACCGCTCAGAGATGCTGGCAGGAAAAGCGAGGAGTCATCAAAACACGGCCCCATCTGGTGCTAATTGGGATGTGGGGGCCGGGATACCCAGCATTGTCCTGGGGGCACCACAGAGACCTCCAGGAGCTGCTCCTGTGCTGCCCCACGGACTCCCCCAGACCCTCTCCAGAGCAGGGAATGGTGTGTCCCCATCCTTGGGAGCTCCAATCCCATCTGGGGACAGGGACAGGGTGGCACCGATGCGCCCCAACCTGACATCGCCCTCACCCTGGGATGGTTGCATCCCAATGACCAAATCCTGCTTTGAACCAGGCAGAAGGAAGGGAGGGGAAATCCCCAAAGGTTGGGGACAATTATCCTCACCCCTCAGCCCTCAGCCCCCCAGTCCATCTCCTTGTCTTTTTCCTCCCAGTGCGACGCAGGTCGGAGAGCATCGCCCGCAGGCACTGGGACCCGTAGCCCCACATTGTGCAGCATGGGAAGATGGGGCTGAGGGTAGAGATGTGGCTCCTGCAGTGTCCCCACTGGAGACACAGAGCCCAGGAAGGGCCCCGCAACCACTATCTCTGCCCTGGTGCTTCCTACACCGCGGGCTGACGCGTTTCCTTCGGGGTTGTGAGCATCGTGGGGACACTGCGGGGATAGGGACAGGGATGGGGACAAGGATGGGGACAGGGATAGGGACAGGGATAGGGATAAGGATGGGGACAGTGTCCACTTAGTGTCAGCTCTGGGGTCACTGCAGTGTCACCGCTCCATCCCACGCTCCCCCTACCATTCCCATGCCACCGTCCCTATGGCACCCCAGAGCCCCCCGCACAGGACCTGGACCCCCCTTTGCCACCCCAGTGGGACTCCAACCCCGGGACCGCGCTCTTCAGGACCCTCACCTGGCCGGGCCGGGCCGGGACAGGACCGAATAGGACGGGACGGGGCCGGTGCTGCCCGAGCTCTGCGTGGTGGAAGCTCAGCGCGGCCGTCGGAAGCAGAGGGAGGGCCCGGAGCTGCTCTCAGGAAGTTTGGACTCAGAGACAACTACGGAAAAGGGGAAAAAAAAAAAAAAAAAAAAGAAAGAAAAAAAATAACCAACACTTTTTTTTTTTTTTTAAACTTTGCTGGCCAGAAACCAACAGGTTTGGAACAAAAACATCACCGGGGCCCGAAGCGGGGCGGGGCGGCCCCTTGGGGACACGCCGTGTAGGTCCGGTCCCGGAGGCTTTGTGGAACGGTGCGGGAGCGGCTCCGCATCCCGGACGGCCCCGGGCGATCCTCGCGGTGCGGTCGGATCGGGTCGAGCTCCGGGGGCTGCGGGCAGCGAGCGTCCCCCGGCCGAACAGCAGCATCTGGTGGCGGCTGCGAGCAGAGCCGGGCTGAGAGCAGAGCAAGCGTCGTCGCGGTACCGGCGTATGTTGTGCTCCCATCCCTGCATCCCGGCCACGCAGCATCCCCGTGTTGCAACATCTTTGCAGCTCAGGATCCTCGCCAAACATCATCCCCCACGCCCTGGTATTCCCGGCAGTGCTTCAGCCCTGCAGCGCAGGCACACGTTGTGCTGGCATCCTCAGTTTGCATCACCTTGGGATCCAGGTTGTGCATCACTCTCACAGTGTGGGTTCCCAAGCCGTGTGCTACTCCTGTACCCCAGGCACGCATTTTCCCTTCTTGAGCACACGCCAGCCCAAATTTTGGCTCTTCTAGCCATGCTACATCCCTGCACCCTGCACACATCTGCATCCCAGCCACACGTCATCCCTACATCACGGGATACCCCATCACACAACCCCTCTTCCCCCCCCACTCCAACATCCCATGCTCTGTGCCCATGTATCACCCTGCATCCTGGGCTCCCCATGCATATTTCATCCCCACACAGCAGCTCTGTGCTGGGGTCCCCACACTCAGCCCCACGCATTGCCCCCTCCCCATATCCAGCCTCTCCCCTCTCCCAGCAAGCACGTACATTAGCTGGCCTCAACTGATGTCAAGGCGCCATTAATTGCCTCTTCTCGTTACAGTAATAGCTCTAATCACTCATAACGATTTTCACATCCCAGCGTGGCTTTGCTGTTCCCCCCCTGCCCACTTGGTCTCCATTAGGATGCAGCCCACCCGCAGCCATAGGGGCTGCCCCAAATGGCTCTGCCTGGAGCCATTGAGGACGAGAACACAAGGGTTACAAGTCGGAGACAATGGGACCAGGATGGGGACACCGGAGCTGGGAACTGGGCAGAACTGACCCCCCCCTGCTGCTCTTAAATAAGGCATCCCTGTGGTCACCGGGAAATGCTGCTCTGGGACACTTCAGCAGCACTTCAGCTGCGCCTCATTAGTGTTGAGATGCCTCTGCAGCCCCCCTGAGACCTCCAGGCCGGGGGGAACTGGGCCCACAAGTGCACTTAGGAGACACATGGGGTCCGGTCAGTGCTCATCCACCCCAGGACCCATGGCGCCGGGATGCAGCTGCAGCCCATATCTGTCACCACCACCATATGGTCCCCCCTAAGGTGGGAAACCCCGAACTGGGCAATCCCATACACAGTCCCTGTAACGAAGCAGCCCCCGGGGCCTCCTCCTGCCCCATCCCTGTGGGGTGCCCCACAAGGGCATTCCTGGTATCACAGCTCCATCTGAAGTGGGAGCAGAGCCAGCAACATGGGCAGAACTAGAGGTAGCCCGGATCCAGGCAGGATGAGGCTGCACCGTGAAAAATCCCTTCGCAGCCCCATCGGATACAGGATGAGGTCTGGGACCCTGGCAGGGCCCTGTCCCCAGCTCGGCTGCTGTGCTGCTAAGAAAGGAACTTTCCCAAGGAGCAGAGCCGTTAATTACCTCATTGCCAGAGTCCATTACCGCTCCCCCTGGAGCAGCTGAAATGGAGAAACTGTGGGGTGGGGATAAATCAATCAGAGCTGCACATTTCTGGGAGCGGGGCTTAACCCTTCCCTCTCTGCCCCACGGGGAAACTGAGGCACAGCTGCAGGGAAACCCACACCAGGTCGTCGTCCCCCCCCGTGCACGTGGTGCTCTCATACCGCCATGCTCAGGTCCTTTTTGGGGCAGTTTGGTCTTTTTCCTGTGCTTGGACAGCGCGTGGCCGCTGCTTCCCCTCTGCGGGAAGAGGCAATTTGCAGTGCAGCGCTGGAAAAGCTCACAGTTGTAATCTTGTTCCTTCCTCAAATTAGATAAGAGGGAAAAGCCCATAAATCAGTGCAGGCAGAGATTAGAGAACCCCAAGGAAGGAGGGCACTCTCCTCTGGTCATGCATAAGTGGGGACACTGCCACCACCTCATGAATAAGGGCTGTATGTGGGGCACCACTTGCCCCCCCTGGTCCCAGCAGAGCTCTGGGGCCAAACAAGAGGACAGGAACCACAGTCCCACTGCAAAGCAGCCGTTTGAACACCTGCATGGCAGCCCCAAGGCTCGCTGCCTCAGTTTACCCATTGATTCAGGGCTGGCATTGGGTGCCACCCATTTTGCTGGCCACCACATCCCACCCTGGGGCTGGCAGCCAGAGCTTTGCCCTCTACAGGGAGGGGATTGCAGGGGCTGTTACATGCCAGGGACACTGAGGATGGCTCTGGTTTCCTACTTCTGCTGTGCTGCATGCAGTCCCAGCCATCCGGCACAGTACAGCACTACAGCAACGCACCGTGGCACAGTGCTGCTCCATGGCATGGCAATGCACCGTGCCTCAGTTTCCCCAGATCTCCTCTTCCCTCTCCTTATCTCAGGTCACAGTGGGTAATAAAGGAGCTGCCAGGGCCCAGCCTGCACTGCCTAATTAGCCAGATGAAATCAATTCTGCTCCATTACAGTCAGATCCAGGTCTCAAACATTACCAAGGCGGCCGGAGAGCCCTGGGAAGGATGATTAAGTGGACGCTACAGGGCATTTGATAACCCCATGGCTCCGGTGACAGTGCGTGGGGAAGGGAGGGCTTTGCCCTTTGTTTGGGGGTTTGGCTTCTTCATCCCTTTGTGCACAAAGGGTCCCCACCCCCACACCTCTAGCACAGGGATTCACCTGCTGTGCACAGCCCTGGGTCAGCTAGAGAGTCCCTGAAGTGTCTCCATGTCCCTCTCTGGGCTGGAGACAACATCCCCCTCACCTGCACCTTGGCTTTGCACAACCTCACTCCTCTCCTAACCCAAACCCACCCGTCAGCACCATCAACCCACACCTCACTCAATGCCATGGAATGGGGACAAGCCATCCCCATGCCACTACGTCCCCTCTGCTCCCCTTCCCCTGCCCCAAAAAGCAGACTTTCTTCCCAGAGCACCTCCCCCTCCCTGCACCCAGCAGACACTCCATGGGCAGCCAGCTGGCAGCTCAGCAGAGAAGTGGACACTTTTATTACCGACCAGGATCACCGCAGACTGGGAGAGCACGCAGGGCATCCACCTAGCCAGGCACTGGGATGGGGAGGGATGGAGCAGCCATGACACTGAGCAGCCATGTGCCCCCCGTGGGGCTGGGGGTCCTGGTTGTGTCCCTCCAGGGGCAAACCCACAGTGGGGAAATGCCACAGCCTCCCACGGGCACAGCTCCAACCCTACAGCCCCCCAGGGGGCTCGCCGTGACAAACAGAGTTTAAGCCCTCTCCAGCATCAGGGCATCAGTCCAGGGTGTGGGGACAGTGGGAGCAGTGCCAGCAACTCCAGCCAGCTTGGGGGTGATGGGGTTCCCTCTCAGCCCAGAATGTCCAGGTAGATGGGAGGAGTCTTGACCAGGGCCTGCAGGCGGCTGTGGATGTCCTGGATGCGCTGGCGCTGCTGTGGCTCTCGCTGCCAGCAGCTCTGCATGATGTCATACACCTCAGAGGGACACGTGCGGGGCCGCTCCAGCTCCCGACCCTGCGTGATGCACTCGATGGCCTGTGGGAGCAGGGGGACATGGAGCCCACAGCCCCCATCCGGACCCCACAGAGCGAGGGGGTCCCTCGTTTTCCCCCATCCCACATGTGGACGTGGTTCCAAGCCCAGCTCCATGCTCAGCCCCACGTGCAGACCCCACGTTGAGCCCACCTCGGTGTTGGAGAGCTGGTACCAGGGCTGCTTCCCGTAGGTGAAGATCTCCCACAGCACCACGCCAAAGCTCCAGATGTCACTCTCAGTGGTGAACTTGCGGTACAGGATGCTCTCAGGGGGCATCCAGTGGATGGGCAGCATGGTCCGACCGCCCACCTGCACAGAGCAGAACAATCAACGTGGACCCCCCCCCCTGGCCCTCCCCTTCCCAAACCCCCACTGAGTGCTCAGCAGCACCATTAAATATGGATGGGGCTGTGGAAGGGGCAGCAGATGAAATGGAAATTTGAGGCAGGGAGGGTTTGGAGCTCACCCGGTAGTAGTCGGTGCTGTAGATATCACGGGACATGCCAAAGTCCCCAATCTTCACCACCAGGTCGTGGCCCACCAGGCAGTTGCGGGTGGCCAGGTCACGGTGCACAAAGTGCAGGGATGCCAGGTAGACCATACCTGAGGCGATCTGCGTGGCGATTTGCAGCATGTGGCTCAGTGTCAGCTGCCCACAGGGCTGCCCCTGCCCTTGGTCCAGGATCTTGGCATCCGGCCCGTGGGACCTGGCAGAGCAGAAGTGCTCAGTGTGCATGTGTGTGTGCACAGGGAAAAGGTGTGCAGGTGTGCGTGTTTGTGCCTGGAAGCGTGTTTGCACATGTGCTGGGAAATGCTGTGTGTGCATGCAGGGAAAGTACATGCATGTGTGCAGCCATGCAAGGTGCAGTACACCTGTGTGCACGCATGGTGGGGAAGGGAGTGCATGTGTGTGTGCATGCCCACAGGAAGGCATACACGTGTGTGCACACGTGTCTATGCCCAGGATGGAGAAGGCTATGTGCATGCTGGGAAAGTGTGCAGCCATGCCAAGGAAAGCCATGTACCTGTGTGCATGCATGCTGAAGAACACATCGACCTGTGTGTGCATGCATGCAGGCAGGGGAAACCAGGCATAAGAGTGCACACATGCAGAGGAAGCATGCACACACACACACGTGCATGCATATGGGGCTAGTGCACAGATGAGAGCACCCACAGCAAGGAATCCCATGCATGCACATGCCAGGAATGCTGTGCACACATCGGCGGCGCTGAGCTGGGAGGGTTGTACATCACTGGGCGCCAGGAGGTGTGAAAGCAGCAGGCATGCACAGAGCCAGGGTGTGAGCGGGCCAGGGGCTGCACACTGCTTTGATGCCCAGTGCTGCTGACAGCTGGGCTGGGGAGGCCGGGCCAGGAGCGGGGGGCTCTGCTCGGCAGAACCATTAATGCCAAGTCCCATAACAATAATCATAAAAGCCACGTCTCAGAGCTCATCGCGTGGCCACTAAAGCGATGCCTCTGGCAGCCCCCCCGTCTATCAGCAATACCTGGGGGGCCAATCGAAAAGTCTCTGCTTATTTCAGCTGATGGCCAATCTCTCTCTATTTAAGCCTCTCAGACAGCTAATCTAATCAATATTGCAAGGAGGGCTGCATTAGCAGCGAGCGCAGAGCGGCTGTCTGAGCCACGCTGATGGAGTGGGGAGGGGGCGCGGGGCTGGGCCCACCTGAGGAAGCGGTTGAGGTCTCCGTGCTTCATGTACTCGAAGACCATGATGAGGGGCTCACCCTCGGTGCACACACCATAGAACTTGACAATGTGCTCGTGCTGCAGCACCGTCAGCAGCTCTGCTTCCCGCTGGAAGTCGAGCCGCGCGCTCTCCGTCACCTCCTTCAGCGCCTGCAGGCACATGGTGTTAACCTGGCACCGACCACCCCAGGACCCCCATCCCCAACCCCTCACCTTCACAGCCACCAACGTCTTCTCCTGCTCCGGGAGGAGGTGGGAACATTCGGCCAGGAAGACTTTCCCAAAGGCGCCCTCGCCCAGCTCCCACGTGAGCACGATGTCACGGCGCTGCACATGGTGCACACCTGGGGGACCCGCACCCATCAGCCCTGAGCCTTTACCCCAGGAGGACACTGGGGAGCAGAGGGGGATGCTGGGGGCCCCCAGCCTTACAGGTGTTGCAGAAATACTGTGGGTTCTCAATGAAGTTGCTCTTCAGCCCATCCAGCTTGCTCTCTGTGGAGGACACAGGGCTGCTGCCCAGGTTCATGAAGTGCAGCGACATGGCCAGGTCGTCCTCCTGTGCCAGCACAGCTGAGCCTGCAGGGACAGGGGCACATGGACAGGGCCATCACAGAGGGGTGAGGGGAGCTTTGTGCAGCAGTGCCAGGTGCTGCCGAGCATCCCCCCCACCAGCCCCAAGGGAAGCCAGCGCGATCAAACCCATTTGCAGGCTGAATCCATTCCAGGAGTGAATTAGCAGCTGCTGCCCGCACTGCCTGGCCCCGCAGGGCCCCACCGCCACCCAATGCCCCCAGGGGGTGCCAGGCAATGGGGACCCATGGGGACCATTGCCCTATGGCTGTGCCCCCATCCGGTGCAGGCAGAGGGGACTCACGGTTAATGCCGAACTTGGAGCGGCTCCCACACTTGTTGAGTATGATGAGCATGACGGAGAGAAAGAGGGAGGCGAAGACAGCCAAAGCCACGGCCACGGAGACCTGGAGACAGAAGGAATGGTGGGGATGGGGCCGGGATCCTGCTGCAAAGCCAAGGACAGCACCCTTCTCCCAGCCCTGGCAGCAGAGGTGGTGGCAAATCTACTGGGGAAACTGAGGCACAGGGGAGGGCAGGCGGCTGCCTCCATCCTGTCCCATCTCACCTCACCTTGCCTCTGGTTTGCCTTCACTTTAAGCACTGCTTTGCTTTCCCACAGGTGTCCTTGTGCCCTCTGCCCCAAATCACAGAGCACCCCATTCCAGTTGAGCCCTCACCCCAAATGTGTGCTCATCCGCTGTCTCCACGGGGCCCTCCAGAGAGCTGTTCCTGGTGCCTGTGTGGGGACAGGACACAGGGTGGGTGTGGGGTGGAGGTACATCCTCACTCCTGCACAATCACTGCATCCTCATCATGGGGCTAGCCCCAGTCACCATAGCTAGGGGGGTTGGAACAGGGGAAGCAGCACGCTCCAGCACTCACCCAGCGGAGATATGGACACTATGCAGCATGGAAAAAGGAAAGAGCACACATTAACCACCTCCCCTCTATGAGAGAGTCCCGTGTTTCCTTCCCACTCCTTGGGGAAAAACCGAGGCATGTGGGGGCACAGAACCCCGGGGCAGGGTGGGAACAGAGGATTTGGTGCCCCAGTGTCAGGACTGGGGCAGCACATCTTCTTCAGCCCCACTGTGACGCACCAGGGATGGGTTCCTCGGGGTTGAAGCTGAAGGGGTTATCCATGAAGCGGCCCTGGACGCTGCGGGTGGCTCTGCCCAGGGGGTTCTGCACAATGAGGGTGTAGTTGCCATTGTTGACATGTGTGGGGCGGTTGAGCTGGAGGCAGCCGTGCAGTATGGTGGAGTTGGGCTCATACTCCACAATGCGCGTGTGGATGTAGGGCCCCTCAGGCAGCGCCGAGCCATTGAAGAACCAAAGGATGCTGGGTGCTGGGTTGCTGTCCACTGAGAAGGGGATGCACCAGAAGTGCTGCGAGATGGCCTCATGCAGGAGCAAGATCACCGGCGGGACTGTAGGGACAGAGCTGCCTGTGTCCCCAAACATGCATCCCCAAACAAGCAACCCCAAAGCCGCTCCTCACCCCACCTCCCCACCACCACCACCACATCCCCTGGGTAGCTTACAGCTGACATTTAGCATCACGCTGTCCTCCGCCAGCCCCGCCTCATTCTCTGCCCGGCATGTGAGGTCCTTGTGGTTGAGGCTGGAGGAGATGTTGTTGATCTCCAGGACAAGCTCCCACTCCGAGAGCTGCAGGGAGCACCGGGATGTGGTGAGCACATCCTGCACTGAGGGGATGCTGCAGGGGGATGGTGTGCCTGGAAGGTCCCCGCCGTGCCCCAAGCCTTGCCTTGGTGACAGATGGCTCTGATCCCATGTCAGGGAGCACCCACTCCCCAGTGGCTGGTGGTTCGCCCCAGATGTGGCAGGTGAGGTTGATGCTGTCCCCTTGGCGCAGCACCACATCGGGGTGCTCAATGCGGGCGGTGGGGGGCTCTGCCGAGGAGAGATGAACTGTTCCCATGCTGTTCTCACCCACAATGGGCTCAGGGTTGGGACCCTGTTGGGTCTGGATCCCCCTGTGCCACCTACCACAGCCGTGCAGGGGGTGGCTGCCCAGGGCCACGAACGCACTGCCCTCCCAGCAGACCAGCGACTGGTTGCCCAGCTCAGCACGGCTCCCGTTCTGCCACAGCTGCAGCCAGCGGATCCCACAGGAGCAATTGAAGGGGTTTCCCTCCAGGATGCTGAGATGGGGAGAGGATACGAGCTGCATGCAGTGCATCCCCAGCTTCATCAAGCCTGGGGTGCACAGGGTGGGTGGCTGCACCCGGGGCTGTGTGCTGTGCAGATGCCGCGCTGTATGTGCTATGCTGTCCCCATCCCTGTCCCTGTTCCCATCTCCGCCGCACACACCTGGGGCTGTTGGAGCTGCAGATCTGCAGCTGGGTCTGTACGAGTGCTGCCATAGCCACGGGTGCATCCCCAACCCTGTCTCTGCTCCCACATCCTCCCCCAGAGCTACATCCCCAGCCATGCCCCATGCCCTGCTCCCTCCCCACGGCACTCACAGCTCCTGCAGGGGCAGATGCTGGAAGGTTTTCCAGGAGAGGCTGGTCAACGCATTGAAGGAGAGATTCCTGCAAGCACAGACCCCATCAGCCTCTCTTCCCCAAGTCCCCTCATCCTGCATCACCCTCACACACAGGGATCTCTCATATGCTGGGAACAGAGCTGTCACACCATGACCAAGCAGAAGAACACGCATCAGGCTGGCTGCCAGGCCAGCCTTTGGGTGCCCCTTCCAGGGATCTCCATCATCCCTGGGGTAGGTTACCTCTCCCTTCCCCCACTCTCCACCATTCCCTCCTGCACAGGGCTGCACTGCACAGAGTTCCCGGGGGGCTCCAGCCCCGATCAATGATTTCACATTCAGCAGCACAACCCCACGCAGTCCCTCTGGATCGAGTTTTGCTTCTAGGCAGTGGGACAGCATCGATCCTCTCAGAGTGCAGGGACAAAGCCACCCTGCGTGGGGATGAGTGCCCTGAGGGGGTTGACATGCATGGGGATGGGGACCTGAGCCCTAGAAGGGGGGTACTCACACATGGCTCAGCCTGTGGGTGTCCTGGAAAGCATCGTCAGATATGTGCTTCAGCCCCGAGTTGGAGATGGTGCTGGGGGAGGCAAGGGCTAAGCACGTGCAGTGGGAACCCTGTCCCCATCCTCCCCATCCCACCCCAGGGGGCTCACAGGTTCCTGAGGTCCCACAGCATTCTGGTGTCATTCTGGGTCAGAGATGTCAGCAGTGGTTGGTTCTCGATGATGCTGGAAAGCAACAGGGCAGCAGGTGGGGGTCAGGCCCCCATTCTGGGATCACCACTGCCAGAGCAGGGAGAGCAGCCCTAGGATGGGGATAGGGACAAAGCCAAGCTTCTCCTCTGGGCCTCAGTTTCCTCTGGGCTGAGCTGGAACACTGGGGCCAGAGCTGAGCTCCCACTCAGAACCCACAGTCCCACCCAGAGAGTGAGTTGGCCCAGCCTCAGCCCCATTCCCCCAAAGCGCCTCCATGTGTCCCTACTTCCCCCTGCACCCACGGTGCCCTGTAATTTGACGGTGGCACTGAGAAGCAGACTGTTTCCCCACTGCTTCTTTTCCTAAGGAAAGCCCCTTTGGGAGCCAGTGTGGGGTTTTCCACCCACCCCACCTCCCAGGCCACAATGGAGATGAGGGAGACACAACAGAGGAATGGCAGGTGGTCTCTTGGGGGATCACCATCCACCCCACCCCGTCAGACAGTGAACAAAGAGCTGGCAGCGCCCACAGCTCAGCGTCTCCCAGCACATGGAGAAACTGAGGCAGGGAGGTGTGCTGCAGCCGCCCCAGCAATGCAGCAGTGCAGCAGGGTGAGGACCCAGGAGCCCAGACACCCTGATGGCACCCAAACTGTCACCACACACCCCTGCTCCCTCTTCATCCCAGCACACAGCAGAGGAGGAATGGAAGAGAGACGCCCCAACCCAGGCAGTGTGGGTGCCCAAACCCCCCCGGCACCCCAGCTGAGTACCAGCATGATTGTGCTCTCCCCATGCTGGAGAATCATCCCTCTCAGATCCAGAGGGATAGGGGCTCAATTTCCCCTCAGCTTCCCACCCCACAGTTCTCGGGCTAGCAGGACAGCATCATCATGGTGGGGACAAAGGGTCCAGTCTCCTCCTGCTCCCCATCACTGCCCACTGCAGCATGGGCGCTCCCTGTCTGTGGACCCTGCTGCACCCCAGCCCTACTGGGACTCCATGGGAGGGGGCAAAGAATCGTCTTGAGTCCCTCCCTCACTCCCTGTGAGTCCACAGCAGGAATTCCTCCCACTTTTGCACCCCAACAACCCCCCTCCAGGCACTCTTTTCCCCATCAGTGCCCCAGCACTATCCCAGTGCCACCACCATGTATGTCCTCCAGCCCCACCACCCTCGCTCATCATTGTGTCCTGGTCCAAATGCCCTGACCTCACTGCCATCCACTTCCTCATCTCCATCCTCATCAGCCTGTCCTGTCCTCACTACCCTGTCCCATCTTTATCCCCTTCCTCATCCTCATCCCCAGACCCCATCTCCATCACTAGTCCCCTTCCTCATCCTCATCCCTGCTCCCTTTCCTCATCATATGACCCCATTCCCAAGTCCCCATCTCATCACTGTCCCTCTGCCCTTCCCCACTCACACGTCGGTGGGGCGAAAGGTGCCCAGCTGCAGGGCGCTGAGGCTGCTCACGGTGCGGGGCTCCCGGCAGCTCAGGATGTGGGTCTCGGGGCAGCGGCATTGCGCGGGGCAAGCGGGAGGAGAGACGGCTCCCGGGGGCAGCAGCAGCGCTGCCAGGCACAGCCGGAGCCAGGCGGGCAGCATCGCTACCCGGGTCCGCTCCGGGACCGCCGCCCTCGCACTTCGTCGTCGCACCGGAGCCCACAAAAGTGGCACCGTGAGGGACCGGCGGGTTAAAAGCGGCGCCCGGTCCGGCCTCCTGGGGAGGGGCCAGCGGCTCCCCCGCCCCGACCCTGCCCGCAGCCCCGCACCGCGCGGCGGCACCGGGAGGGTGCGGGATGGGAGCTCGGAGCGCAGGTGGGGTGGGAGAAGTGGGACCCTGCCAGCACTCTGCCCGCGCCCTGCATGCAATGCTCGCACTCTGCGCCCTGCCCACACTCTGCTCGCGCTGTGCCCGCAATGCCCGCACCATCCCCGCCCGCGTTCTGCTCCAGCAGCTCCCGTGCCCCCATTTGCAAGGGGCGGAGGACACCTCCCACTGCCCCTCCCCGCACTCAGGGCCATCAGGAGCATCCCCTTCCCCAGCTCTCCCATCACTCTCCCAAAATGTCACAGCGCTGAGCTTCCCTCAAGCCCCCCGTTACATCGGGGTGCAGAATTGGGAACGTTGCTGGCACAGTGGCCCTGTCTCCAGCTGTCTCACCTGCTTGAGACCCTCTTGTGAGGAGAGATCAGAGCACGGCTGGTGGATCCCCATCTGTCCCCATTGCCCCCATCCCACTCCCTGCGTTATGGCACTAGGGCTCATGTGTGCGCTGAGTTTGGCCCATTCTCAGCCTGAATCCCTCCCCCACCGCTCAGTCCTGCACACCAAGAGACCGGGATGGGGAGAAAAGAGATCTGCGAGACCCCCCTCGACAGACTTCCCGGTCTGAGTCCCCCGTCAGACCGCCACCGCCTCGCGAATTCCTCTGCTTTGACGTTTTTTTCCCCAGAAACGCCCCCGGCTCAGGCACCGCAGGGCAAAGCCGCAACGGGATGCGCAGGAAGCAGATGGGACCGGCGGACGGCAGTGGAAAGCCCCGAGCATCGCTCTCCCCACCTCCATCCCACCCCCCTTCCCGTGCCCCCACAGAGCAAGCACCGCTCGGCCGAGCTCCGTCCTGCTTTATTCTCCCTGCTCCCCCTGGGCAGACAGCGGAGCCGGCGCGGACCCCGACGCGGTGTCCCGCAGTCAGGACTGCGGGGAGTCTGCAGGGCAGCGCCGTGCCTCAGTTTCCTCACCTGCAAAACGGAGCGCCCCACGGGGCAGTCCCCCTCCCAACCCCCCCCCTCTTTGCTACCCTCTCCCCAACGCAGGGGTTGGCAGTGCAGTGGCTGCCCCAGAGCACACCCCCTTCCCTTAAAAGCAATAAATAACGCGAAGGGCCCCGCGATGGGGCGGGGGGATGAGTCCGCAGCGGGTGGCAGCCCCCGCTCACAGGCAGCCCGTCCCGTTGGGGAGCCGAGTTCGGCCCTTGCGGGTGGGCAGAGGGGGTGCGGGCGGCTCGTCCTCCTCGGGGGGCGGCTCCGTTTCGGCGTCCGAGGGCTCGCTGGAGCCGCGCCGCCTGTTCTCCGGGCTGTAGAAGAAGGAGAGGGTGCGGAAAGCGGGAGCCATGTGCTCCTTGATGCTCTCCAGGAGCTGAATGAAGGATGGGCGCTGGCGAGGGTTCTGCTGCCAGCACAGACACATCAGTTCGTGGCTGCGGGACAAAGAGTGCACAGTGGGTGTGGGGGTCTCCAGTCACCCCCAGCCACCTCAAGAGCAGCCGGCTCTCCGGGGATCCATGCAGACCAGAGGCCACGGTGGTGCTTATTGCCCACCCCAAGCAATTCTGGTAAGAGATCCCCCCACTCACAGTTGATCGGGGCAGTTCTCCGGCCGCTCCAGGACGCCGTTGTCCATGACGTAGTGCAGGACCTGCTCGTTGGACATGCCCTGGTAGGGCTGCTCAGCCAGCGTGGTGATCTCCCACAGCACCACCCCGAAAGACCTGCAGCACCCACAGGTCAGCCCGGGGTGGGTGGGGGCTCACCCACGTGGCTCTCCCCAGCCCCATCACCCACCAGACATCAGACTGCGTGTTGAAGATGCCATCCTTGAGGGCCTCGGGGGACATCCAGCGGACAGGGAGCAGCCCCTTGCCCCCTTTGCGGTAATAATCTGTCTCATAGATGTCCCGCGTCATGCCGAAATCTGGTGGAGGAGGAAGAAGAGGAGGAAAAGGAGGAAGAGGAAGAAAAAGAATAAGAGAGAATGAAGAGGAGAAAGACAAGGAAGAGGAGGAAGATACAGAGCCATGAGCACCAGGACAAGGGGAACCATCCCAAACCCACCCACCTCTGGCTGCCCACCTCCAATCTTGACGGTGAAGTCCTCAGACACCATGCAGTTGCGCGCGGCGAGGTCACGGTGCACAAACTTCTTGGCATTGAGGTAGGCCATGCCGTCAGCGATCTCGCCTGCCATCTGGATCATGTCCTTGAGAGAGGGTGGCGGCAGCCCAGGGTTGTTCTGTACCACGCACAAAGAGAGGAGGCTTTGGGGGGACGTCCTTGGGGACGGGGTCTGTGCCCCCTTCTCTGCAGGGCACCACGGCGCCTGGGCAGCCCCTCACCTCGGCGTCGGGTCTGAGAGAGCGCAGGTAGCTCTTCAGGTCCCCACGTGTCATCAGCTCCATGATGACCAAGGCTGGCTGGCCCTGGGACACAACGCCAAGCAGACGGACCTGGGGAGCGAATGGAAACAGCACATGGGCAGCCACAGCCCCAAGTTCCCGGGGATGTCCCCCTGCTGTCACCTACCACATGGTGGCACTTGAAAGCCTTCATGACGGAGGCCTCCTTGAGGAACTCAATGCGCTCCCGCATGGTGGCCAGCTCGTTGACTGTCTTCAGAGCCACCTTGGTTTCCTCGCCCTCAGCCACCAGCCCCAGTGCCAGCCCCTCGTATACCATCCCGAAGGAGCCCTGCCCCAGCTCCCGGATCACCGTGATCTTCTCCCGTGATACCTCCCATTCATCAGGGATGTACACTGCAGGTGGGGGTCACCATCACCATCATCAATATCACCACCACCACCCCCATCCCCAAGCAGGGGAATGGGGCAGCAGACTCCAGGGGGACCCCTGCCCATCCCCACATACTGTCCGAGGCACTGAAGTACTCGGGGTTGACAGAGGCGTACAGCGTCCCACTGGGGTAGCCATCATTGCTCCTGGGAGGATGGAGAGGTGGGCATGGCACAGAGGAGAGGGGGAGAAAGGAGGGGTACATAGGACAGGGGGACAAGAGACAGGTGCCACCTCCCTAGCCCCGGCTCAGCTGAGTGCAGCCCTAGGGTTCGGAGGNNNCACTACCTCTTCTTATTGTAGAAGAAGACAAAGACGGCGAGGCAAGAGATGAGCACCATGAGGACCACAGGCGTAACAGTGAGCAGGATGTAGAAGCTGCCGGACTCCTCCTCGGCTGCCGGGAGTGCGTCCGTGGGGCAGGGTGTTGTGGGACCATTTGTAGAAGCACTCCATGCCCTATGCTGCTCCCATCCCAGAGCATCCCCAAATCTCCCAAATTCCTGATTTAGCATCATTCTTTCATCTTCTGGTGTCCAGGTCCAGGAGCACTCCCTGATCCCCAATCCCACCAGTGCTCCCCAATTTCCTGGTGCCCCATCCATTGCCCTGCCTCCCAGCTCCCAGCCCAGCATCCCCCCAACCCCACTGGCATCCTCCTTGACCCCATCAGGTACCTGGCCCCAGGATGTAGAACTTGACGAGTCCCGTCCAGGAGCCATTGCCGGCCAGAGATGTGGCACGGACCTTGGCTGAGTAATTCCCTGGCTGCAGCAGGGCCAGGTGCACGCCTCCATATTTAGCATAACGGTGTCGGGAGACGCAGACAACAGTGGTGACCTCCTAGGGATGAAGGGGTAGTGGCAATGGGGACATCCCAGTCTTGGGGAGGAGGATGCCGAGCTGGGTCCTCACCTCGCTTTCACGGCTGTACTTGATCTCGTACTTGAGGATGAGACCATTGGGGTTGTGGGGCTCCTGCCAGCGCAGCAGCACGCTGTTCTTGCTGGCCGGCTCCCAGGTCACATTGCCGGGAATGTTGTCAGCTTGCACTGGACAGGACACAGATGGGCTCAGGATGAGAGGTCATGGCCTCACATTGCACCAGGGGAGATTCAGATCGGATATTAGGATAAAATTCTCAGAAAGAGTGATAAAGCATTGGAATAGGCTGCCCAGGGAGGGGGTGGAGAGAGCTGTAGATGTGACACTGAAGGATGTGGTTAATGGGCACGGTGGTGATGTGTTGATGGTCAGAAATGATCTCAGTGCACTTTTCCAACCTTAGCGATTTTGCGATTCTACCAGCCCAGTGCTGATCCCCTCCCAAAAGCACCAGCACCCTCCCCTCTGCCCTTGGACGTACACTCAGGCATGGTCCTGGCGAAGACAAAAGTGGCCGCGCTGCAGCCCACGGTGTGCGCAGCGTGGTTGCATGCGTGGATGTCGATGCGGTACTCTGTGAAGTGCCGCAGCCGCGACAGCACCGCGCGGTCCCGCACCACTTTGTCCTCAAAGATCTGGAAGTCGGGTTTGGGTTCGACTCTGGTGTGGCTTGGGGGTGGTGGCTCCACTGAGGAGACGTTGGTGGGGGATGTGACGGCCATCAGGTCCCTGCGGCGCTTTGGGGTCCTGCAGGGATGGGAGGAGGTTTGGGTCAGAGCGCAGGGGGGCCTCACATGCAATGGGGCAGGGAGAGCCTTTGGGGTTCTTTCCAGCTCACCGCTGTGGGTACTTATTGATGGATGTCACCTTCCAAGGTGGCCTGAGACAGTAAGAAATGGGTTAAAGAAGCTGAGGGACACCCTCCCTGTGGCAGAGCAATGCTCGGAGACCCCCTGACCCTGGTACCCCCAAAGCGCTGGCACCTGGGGATGATGATGGAGTTATGGAGGAAGTTCTCAAACTTCTTCTGGAAGGACTCAGCCTCGCCCTCCATGCGGAGCTGCCCGTCAGCAGGGCGGCAGGGGCAGCAGCGCTCCTCTGCATCCTGCTCCACTTCGGAGCCGTCCCCATCACTGAAGCGCGTGTCTGCACTGCTGGTGGGCAGCTTCAGGCCTGGAGGTGGGGATGGGCAGTGCTGCATTTCCATCTCCACCCCCATCCCACCTCCACAGGGACCTGGGGATGTCCCCATCCCAGCATCATCCCTGATAGCCCTCCCACACCTTTGTGGCAGTAGTCATTGACATAGAGCTCCATGTCCTCGGCCAGCTGCTGCCACAGCACCAGGTAGTAGGTGATGTTGCCATTGCGCTGCGTGGGTGGCTTCCAGCGCACCACGATGTGGGATGAGGAGTTGGACATGGAGATGACGTCCCGTGGCACTGTCGGGGCTGGGTACGCATGGGGACATCAGCCCCAGCCTGAGGTCACCGTGGACACCCCAAACCCCCCCCAGCACCCCATACCTGCCGGCATGGTGCGGATGTAGACCACCTCGCTCTGGGCCCCATAGTTGCGCCCTTCCTCGGCGGTTGTGAGGGTGATGGCACGGACGAAGATGGCATATTGTGTCCACGGCCGCAGGTTGAGAAGGGCCACCCCTGGCTCCTGCTCACTGCTGAGTGGCAGCTCCACGTCCAGCACATTCCAGCTCTGTGCCCCGCAAGCATCCTGCCCCACGTACTCTGACACGTTCTGGAAAGGTCTGGCAACCACCCAGCCCCCAGGCATCAGCTAGGGGTCCCTGAAGACCCCAAGCCTCACCATCTCCTGGGGCCCAGCAGCCCCAGATGTGCCATGAGGATGCTGCAGGCTGGGGGACACGAGGATCACTTACGACTCCTTGTAGTAGACAATGAAGCTGAGGAGGTCTCGGTACTCAGGTGGCCGGTACCTCTCCCACTTGAGGAAGATGCGGTCGGACTCGGTGATGTTGGAGATGAAGCGCAGGGTTTGGGTTTTGCCTGTGGAGGGGTGCAAGGGCTCAGAGTCACGGTGCCACCAGATCCCCCCATCCCCATCCCTACACTCACAGGACGCCCGGTCCCCGTTGGTGCGCGGGTTGATCTCTGCCTTGTTCTGCCGTCCCTTGGTGCCCGTCACTTCTTCCATGTGGTAGATCTCATCCAAGCAAAGTTTGGGGTTGAAGGCAAAATACATCTTGCCCACAGGGATAGAGAGGACGTGGTGGCTCCAGTCCCACAACTGCTGCAGATTCTGATTGTCCAGGACATATAGGGTGTAATTCCTGGGGAAGAGGAAGATGGAGGTGAGGGGCACAGGCACCCCACACCCAGGTGTCCTCAGCACGTCCCGTCCTCACCCATCCACCATGGAGTCTCCACGGATCAGCTTGAGGTTCTTGAAGAAGGACAAGGAGACAAGGGCGAAGGAGTGCTTGATCTTCAGGAAGCCCGTGATGGTCTCGATGAGACCCAGGCTACTCTGCAGCTCCGAGGCCAGATTATCTGGGGACATCCCATGGGCATGAGTGTGGTGTGGCGATGGAGCTGGCGCTTGGGACCCTCACTCCCCAACGAACCCCACCCATTAATTCTTCCTCCAAGGGTAATTCCCCCCTGTGCCCCATGTCACCCTCCCGGCACTCACAGCCCCGGCGGATGTTGAGGATGAGGTTGCCCTCCAACAGAGTGCAGCCTGCCAGCTCCTGCGCTGCCCGTGTCGAGTCCACCGTCTTGGTGCCAACCTTGCATGCTTTGGGGCACAACCCCTCACACTTGTGGCAGAAGATACTGCAGGGACAGGGACTGGGATGTAAGCCAGGCACGGAGCCCCCTCCCTCCACTGCCACCTCCCAAGGGTGGGGGTCCCCACCTGCTTTCATTCCTGGTGTAGCCAGGAGGGCACTCAGAGAGGCACTGCTGCTGGTGGATGACGAACTTGGAGGCGTCGCGTGGGTTGTCGGAGACCTTGCGCAGGCTGGCACAGTACTCGGCCGTGACGCAGCGCCAGCCCTCATACTCGTAGGTGCGGGGTGGGCAAGAGGGCAAGCAGTGCCCATTGAAGTGGAAGTGACGGCAGGCCACGCAGGAGCGGCTGTCACGGGGCCGCCCGCAGCCCCCCAGGCACTCAGCATGGCAGCACTCACCCGACGCTGTACACGCCGAACCCGCACCGCATGGGCACACTGCAGGGAGGTGATGTTGGCAGTGGGAAAAGGGGATTGCTGGGTTTGGGTGGGTAGGGAGCTGGTGGCAGACTGCTGGTGTGAGGAGCAAGGAGAGAGG
>JAOWBP010004645.1:219517-233936 GCA_028571105.1 Tragopan temminckii
GAGGGATGGCCAGACACATGGGTGGATGGACAGGTGGTAGATGGACGGGTGGATGCACAGACAGCTGGATGGACAGATGAAGGGCTGCATGAACAGTCAGGACAGACAGGCAAATGGACAAACAGACAGGTGAGGCTCACTGCATGCCAAGCCCCAGCCACCCAGCGGAGCCACGTGGTGCAGCCAGTGCTGGGGCAGTGGCTGAGGTTACAGCCCAGATAAGGATCTGTGTTTATAGTATATATTTCATTACCAGGCCTCCTGTTTACTGCAAACGAGCCCGGGAGGGGCGTGTATTTACCTCACCGCTGGGAAAACATGGCAGCTGGGAGCTGGCCTCTCCTCCCGAGAATGATACAGCACGGATCCGATTACTCCACTGCAGCTTGCTCCCACGCAGGGACAGATGTACACCCAGCTCTGCCCTCCCAGTGCCTCCCAGTGCCTCCCAGTGCTCCCCATCGGCTCCCAGCACTGGGATGAGCAGCCCCGCAGCACCTCACCCACCTTTCTGGCAGTAGCTGGATGTCCAGCAGCGGTAATCCAACTGCCCATTGACAACGGTCTGCGCACACGGCTTCTCCACGTCCAGGATACCTGGGCAGACGTCGGCACACTCCTCGGCCAACTTGTTGCCCACAATGTAGCTGTTGTCCACGGCGTCGGGCAGCAGCAGCCCCCAGTCGATGGTGGAGAGGTGGCAGAGCTCCTGGTTGCGCTCGATGCGCACTGAGCCACGCAACACGTGGCTCAGGCTATGCAGCCCTATCTCCCGCAGGTGCGGCATCTCGAAGATGACCAACGCGTAGTTGAAGAAGAGGTTGGTGCCACGGATGACCGAGAGGTTGGGGAAGAGATCCCGCAGGCTCTCCAACCCGTAGACACGGAAGAGCAGCAGGTACTCGGTGATCATCAGCAGGCGGGGGAAGCTGAGCCCGCGGAAGTCCTCGGCGCCCGTGGTGAACATCAGCAGGATCTGCAGGTTGCCCTCTATGATGGAGCAGTTCTCCAGCTTCTGCAGCTGCGACACGTCGTTGCGGATGTCCATGCTGCCGCAGACTGGGGTGGCAAGAAGGGGCCCGGGGGCAATGGGATGGCCCAGAGCATCCTGCCACCATACAGGTGTCCTCCACCCCCCCGGATAGGGCCACAGCAATGCGTGGCAGGGGTTAATGTCCTCCTCTGCCTGTCAGCTGCCTGCGGTCGCTGTGGGCAGCTGGGGCAGATGAAAGCAGCCGTGACAGGCAGCCGGCGCACCACAGCTCCTAGGGGGACAGCACGGCTGCTGTGATACTAACGAGGTCTGGCTCTGCGGGAGCTTCCTAGGACCGTTTCATAGCCCTTCGCCAACCCCATGGAGGCTGCAGTCCCTGGGGTAACAGCAGTGAGCACACAGCATCCTCCCACCAAATCGCTCCCATTGACACTATGCAGAGATGGGGCTATGGGGTCACCACTCCAGGGGTTTTCCACCCCAGTGGGGGCGGGCACTGTGAGGGGCACCATGGGGCTGAGCATCTCCTGCTGTCTCTGCTCCCCTCCAGCAGCATCCCCAGCCTGAAACCTGACTCCTAGTTATTACGGAGAGAAACTCACTGATACTCAGAGAGGGATTTACTGTAAACACCGATAGCAAAGATGGCCAGCTCAGCATGTACCCCAAACACCCAAGCAGTGCTGGCACCATGGAATGGAGCTGGAGCACCCAGCAGTGTATGGCAAGGCAGCAATACAAAGAGCCCCCCCAGCACCATGGGGTACCCTCGGGACATAGGAGTCTCCATCCTGCTGTGGGGCTGAGGATGCAGTATCAGCTCTGAGAGTGCAACACTGTGCTGCCACAGCTGTGACCTTGGCAAAGTCACAGAGGTCCCTGTGCTGAGTGGGGGAACAGAAGGAGAGAGGGGACCAGGAACAACTTGGTCCCTCTTGTGGGTAGAGAGAATTCTAGGGTCCCCTGTGCCCTCAGGAGGGCAGAGACAGAGCAAGAAGCATTCCCAGGGCAGCTCTTGGCATGAGTTTGGCTGCTTTATCCTCATTCCCCCTCCACTTCTCTCCAGCCCCCTTGGGACCATCAATGGGGAAACTGAGGCAGCTGGCAGAGAAAGGACAGACACACAGTGACAAACCCAGGCATGTGGGTCCCCCTGTCCCCACCAGGGACATCCCCACATCAGTCCCTGGGGCTTTTCCTGATCCAGGACCATCAGAACCCCATGCCTGTCCTCCAGGTCGCATCCCCAGATTAGAAGGTTTAAGCATCGCTTTCCATCACTGCTGAGTGCAGTGACTTCATGGAACCATTTCCCACAGAAGCAAGCGATGCCCTGACCCCAGCACAGGGCCCCCACCCCATTTCCTCCCCAGCTCCAAACCCCAAAGGTCACAGCCATGCTGGTGCTGCCAGGTGAGGATTGCGGCAGCGGGGGCATCGCATCAGAGGGGAAATTGAGGCAGCAAGCACAAAGCTTCACCTGGAGGCTCAGCCAAGAACTCCAAAACCCCAAAACCCATCCCCCTCGCCCCGTTTCCCACCACTTACTTTCAGAGGGGGCCTGCACCGGGGGCAGCAGGAGGGGGCCGAGGGGCAGCAGGGTAAGCAGGAGCCGTAGGACCCCCAATGCCCCCATCCCGTGGGGCCACGTCTCACTCCTGCCCGGTGCTGCTGCAGGCGGGCACACGTCCGGCCCCGCACGCCGGGCACTCCTTGCCAGCAGCGAGGCACGCCGGGAGAAGGGTGGCCCCGTGGCCCCTTCACTTTTGTTTTCGGCTGCCACACACAAAATATTTAGCCTGACAACTGTGCGGGGCTGGGCCAGGGCCAGGGCCAGGGCTTGTTTGGGAAATAGAGAGGGGAGAAAACAGGGCGGCCCTGAGTGCAGAGGGGCCGGAGGGGGTCAGGGGGTGTGAGATGCCCCAGACCTTGTGTTCTTCAGGATGATGCCCTGTGCTTCGATTTCTGTGTGTGGGTATTGTGGGGAGGATTCGAGGGCACAGCTACATCCAGGGAGACCCAGAGAGGGGTCAATCCCAAGGGACAAAGGAGCAAAGAGGAGGAAGAGGAGGAGGATGAGGATGAGGAGGGGGAGGAAGCTGCCCTGCTCAGCACCCAAGATAAGAGGATTGGGGCACATTTATTTCTCGAATTAGAGCCAAGGGAAGGACAGAGCCCTCAGGTGAGGGTGTACCTGGGGAGCACAGCAGTGCCCCCAACTCTGCCCCAGCGGCACAGCAGCACTGGGAGCAGCAGCTCCAGCACCCAGGTGCTCACATCTGCTGGGAGCCAAGGGGGGTCCAGAGGTCCCTCTCGTGGGATGGCCCCACTCTGCTGCCCCCACCCTGGGGGGGGGGGCTCAGGAGCAGCTGCTCCTACGCCGACGGAGCAATGTCACAGGGCGGCTGCCTTCCTCCTCCTGGTCGCTCTCACAGCAGCGCTGGGGGCACAGAAGGGCACAGAGGGGCTGAAGGGCAGGGACAAGACCATGGGCCCCCCCAGGGAGGTGCATCCCATGGCACAGTCCCTCAGTATCTATTATGCACCCCCAGCATCTTACCAGCTCCTCGCCCTCCGTCCTGGGGCTGCAGAGCAGCCGCATGCGGCACAGCCGGTTGCAGGCAGACACCATGTTGTAGGAGAGCTGGGGGAGCAGCAAGGTAAGGTGAGGAGAACTCTCCCCTCCACTCCCACCCCCAGACAGCAGTACTGGAGCACAGACCCCACCACGGCCCCCTGCCCAAATGCACCCAGCCCTGGGGTGGAGCACGATGGCTTCACACATGCACCCAAACGTGGTGGGACCCCGCATCCTACCATCCCCATCCCTCATCCCCTTATCCCTCCCTTTCACCTTCCACTTCCTCCGGGCGTTGAACTTGCGGAAGTTTTTCATGTTGATGGAAGAGCGGCACCGCTTTGCTGCCTGTTTCCTGTTCAGGGGCTGGAGGGACGAAGCTGTGGCATCATCACTGCACCCCCTCCCCATTCCCTCAGCACACGGCAGCCAGGAGAGCCCAGCTATGTTCCCCCCTTCTATCTCACCTTAATCCAGGGGTGCACAAGGCACTCAGACGCAGTCATTCGCTCCCTGCAACAGAGAGGACTGTGATGGCGGGGATCTGGGGACCCCCAGGGACTGGGACAGAGACAGGGATGGCACTCACCGAGGCTCCTTCACCAACAGCTGTCGGATGAAGTCCTTGGCCATCTCAGAGGTGTCACTGAAGTAGCGCTCCTCGAACTCATAGGCGCCCTCCAGGACGTTGGAGAGGGTCTCAGCATCTGTCTCACCCTGGAAGGGGGACAAGCCGCTGAGCCTGCGGGGACACGAGGGAGCGTGAGCACTGGAGATGGACCTGCCACGCTGCCCCCTGTGCCTCAGTTTCCCCCAGCTGCATTTTCCCCTCGTCACTACTCACAGGATGTAGGTGATAACCCCGATGCTCCTGAAAGACAGAGGATGGGGGTCAGGACTGTCCTCTGGGGTTCCCTACAGTGGCACCGTGAGTCCCCCTGAGACCCCCGTCCCTCTCCTCACCACATGTCGGTGGCAGAGCTCAGTGGTTCGTAGTTGATCACTTCGGGAGCTAGGAGTGAAGGAAAAGCAGGGGGGGGCATGTCAGGTGGGAGCACCACACGGGCACCCCGATATGTTCCCAGTCATGCAGGTCCCCCTCCCAGTGAAGCTGTCCCAGCTCTTGTCTGCCTCCCCAGCCCAGCTGGGAGCTCCATACCAATGTACTGGGGGGTCCCGCAGAGGCTCTTGAAGGTGACACCATCCTCCAGCTTCTGGGCCAGGCCGAAGTCAATGATTTTGATCTGGGGCTTGGGCACATCCTTCTCCTGCAGCATGATGTTCTCAGGCTGCACGGGGGTGGGTGAGGAATAATAAAATACCCCGGAACCACCCCCAGGTAGGATGCAGCCATAGGGTG
Organism: Tragopan temminckii; assembly: GCA_028571105.1. NCBI lineage: Eukaryota > Metazoa > Chordata > Aves > Galliformes > Phasianidae > Tragopan > Tragopan temminckii. The sequence goes on from JAOWBP010004645.1 coordinate 224,450, forward strand.
GGGGGGACATCCCGGGTCAACCAGGGACCTGCACAGGCACCTTGAGGTCAAAGTGGGCGATGTGGCGCCCATGAAGGTACTGCACCCCAAGCAAGATCTGCTCCAGGAACTCAATGGCCTCCTCCTCCAACAGCATCTCCTTCTCCGCAATGAAGTCAAAGAGTTCCCCACCACGCATCCTGCAGGGCAGGGCAATGCTGGGGGGGCTTGGGAGGAGCACAACACCAGTATGCCCCCCACCCAACCCCAGGACCCCGCTCACAGCTCCAACACCAGCACCATCTCAGCTCTGCATGTGAAGAGGTCGTGCAGCTGCATGATGTTGGGGTGCTGCAGGTCCTTCAGGATGGCCACCTCCCGTTCCACCTGCACCCTCTCCAGGCCCCGCCGGCTGCCCCGGCACCTCCGTGTCTTCACAAATTTGGCAGCATAGAAAATGCCGGTGCTGCGCTCCCGGCACCGCTTCACCACTCCGAAGTGCCCACTGCGAGGGAACCCAGGGCATGGTGGGGATGGGGAAGGGGGCACAGCTGCAATGTCACTACTCTGCACACCCCACACCACCCTACTCACCTGCCCAGCGTCTCCAGCAGCTCATACAGCTCCTCCACACTGCGTGCACGCAGGGCAACCGTCTGCAGGAGTGCACAGACCTGGCTTAGCCCCATAGAGGGCACCCAAACAAAGTTCCCCATGGATGGCACCACATCCCCCTGGTGCATGTTGCAGGGGGTTCACTGGTGTCTCCTGCCCATCCTTCTCCAGTTGCACCCCCAGGATCCCTCCCGTTGCTCTCACCTGGGAGCTGTCAGAGGCAGCCCCACCATCCTCAGCCATGGCTGCAAAGATAAATAGACAGAGGGGGTGGGAGGGGGGCATAAGGACCAAGGAGAGCCCCCCCAAAAAAACTCACCAGACCAATGGCGCAGCTGCCAAGCAAAGAAGGAAACAGAGGCAGGGCGTGTGGCCGAGTGTGCAGTGCTGAGAGGTAGCACCCAATGCCAGAGGCAAGGTCCCCCTCCAGCAGGAAAAAACACCTCGATAAAGGAACACAACGAGGGAGCACGGGACCCGGTGGCTTTGTGCACGGTTGTCCCCATCGATGGCCAAGCAGAGCTGTCTCCAGCCCAGATCCTCACCCCAAGCCTTCCCCCCTCCACGCTCTGCTCGCTCCCAGCACTGCCAGCCCCGTTGGATGGCTGCTCTGCACAGTGACAGCCCTGTGCCACCCCCGGGCAGCGCAGGCACTCCGCCAGGCACTGCACAGCCTCGGATCCACGTAGGCTGGAGCCTGCTGACCATCCCCAACATGTGACGGAGCTGTTTGGGCTCTGGGGAGGCAGCTTTTGTGGTGACAACGGCACCGTTGTCCCCAAGGCAATGCTGTCCCCCGTGCAGGGCTATGCTGTGCACCCCAGCACTCTTACCTCTGCTCTCAGCTCCGGCGATGGGGATGAAGACCCTTCGTGGGACAGTGCCACTGCTGCGCTCTGGTTTCCTCGAAGCTGCTGCGATTCCTGGGATCTGCTGGGCAGCGGCTCAGGGAAAAACAGCAGGAAACGCCAAGAGCTGCTCGTCTGCTTCCAAGGTCTCCTGAGAAATCCCCCCACGCTGTCCCCGCCCGGCAGTGCCCGGACAGCTGCAAAGGGGCTGGGAGAGGCCTTGTAGGGTCACATCCTCGAGGAGCAGCTCTGGGGCCGTGGCTGCTCTGTCCGCAGCCGTGAGCGCCAGGGTTGCAAACAGGAAACCTGCCTGACCACCGATAGAAATAGTGTAACTCGGCTGCCCGGAGGGGAAACGGTGCAGGGTGTGAGGGCAAGGAGGAGGAACAGGTTTCTTAAGGTGGAGAGAGCCGGGGGGCACCATGCCATGGGGCTGGGGGTGCTCTGTCCCCACCACAGGTGTGCAAAGCTCCAGTGCAGGGCTGCAACCTGGCTCCAGCACAGCTACTGTGCAAGAAACAGGGGTGCAGATGGGACAAAGAGGTTTTGTGGGTGCAGGAAGAAGGGAGCCCAGCTAGCCCTGCACCCCCAACTGCAACACACCTCGTTGGCACAGCAAGCACCAGGTGCACCCCATGCACCCGGGTAACTCTTGCACAGCTTTACAGCCATCAGCAGCTGAATGTGCTGAGGGTGAAGGGAAAGAGGGCAAAGAGGTGCTCCCACGGTGCCACCCGCAGCCCCCGCCGTTGTTCCGTGACGTGGCCCCGGCGTGCAGCTCGCCGCTTCCTGCCCATCACCATACTGAGTGCAGCACCAGCGCTGCCCACCCCACAGCCCCCGGGTCCTGGTGGAGGTAGGGATGAGGGCTGGGAGTGGGCTGGGGGTGTCCCGGGGGTCCGTGTGCTGAGGTGGGAGCAAAAAGGTTGGGAAGCAAAGACTGGAACAGGGGCATGAAGGGGTTGTCCCTATGATGGATGGCAATGGAGGACAAAGGCGTGTGGGGAGCAGGACTTGGTGCTCAGCTACTTGCTGTGGTTTTGATGGGTCTTCGCTGCTCCTTTTAAGTGCCTCTTTGGATGGGGGACCATTCTGGGTGCACGCAGCTCCCAGGTCCTCTCAGTGCTGTGTTAAGGTCCCAGTCTGGTGCTCTCGGCCTTCCAGAACCCCAGTTTGGACGGGCTCAGTCTGGTCCCGGTGACTCAGAGCTGTGACACAGTATGGCCGCTTCCACCCCCTCAAGCATCTGCTCAGGATTAACTTTGGCTGAGTGTTGGCGGGACTCAGATGAGCCCTGCATGCACGCAGAGCCCCTGACACACACAGGATTGGTTCTTCCCAGAGCTTTGGGTTCCCAGCAGCGCCGTGAGGGTGACCAGGAAGATACAGGGCAAGGAGCAGTACCCTATGGGGCAGAATGGGGGGCTGCTGGGACCCTCAGCCCGCTCCTTTCTGCAACCTGAGGACAGGTGGCTCCATGGATGACACCCAACCCCTCTTCATCACCTTCAAATGCATCGCTGGAGACAAGGCAGGCAGCATCCGGCCAGGACATGGCATGACCCTGCTGCAGCCCCAGAGCGTGGAGCAGTGTGATGCACAGGGCAGGAGGGGACAGGGAGCAGCAGAGGGCCCCCAGCCCCAGCTGCCCCTTGCTCCCTGCCACATGCTGCAGGGCTGCTCCCAAGCCAGGGAGGTTGCAGCATCTCTGCGGGCACGCACCAAGCTGTGGTTTGAGCAGACACAAGTGCATCGGCTGGGGGCCATGGGCAATCTGCCAGCCTGGTTCCATGGCTTCATCAGTCGCAGGTGAGCAAGGAATCCCAGGGGTGGTCCTGCACACCCATGGGTTGCTCCCACAGTTGGTTGAAGCCCTGGGATCCATTCCTGCAGGGACACGGAACAGATGCTGCAGGATGAGCCGCTGGGCTGCTTCCTGGTGCGCTTCAGTGAGAGCACAGTGGGCTTCGTGCTGTCCTACAGGTGAGGGAGCCCAGTTCAGAGGTATGGGCCTGCTCAACCCCATACTGTGCCACCACCAACCCCTCTGTCCTCCCCTGCAGGGGCAGAGAACGCTGCCGACACTTTGTGCTGGACCAGCTGCCCAATGGGCACTATGTGATCCTGGGTGAGCACAGTGCCCACCCCGAGCTGGCCGAGCTGCTGCAGCACTACGCCCACGTTCCCATCCCACCCTATGGTGAGCTGCTGACGGTGCCACGGGGACAGGTAAGCACGCCTTCTCACTGCATCAATTAGCTGGGTCATTAGCCCCAGCAGGACGTGGGAGGAGCAGCAGCTTTCCTGCTTCACTGCTTTCTCCAGGGAAATCAGGGAATCCAGGCCAGAGAAATCAAAGCGTCACAGCTGGGGTTGGCACTTGAGTGCCACCTCTACCCTGAGGACCACCCAACATCACAGCTGGGCCAGTCCTGACCTCGTGACTGCCTTCCTTTCACCCTTTGCACTTTGCAGGACAAGGCCTGTGGAGTGATGCGCACCCCAGATAGCAGCTCCACATCCTGCAAGGCACCAGCAAACCACCCAGCATACAGCACCACAGCCAAGCGGGTGCCAGGAGATGGGCAGGCAGCAGAGAGTGGCCCTGAGGAGGTAAAGGCAGGGCCTGGGGCACAGAGGTGCTTTCCAGGGCAGCCTGGACATAGCACTTGCAAGAGGAAGGAAGGGAGCTGATGGGGTAGGGGTGCAGCCAGTCCATGAGGATGCAGCTGGGGTAGGGATGCTTGTGGCCCATGGGGATACAGCTGGGGTCGGAATGCTGCTGGTCCATGGGATGGGATGGGGATCCAGCTGGTCCAATGGGATCAGCCTCTTCCCCACATTGCCCCCAGCATTCCCTCCCTCTCCAGGCCCCCAGCATCCCCCTGCCACTCCCTGCTAAGGTCAGCTCCTCAGTGGCCAACCAGGGACCGCACAGCCATGCCAGCAGTGAAGGAGCAGAAGCCAACAGCTCCTCCACACAGACACACCTCGAAGCCAACCCTGTTGAGATGCTTGATGCCAAGTACCAGCAGCTCGTGCGCTTCCACACCTACGCAGAGCCCCATGAGGGCACAGCCCTGCCTGTGGAGCCCATTCCCTTCTATGCCATGGGCTGGGGCTCCAGCCCCAGCCCTGAGGCTAACATCTATGCAGAGGTGGCCACAGTCCAGCAAGAGCGACGCCCCCGGGGGAAACAGGGCCCTGGATCCCTGCTGGCCCCCACCACATTTCTGCGCCGGCGGTTGTCCCGCAGCCTTTCCAGCCAGGGCTTCCACAAAAGGCAGCTGCCAGCAACTCCCACTGCAGGCACCATGCAGAGAGCAGCTCCCCCGCCGGCCCCAGAGGTGCGTTTCCATGCATCTGCCATAGGGCAAAAGCTCTGGTGCAGGACCAGGCTCTCCAACCCAGCCCTCACCCAGCACCAAGTCACCATCTCACCAGTTTCCCTTCCCACAGATTCCCCTGACCCCAATGAACTCAGCACTGGAGTTTGATGACCCCACGTACAGCCCAAGGATGAGCAGCATCAAGCGAGCCGCAGCCCCAGAGAACGTTTACGAGCAGGTTTCTAGAGGCCACCCCTAAGGCATATAGGTAGGGCCATGGCAATGCCCAGCCTCTTGCTGGCACAAGGTCTGCCTGCTCTGCTCTTGCAGGACAGAGGGAGACCCCTGGACCTTGGAGGCAGTCCCAAGCATACCAGCAGCATCCATGAGCTCTGTGTTGGGATTCACACGCCTTTCCTGGCACGGTTGCCTGCTTCCCAAACCCTGTTCAAAGGGGATGAGGAAGAACGGATTTAATTTATCTTCGCAGAAAGAGATTGCTATGAATAGAATCAGGGTGGAGGAAAAGGCTATTAGAGCAGAACCAGATGGGTTTCGGGCAGGGCTGGTGCCATCCATGCAGCATTCGCTGGCTGCTCAAACAAGCCTGGTCCTGCCAACACATGCCTTGAGCTCTGCCTGCTTGCTCAGCCACCAAGCACAGAGCAGCACCAAACCCCAGAACAGAAGATGAGGATGACACCGAGCCAGCGTTGCCCCACTGCACAACCCCAATTCCTTGCTCTGCCCCCAGTGTGTAGTGACACTGAGTGTGGTTCGCATCAGTCCTGGTGCACACAGCCACAACAGAAGGGAAAAGCATGTGAGAGCAACCAGAGACCCAAATTTGGACGCGTTGGAGCTTCAAAAGAAGGACTGAAAAGGAGAACAGAGGTTTATGCTTCTACCTCTAAGAAAATCACTTCCGTTTTTCACAAGCCTTCGTGTTGTGCTCATAAATGGCTAAAAGCAGAGCAAAAGTCAGCAGTGATTGCCGTCCTCCTAAGTCCCCTCTAGTGTTAAAAATGAGCAATTACATATTGAAAAGGCAAAAATAAACACGAGGATCTGAATGCTGCCTTCAATCCCTGGGAGGGATTGGCAGGATGAAGCCAGAGGAGCTCAGTCACACGAAACTGCAGTGGGGAGAAGCCCTCCAGGTACTGCTGCCCCACATTCAGGACACCTGACCCTCACTGCACACACAGCAGAGGGCAATGAACCCAACAGCAGTCAGGAAGCACAGCAGAACCCAACCCACAATCCTCACCTTGTGCCTCACACTGTAAACAGCTGTGGTTCGGTTCATTTAAAAGTTTATTCCTTTATCAAATCTCTTGTCAGAGGATTTCACTGTACATATAAGATATGAATAAATTACTCAACAGTAACTTTATTTTGGTCATTCGGATACTCAAACTTGGCTCTGCAAAGTACTAAAACATTCAGGAAACTAAACTAGAAGTTACATTTCTTCTTTTAAATATTCTAAGAAACAAATTCTTTCATTGGGATTTGTTTTCTTGGCGCCTTTTTAACAGGCAATGGGAAAAAAACAACCTCATGGAGTTTTTCCTAAATGGAGTAACCACTATTAGCCGTTTTAGCTGCAGTTACAACAAATACAACCCTTAGTGTTGGGAATGTGAGTTAAAGAACCAGACCAGCTCCCTGCTCCCTTCAGCATCACGCAGAGGTGAACAACGAGCTAAGAGAGGTCACGGAGATTTGGCTAAAGATGCATGGGTTGGGCTGGTGAGGTTGCACATGATTTGCAGTCACACCACCTAGACCTAATACCTTAAATCAATTTAATTTTTAAAAAGTTAAGGCTGGGCACTGTCTCCTCTTCCCAGCCCAGAGGGTAACGTTAACATTTAAACAGATGTGATGCCTTTTATAGGAAACAAAATTCATACAAACAAGCTAAAAAGCTGAAAATAAATGTACAGTAGGCAGCTTTCATTGTGCCTGCTCCCAGGAAACTGGGATACTCAGTTCAATAAGCATGGAGATCAGATTGTTACAGCACTGTCGGCCTTGGATCAGAGGGAGGAGGAAGAAGGGGAAAAGGGAAGCAATGCACATTCAACCATCAGGTATACCCAAAGGTTCTCAGCAGCAGCTTGTGCTGGCTGAGGTCCTCATTGCCTTCTGCACTCGACACTGCAGTATTTTCACTTCTGTTCCAAGCTGTGATCTGTCACTTCGCTTCTCCTTTGAAACAAAAAAAATGAGCTTCCCCTCAGCCTGGTTTGACATGGACAAGCTGGTGTAGCCAAGAGCAAAAACAATAACTTGGCCACATGCACACACACCAAAAAAAAAAAACAACACATAAAAATCCACCGTTCGTGTGAGAGGAGCATGGGATTTACTCAGCCAAAATTAAACAGCCATGATCATGTCTCATTTAAAACAACAACTGAAAGAAAAACAACAAACAGGATCGCTCTTGAAAGTGTCTTTAGAATGAAAAATGACACTCTTGATGTACAGCGAGTCCGAGGAAGAAGCAAAATGGGACATGGAAGTTTAGAGAGACTCTGCCTCAGGTTCCAGTGACGAGGCTGCTTCAGACACACGGCCCTGCACCTACAGGACAGCAGCCTTGCACCAGGCACAGCTCCTACAGCTGCCCTGGGTCTGTTGCTGGCTGTACAAAGTAGACCTGATTTGAACCTTCCACATTACTGTTTGTTAAGGACAGGGGAACGATTACAGGTGGAGTTTCAGGAATGGTTCACAGGAAACCTTTTTCCTGACAGGGGAGTGCAATATCCTCCCACCCACCGAGCAGACAGCACTCAACACCAGCCCAGCCGGTCTCCGAAGGCCAGGAGAGGTCTGACACAGTAAGTCACCTGGGACAAGAGCCAAAACATGGGACAGAGGTGTTAGAATCCGTATTTGGCTTGAGTCTGACGTCGACTGAGCTTGTTTTCAGACCATGTGTTTTTCAGTTCCAGTTCTCTTTCCTTCGCCTGCAGAAATCGAGAAGATTAGCATCAGAGCTGCTGCTCAACTGAGTCAGCAGTATTTTACCCTCCTCTGCCCCTGCTGACGGGGATTACAGCGTGCTTCAGCTAGAAGGCTCGTTACAGGAGCTAGCACAATTATCTTGACAGAGGCCTGAATTAATTGGGATGCACAGGCATTTCATTTATGCTGAAACGCAGCTTCTTTTGTGGGTCGCTCTCAGCAGCTGCTTACCAACCACACTGCAGCCACATGGAATTAGACAGGAAGCAATAAGCCTCATAACCAAACACAAGCACACATGCACTGGAGCTGGCTGCAAGGGGCAGAGTGAAGCAGAGCAAAAATCAAGCTGGGAGCTCTGAATTCTGAGGGCCAAAGGGGCAATGCCACCAGGCCCCCTCAATTCTATCTGTGTTGGTTTCCACGCTACTCACCTGATGGATCAGGTATGTGATCTGGTGTTTCCTCCTTTGCTGTCCTGTGGGCTGATCTCCTTTTTTCTAGAAAACAACATCAGATAAACTGTTAAAGCCAGAAAGATGCTGACCCAGACAGCAAAACAAGACAAGCGCCTGCACAAAGCCAGCTCAAGGAGCATTTGTTTCACATTAAGGTTGTGGGCAGATTTCCTCAGGCCGAAACAGTTCCTGGCTGGTCTTTACCACCCGCACTGTGTTGTGAGAAGCCCTGCTATTCTCTTATGTATAATTACTTATACAACACAGAAGACAAGGGTCCCTGTTCCCCCCACAGCAGTGACTACAGAGCCTATAGAACAGCTCCAGTTGTGGTTGAAACGGGAACTGAACAGGTCTCCAAAACCCCAGTCAGCACTCCTCTCATCCTGTCTGTACCTTGCTGAATGATTTCATGGTTTTCTCCTCTGTTAAGGATTTGGTCAACCACTGCTGGGCTCCACTCAGCTGATCGTCACCCTTGATATCCACAAAATTGATTTCTTCTCTCCCCCGATTTCGCTTGCCTTGCAGCCGTTTGAACTGAAAGAAGGACAGAAACAACTGGAGTTACACAAATATCACACACCAACAACCTGAAACAGCTAAAGGTAGCTGGAGGATGACTCCCTCTTTATCCCCTAGCATGGAACAGGCCACACTACCATACATCTTTCCAATGAGGAATTTTTTCTTTAGGACAGTTCTGCTTTGCTATAGATCAGAGTATCTTAAACCACTTAGCATTAAGATTACAATCTTCTTTTTTTTCCTATGCAGAGGGAAAAACAACATTTACCTCTTGTTTACGAGAAGACCCTCAGCCTCCTCATTTTAAATGCTAGGAAAACACCTCAAGTTCAGCTGCTAACATATCCATCTTCCATAACTGAAATCTCAAAAGCAGAGGATCTTCAAAGGAAGTCAGCACGACATGAGCCACCTTCTGCAGCCCTTACTGGTTCAGCTGACAAGAATGGCATTTTCCAGATTAGATCAACAATGAGAGGAGGTTTTGCTTCTTTTTAAACAGGTTTTTGAGCTACAGATCTTGAGCATTCCAACAGTGTGGAGAGTCCACTGCTGTGCTAGAGGAGGTACCAAGAAAGTATCTGAATGTCCTACCGAGGAACCGTGCCCGCCATATATACTCCTAACAAAACAAGATTGGGCTAGGTGGGAATAACAAGCATCACCTACTTATACAGTAAGCAAATCCATCAGGAGCAGTAGCCCAACATATTGTTGGAAGGACACTGCATGTCTCCACAGCACAGCA
>JAOWBP010004645.1:245235-256093 GCA_028571105.1 Tragopan temminckii
CGGAGGGGGGGGGGCTTGGTGGGGAGGGCAGCGCTGCGGCTTCGACCCCCGTCCGGTGCCCCCAACCCTGGCACCATGCGCTTATCGGCTCTTCTGAGCCTGGCAGCCCGGCCTAAGCTGCCCAAGGGTTACCGGCACGGCACCTGGCGACCCGGCACCGCAGCCGAACGCCTCCGGAACCCCCCGGGGCTACGCCGCAAGAAAATCTTCGTGGAACCCATCAGCAAGGAGGATTGGAAGGTGTTCCGCGGTGACACGGTGAGCACAAGGCACAAACCCCGGGGTAAGTGGATTGGGGAAGCCTCGCTGAACCCCCACCTTCCCCCCCCCTCCCCCAACCCTGTGCAGGTCCAGGTGCTGACCGGGAAGGATGCAGGGAAGCAGGCGATGGTCACCCAGGTTGTACGCGCCCGTAACTGGGTGGTGGTGGAAGGGCTGAACACGGTGAGTATCGAACGTGGAGTTGACCCCGGATGCATCCCAATGGGCGCAGAGCAGCTGTAACCCTGCCCTGTCCCGCAGCATTACCGCTATGTTAATAGGAATGCGAAGTACAGCAGCACCTACATTGCCAGCGAGGCTCCTCTGCTGCTCAACCAGATCTCTCTGGTGGACCCTGAGGACCGGTAATTCGCACGGGGAGCTGGGGAGCCCTCTGCTGGCTTCAGTGCTGACCCTCTCGCACCCTGTGCCCACCAGGAAGCCAACAGAGGTAGACTGGCGGTACACAGAGGAAGGTGAGCGTGTCCGTGTCTCGCTGCGCACCGGCCGTATCATCCCCCTCCCTCTGCGACAGCGCCGGGACGGCATCGTTCCTGAGCAGTGGATCGGTGAGGGGATGGGGGATGGCTGTGAGCTGAGGCATCCAGAAGGTGCTTGGAGGCTCAGCTCCGTCCCTTCCACCTGCAGATGGCCCCAAGGACACATCAGTAGATGACACGCTGGACAAAACCTACACGCCATCCCTGAAGACCTTTGAGGAGGAGATCATGGACGCCATGGGGATTGTGGAGACACGCAGGGCCAAGAAGTCCTACTGGTACTAAATCCTACGTGGAACCTGGCCTGAAGCTGTGTTCTGTGCTCCAATGGCAGCAGCTTGCAATAAAGATGACCCTTTATTTTTCATGGCTGTGGTGCTTTTTGGCAGCTCTGGGTCACGCTGACAGGATGCAGACTATCCTGCTGTGTGTCCCCCCCCTCCTGCTCATTCAGTCCAAGCCTCGCACTGTGTAAAACCAGGTTTTATTGTAGCTCGTGCCTCACAGCCAGCAACTGGGCTCAGCCCTGCCCCTGCCCGCCTCCACCCCTCACCATGTCTTCATCTTCGTGGATGTCCTTGTCCAGGCCTGATAGAACTGCATCCAGTGGCATCCGTGCAGCCACCAGCACAAGGTTGCGTGGGGAGAACCGGGGGTTGAAGAGGGGCACGAGGGCACACTGGAAACCTGTGGACAAAGGGATGGTTGGCACCTGCAGCTCCCCACAGCTCCCTACCCCACCAGCACTCACCTTGCTCCCGCAGGTACAGTAGGCGATCAAGCAGGATGAGGGTCTCTACCAGTGGGGCCAACAGCAGCACCAGGCTGAAGAAGGCAACCACCTTGTGCTGCTGACACAGCATGGCGCACACTGACTCTGAATCCAGAGGCACAGCAGCCGAGTCCAGCCCTACAAGGGTCAGCCCCAGCCGGGCATACCTATGGGATAAAACCATGCCAGTCCCACAAGTGCCCAAGGAGGATGCCAGGAGGGGATCGAAGGGGAAGCGACCCCATACGCACTCAGGGAAGCTGAGCTTGTGGGCCTTCTTCACTGTCTGCACTCCCAGGTGCTTTTTGCTGGGATCAGCTGCCTGGATGAGGGTCTCCAGCACAGCGCGGTAGCAGTGAATGCGCAAGCATTCGCTGTCCCTGCGCAGCCGTTCTGTGTACTCCTCCACTGCATGACATGCAGCCTCACGAGCCCGGTAGGACAGTGTGTGACCTGGCAGCCCAGCCACCCAGGCACTCAGTGGGTAGCCTGGAAGGCTGGAAGCAGTTGGCTCAGGGCACGTGGAGAGCTTCATATAACAGCAAGCTGCTGAGGTGACAGCAGCCACCTGGGGGCTGCAGGCAAAGTGACGCAGGAGGGCCACGCTGAGGTCCCCACAGGCATGAAGCCCTGTCAGCAGTACCTGCTCGCTATCCACAGGCCATGCCAGTGGGTTCCTGGCAGCCAGGGCTGGCCCTGGAGTAGGGGCCAGCAGGAATTCTTGCCCAGGTGCCTGCGGGTCCAGCCAGCCAGCCACGTGTTGAGGGCGTTGGGGACAAAGGGATGCAGGATCTGTAGGGTCTGGGGCTGTGTTTGGGTGGTGTTGGGAGGGTGGCAGCCTCCTACTGTCACCCCGTGCCTGAGCTTTCCCCAGCTCCCGCAGCAGCTCCTGGTCAAAGTGCTCTGCCAGGCTGACCAGGCGGCCATCACCCTCCACAGCAGTAACGGACAAGCCAAGACTGAAGGCCAGGAAACGGGAGAGGTGGCCCTGGGCAGGGACAGGAGGATAAGGAGACATGCTTGTGCGAGAGACATCCCTGAGGATCACCTCACAGCAGCCCCTTCCTACCTGCCCTGCACCCACATCCACCACACGTTCACAGCCAGTGGCCTGGCTCAGCCGCTGCAGTACCTGTGGGGAGAGGGGACTGTGGGTTGACAGGGAAGCTGTGAGGTGACACCAGGGGGGAGAACTGAGACACCCACCTTGCCCAGGCGCCAGATCTCATGCTGCTTCTTGGGCTTGACGTGGCGGCGCAGGAGTGGGTGTAAGTGGGGGCTTTGGCAGGGCGGGCGTGGGGCACCCTCCAGCTGCCCCCGGGGGAAGGAGAGAGCACGGACAGCAGTGGTGAAGGCCAGCAGGGAGAGTGGCCACACTGTGCCCTGCCCCACTGTGCCCCCAGTCCCCAGCAGCATGGCTGCCAGCTGCGGGGGGTCTGCCACTTCTAGGGCTGTCTGCCAGGCTGGTGGGAGCTTTGCCCACAGCCCCTCAGTGAAGAAGTCCTGTGGGGAGTGAGAGTTGCTGGACACGGAGCTGGGGACACGCTGGGGACATGGAGGACACGCTGGGGACACTCACAATGATGTAGGAGTCGAGGAGGGGACGGTACAGTGATAGGAGGCGGACGATGTTTGCAGCTCGCTGCTGCTCCCAGTGCAGGGAGGGACGGGGGGCACCTGCCATGGCCGTGATGTCACCTGAAGGTGTGATGTCATTCAGAGACCCCTCCTCTGGGGCCATGACATCACCCAGGGATGCCAACCCCCTGCCTGTCCATGACCTCACAGAGCCACAACATCCTTCAGTGCCATGCCACAGGGCTGTGACACCATCCATAGCCACAGCTCTTTACCTGCACCCGTGACATCACAGATCCGTGACACAACAGCGTCGCGATGTCATGAGATAAGCCAGACCCCCCCCACTCCTGGGTCATAGAGACGCCCCTCCCGCAGGCCAGAGCGGCCCCATGCGCCACTCACCGCCCGGCCCCTCCACGTTCCCGCCGCGCCGCCGCGCATGCGTAGCTGCCCGCTGGGCGCCCAGGGAGCATGCGCAGTTCTGCCATCACCCCACTGCGCATGCGCACGGGCTGCGTGAGGGTGGCGCGCATGCGCCTAGGTGCAGACGCGCTTCCGTTGCCGGCAGTTTCCGCTTCCGTTGGTGGGGGGGCCGCGTTGGGCGCTGCCGGCTTCAGCATGTCGGACCTCATCCTCAACGTCACCTTTGGGGTCGTCGAGCCCGCCCGTCGCGTCCCGGCCGGGAACCGCAAACATAAGAAATTCTTGAGGCGACGGCATTTGGAGCGGAAGCGTGCGCTCCTGCAGAAAGAGCGCCCGGCGGCCCCGCAGCCCGGAGGAGGCCGCCCGAAGAAGCGCAGGAAGAAGAGGCTGAAGGCGGACGGCGGGGAGCGGGAGAAACACGAAGGGAAAGATCCCCCCGGGTCCTCCGGCGGCAGCGAGCCTTCAGCCCGCAGCACCACGCAAGAAACGGGCACCAAAGGGACACAGGGAGCAAAAAAAGCCGCTAAGGGCCCGGTGCGAGCCTCCGGGCTGCCCCCAGCGCCCAGCAAATTCGTGGCTATCGACTGTGAGATGGTGGGCACCGGGCCTCGTGGGCAAACCAGCGCCTTGGCCCGCTGTAGCATTGTGAGCTATGAGGGCGACGTGCTGTACGACTGCTACGTGCGGCCCGCAGAGCCCATCGTGGACTATCGCAGCCGCTGGAGCGGCATCTGCAAGAGGCACATGGTCAACGCTGTCCCCTTCTGCAAGGCCCAGCAGGAGGTGTGATGTTGGGGGTGGTGTGGCCACAGGGCAGGGAAGGGGGACTGTGCTCCTGGTGGGCTTTGAGGGCTGTCTGTGGTGGTTGGGGGACTGCTGAGGACGTGGTATGTTGGTGGGGACTGCCCACGTCCCAGTCCTCATCCTGCAGTAGAGGGGACGTCACCCCACACCTCTGCTGCTCTCATTCAGTCCTACGTCATAGCCCTAAGCTGTGATTCCCACTGGTAGCAGGGTAAACCCATGCTCCTGGGCACGACCACCACTCTGCTGTGGGGCAGGATGTTCCAATGGGCAGCATGGTGCACTGGGGCCTGCTCTAATGCTTCGTCCTTCCCTCCCCAGATCTTGAAGATCCTCTCCGGAAAGGTGGTGGTTGGCCACGCCATACACAACGACTTCAAGGCTCTCAAGTACTTCCACCCCAAAGCACTCATCCGTGACACATCCAAAATCCCCTTGTTGAACCAAAAGGGTGGGTTCCCCGAGAACGTCGCCGTCTCCCTGAAGCGCCTCGCTAAGGAACTGCTGCACAAAGATATCCAGGTCTGCTGCTGGCCCTGTTTCTCACTCCTCATTTCAGCAGCTGCCACAGGCAGCTGTTGCAAAGCTAATTCTGGGGCAAGAAATTCCCCGGTGTCCCTAAGGAGCATAGGGAACAAACAGGCAGTGTGAAGGGGCTGTGGGGAGTGCACAAGAGCAGGGAGGTTTGCCCTGCTTGTTTGCAATCTGTTCTCAAGTAGGGGTGTGTTATTTTCCGTCTTGGGGCTGGGGAATCCCAAGGTCAGTCACTGCCTTGTACCTCGGTCTCTTCCCTGAAAGACCTCTTGCAAGAGCAGTTCAGCTGCAGAGCCAGCAGGTGAGAACGTCACTGGGGCTTTTTCTTAGCAGTACCCTGGGCTGTTCCAACTCTTTGTCACTGTCCCCAACAGGTTGGCAAAAGCGGGCATTGTTCAGTGGAGGATGCCAGGACCACCATGGAGCTGTACAAGATCGTGGAGGCAGAGTGGGAGCAACACTTGATGCTGAACTCTGAGCAGGAGTGACTGCCCTCACAGTCCAGCCCAGACCTCATGGGTCACAGAGCCTTGAGCCAGTAGGAGGAAGGATAGGATGGAGCAGAGGCAGCAAGTGCTGTGGTGCACTCTAGCTCACTGGTAGTGGAGATAGTAGCATTACCAAGTTATGACTGTTCTTTCTCCCTACTCTGAGCATTGCACGTGCCTTTGTTATACTGTGCTCTGTACCCCACCAGAGATGTGGGGAGAGCAAGGGCCACTTGTGCCTTCTGGGGGTCTATCCAGTCCCAGAGCAGTTCTGGGCTGTCAGAGCCCTGTGGGACCCCAATCATGTTGGGGTGCCCAAGCTTGGCTGTACCAGGAAGAGCATTCCTACAAGGGCAGCTAGGGGACCCTTATGGATGGGTTCTGCCCAGATGTGGGCAGAGAGGGGACAGAGACAGCTCTGGGTACGGCAGTGGAGCCACACCAGCTAGGCTCATCCTGAGCGCAGATCCAGAGCCAGGGAGCAATGCTTCATGCCCTCAGGCCAGTTGCCTCCCATGTTTCACAACTACCTCTGACAAGGACCAGCAGGGGCCACGACTGTCACAGGGCTCCGGGACACAAGCAGGCTGAGGCAGGTCCTGTCGGCTGGGAAGTCCCCACACACCTGGAAGCTGTTCCCCCTTGGGATTTGACTGCTGTCTTCCTCTTTGCGTAAGTGCTGCTGCGGGGGCTGGGGTGGGACCACTGTCCCCATCTGTCCGTCTCTGCCACCAGGGACGCTGTGTCCTTTAGAGACACCTCTGAACACTGACAAGTATTTGTTTGCTGAACTCTTGAAACATGCCCCGAGTTCTCGGTCTGCTCTGGTCAGCCCACCGTGGAGCTGCTTTGAAGTGAAATGTTAATGTTCAAAATGCCCATTAAAAAGAAATGATTAACAAGCACTTCCTTTCGGCTGCAGGGCCCTGGGGAAGGTGCTTAGCCCTGAGTGCACAGGAAGCGGTGCAGCCTGCACCCGTGGGGCATATGATGACCATGCCTGTCCCCCTGTGTTCCAAATTGCCAAGCATGGCTGTGTATGCAGCAACAGGGGAAGCAGGAGGCACTTCCCACATCTCCAACTTGCAAGCTCTGCGTGAAATCTTGATGTTGTTTGAAATCAAAGCAGTTCAGGAGAAGGCTGGGGAAGGGCTTGCAAAGGAACAGGCGCCGGACTCGACAAGGTCAGTCCCAAAATGGGTTGAGCGGGACTGCAGGCATGGGCTGCTCCCCCACCTCTAAATATTATTTCTTGTGACCCCATTTTGGGGCCAGGGCTGCACAGACAGGGGAGATGTGCCCATGCCTGGTGCAGAGCAGCAGAGCTCCTTCCCCCTGGGCTCCAAGCAGACCCTGATGCCTGGGGTGACTGCTGTGAGCTGTCACCCACCACCTGTCAGCAGCTGCTTTGTGTTCACCTTTCCTACGCCTCTTCTTCATGCCCAGGTATGAGCCAGGGCTCTGCAAAGTTCCAGCAGTGTTGGGACCAGTGTGCAGAGCCCAAGGTTCCTCCTTATTTTGGGCTGTGTGGACAGAGCTGTCCCCAGCTGGGAGACCCCTTATCTGCACCTGAGCCCTGTCATGGAGAGAGACTGGGTGTGGAGGAGCAGAAGGGCTTGGGGAGCAAAATGGGTCCTGACCCCAGTGCTGCTGAGCTTAAGGTAGGTTATGCTCTGTCTTCTCCTTAACAGCAGGATGAAAACAACACACTGGCACTGTCCCTAGCTGGTGGATGTGCTGTGCCCAGGGCAGAGTGGGCTGGAAACCAGCTAGATCTTGCTTACCCTTGAGCCCCCACTGCTGCTTTTCCCTTGGCCATGGGCTCTGCCCACCCAGAGTCCTGCTGGGGTGGCAGCAGGAGAGAGCCTTGGCCCTCACTCCCTTCCCTGCATGAGGAGTGGGGCAGCCAAAACCAACATGCCCAGCCCAGGCTGCTATCCCTCTGCACCTCCTCCATCACTACAGCTCCAGCTGGTGGGCGCTGCCGGAGTGGTGCTGGTGGTGAGCAGACCTTGGGAGTGCAGCCAGCCTGGCCGGTGCATCCCCATGTGTAGCTGAACGAGACGGGCCTGAATGCACGTCACATTTTCCAGTGTTTTGGGGTGTTTATGCTGTTATGCTCAGCTCTCAGCATGTCCCAGGCAGGGATAAGGGGTGGGAGCGACAATCGTGGCCGGAATAAAGCACTTCCCAACCTCCAGATGTTTGGCTGTGTGACGAGAGCGGCTGAGCAAGAGACACTCATTAAAAATCTGCTGGGTTTGGGGATGTCTGGGTCACTAGGAGGGGGCAGTGGGACCCTGATGCAAAGGATAGGGCCAGACAGCAAAGACAGAGGGGGAATTCTAGGGGGAGCCATTCATTTTGTGTTTAAACAGTGAGGTTTTAACCACTGTGCCAGTGAGGGATGCCCAAGCAATGCAGTTGGGAGCAAAGGAGCGGGCAGCACGTTACCAAGCAGCCATGCACACATGTGCTTCATGCAGTGTGTGTCCATCACAGAGCTGTTGTGGCCCCAAGCACAAAGGAAGGTGAGGAGGCATTGGAGAGGCCGGGAGTCTTTGTGTCTGGCTGCGTTTGGAAGCAATTAAAATGGGGTGGGAGTTTACAATCTGGGTTATAAATGGCCGACCGTTAAAAAGTTTTTACGTCTGGAAATGAGAACCATGCGGTCCGGCCCCATCTTGTCGGCAGATGCTTAATGGAGCTCCTTGGGGGGGTCACAGCATGGGGATAGGGGCTCCAGCGGGGACTACAGTGGGGTCCCATGGGTGCTGTGCCATTGCTGTGCTCCCTGTGAGGGGCTCAGGACCATCGTTGCGGTCACTCCACACTGATGGGGGCACTGGGGGACTGCAGTGGTGCTCAAATGGCTGCAGTTTGCTGGGATTGCTGTGGTGCGTTGCAGTGCCAGCTGTTTCCAACGGCTGATCCAGCTGTGCAGCCGGGTGCGGGAGCTCTGTGGCTCCAGTGTAATCCCTGTCTCTGTGCTCAGCCATCCTGGGATGAGCGGCCCCACGCGGGTTTGCAGCTGGAGCCAGGACTTCGTGGGCCAGGAAGGGGGGAACGGAGAGGGTTTATCCACCCTTCCCCATTCAATTCCTTCCAGATGTGGGGCTGCCTGGGGGTTCAGCCCAGCTGCGACCTGGGGGCTCAGTGTGAGGGGTCTGCAGCTTTGCCAGCACCCCACCCGTGCTCCCCTGCAGCCGGTTCTCCTGGAAATGTGGCATTTTTTCACTCTTTCTCCAAATATGGGGGTAAACGTTCAGCATCACTCATCCCCCTGTGCCAGAGGGGACATAGATCCTGTTACACGGGGATGAAAGGGATGGTGGTGACCCCCTGTCAGACCCCTCCAGCTCTGCCCGGGGGTGCATGGGTGGGTGCAGTGTGGGGTTTGTTCCTTTCCCCATGCTTCCCGTGCTGCAGCCCACGGAGCATCGGCAACGCTGTAGGTAAGGTTATGTCAGCCCTTTGTTACAAATCCTGTTCTTCGGGGGATTAGAGGCATGCTGCAAGCCAGGGCTTGGCTCGCGAAAATCACAGCCCAGAAATTTGGGGGCGAGAAAGCCGGGGCCAGGAGGAGGGGAGGCAGCTCTCAGTAAGAGGGGTTTCAGGATCTTCCCGATGGGCAGGAGGGAGCTGGAAGGCACTTCCCAAGCTGTGAGCAATGAGCTCAGCTTTACTGCTGTTTCACACGGGCTGTGCAGAGATCTCCAGCTGTTGGGTGCCCTCTGTACCCCAAATGTGGCAAACCTTGGACCCATGGGGCAGTCTGCTCTCCTGCAGACAATGGGGACAGTGGCAGCATGGACATGACTGAGGGTGTTCACCACTGCACAGAAGTCTGTTTTCACCCCCAAAATCTGTCTCCCTCCGTTTCAGGGCTGCCAATGACCCAAACATCGTTTATTGTGCAGCGTTGGGATGGCACCATGGCACAATGTGCCCCACGCAGCTCCTTCCTCAGGCATCTCACCAGAGAGAAACCCCAGCAAACAATTCATCACGCTCTGAGCAGACCCAATCTATCAGGGCTTTAATCTCACATTAGCAGTTAATCTTGCTTTCCCCCGGCCTGCAGCCAAAGCAAACTTCCCTCAGCCCCGCACAGACCAGAGGGTTCTGTTCTGGGCATGGGGCTTGGATGAAGTGGGGCTGAGCACAGCTGCACATGTGCACAAGCACTGCAAGCACACATGCATACAACACATTGCACGCACATGCATGTGCGCGCACAGAGCCGTGCACACCTGGTGCACACCAGCACATACAAAGCACCTAGCGGGCACAGGGCTGGGCAGTAATCCATCCCCAGGGCTTTTTGGGGACTGTAGGCAGATGGGGGGATGTGAGAAGTCTTGGGGAGGTGTGGAGAGACTGGGAGGATGAAGATCAATTGGGTGAGGCAAGAGGTACTGGGGAGATGTGGACAGCTGGAGGATGACAGCGATTTGGGGGGGATATGGGAAGCTTTGGGGAGATGTGGGCAGTTTGGGGGGATGCAGACATGAGGGAGGTGTGGGCAGATTGGGGCTGAATGGGCAGATTAATCCTTTGTGGGGAGTTATCGGGGGGGGGGATGCAGGGATTAGGGAGATGCAGGTGGTTTGGGAGGGACCTACTTTGGGGGGAGATTGAGGCAGTTTGGGGGCACGTGGGAAGTTTTGAGAGGTTCTGGAAGTTTTGGGAGACGCCGCAAGTTTTGGAAATGGTTGAGGTTTTCTGGAATTACGGAAGTTTTGGGGGAATGATGGAAGATTTGGGGACGACGGAGGACTGCCCGTACCCCTCAGCCCCCGCCTGCACTTCCCCCCCCCCCGGGGGAGTCCCGGTGCTCGGCCCCACAGGTGAGAGGAGAGCGGGGCTCCGCCGGCAGCGGGGCCGGGGCGGGGGCGGAGCGGGTGAGCCCGGCCATAAAACGGCGACGCGGGGCCGGAGCCCGATTGAGCGGCTGCGGAGCGGGAGAGCGGCGGTGCCGGTACCGGCGGAGCGGACGGAGCGGCGGTGCCGGTGCTCCTCGGTGCGTTTCCACCACCTGCTCCTCCTTAGCACCATCCTCCCCTCCCCCGGTGCCCCCCCCCCCCTGCTCGCCGCGATGCCCAATTTCTCCGGGAATTGGAAGATGAAGAGCTCCGAAAACTTCGAAGAACTGCTGAAGGCGTTGGGTGAGTGCGAGCCCCGGGACGGGTGAGGAGCGGGGGGAGTCCGGTACCCATCGCCCCGCGGATCCCTCCGGCAGTGCGGGTCGGGGATTACACGTAGAGCCCCCGGGGCTCGGGAGGGCACTCCGGTTCCTCTTCTCCCTACCCCTGCATCTCGCAGCCCACCCCATTCCTCTTCCTCGCGGGGAAACTGAGGCACAGCTCGGATCCCCCCCCTCAGCTGCAGCCTGAGCCACTCGCTTTCTTCTGCCTGCCTCAGTTTCCCCACCGCAGTGGTAACCCCTGGACTGAACACCCCCCCAGGCTCTCCCTGCACTACCCCCCTCGCAT
>JAOWBP010004645.1:281439-291694 GCA_028571105.1 Tragopan temminckii
GGGCACTTTGATGTGCACCCCCTGCCCTCCTGAAGAAACAGTGTTTTTTCTCTGGGATGGAGGTGCTCCCCTTGAGCATCCCACTGAGCCCTCAGTGCTCCCCAGCTGGGAAGAGCCCAGGCAGACCCAGAACCTGTTGCTGCTTCTTCAGCTGATGGAGGGGTGGGAAAGACCCTTTCTGCCCCTTTGCTCCAGTACCTCTCTGCCTGAGGGGCTCAGTCCAGGGCAGGTCATTGCCCTCCCCATGCAGCTCAGGGTGATGGTGCTCAGGGCATTTGGGGTTGTTTTTCAGGGAATGGGTTTGGACTGGACAAACTGGGAGCCTGAGCACTTCCTTGCAGTGCTGTGATTTTGTGCTTGGAAGGTGGAATTGAGGGGCCAGGCTGTGCTGCCGAAATCTGGGGCACCTTCTCCTCCACCCCACCCCAATCCATGCCTCAGTTTTCCCACCGGAGCTGTGCAGCAGTGGGTGGGTGTGCAAAGCTCCATGGATGTGTGTACCATGCCCAAGTGACTGTGGGGTCCCTCTGGGGTCCACCAGCTCAGCTCTACCCTTTGCAGTTCCATGAGGCTTTGGGGATGGGACACAGCTCTTCCCTGTGCAGTGGGGGCACATCCCGGCCCAGCAACAAGGAGCCCCTTTCTCCAACATGGGTTGGGGGGGGGATGAGCAGCTCTGGCAGCCAAAGGACCCCCCCTTCCCCCCATTCCCACCTGCTTCCGGCCTTTTATGCTCTGCCAGCAGCTGCTGCCAAGAGGCTGCTGGGTGCTTCCCGCAGCATCCTCTGTGCTCAGCACATGGGGGGCTCACTGCTGTGACACCCCCCCCCCCCCGGTACGGTGGGTCCCCTTGTTTTGTTGGTGGTGCAGGAAGCAGGGGCAGTTTGCAGCAAGGAGGGGACAGCTTCAGAGGGGGACAGGCACGTGCATGGGAACATTGGGGCACCTGCAGCCCAGAGCTGGGGGGGGGGGGGGAGGAATGGGACAGACTGGAGCAGGGCCAGGCTCTGCCTGTGGCTGCTGACTCATTCTGCAGCTGAGCATCCCTGGAAAGCCGCTGATCAGCTGCGCTATGGGCTGGCAGGGCACCTTGGGAGCAGGGACAAAGTTGTCACGTGCAGGGACAGAGGGGCTTTGCATGGGGATGGGACAACTTGGGAAAGCTTCTCTGTGACGGTGTGGAGAGGAAGGGGCTCGGGACCCACGCTTGCAGCATCACTCATGCTTTGCTGTGACTTAAATTAGAGTGAGCTCAGGGGAGGAAGAAAAAGAAAGATTGTTCTCCTCCCAAAATACCTTGACTCATTTTCCACCTGGTTTCCCAGGGAAATGGAGGCAGTCAGTGTGCACGTGAGCATCCCACCCATCCCCGTGGCTGGGAGCTCAGAGCTAAACCAGTCCTGCTCCCCGCTTCCCACTTTCCCTTTAGCTGCCTTCCCTTGCTCCCACTCCTAGCCTTTCCCTTGCAAAGGCTAAAAAAAAATTCCATTTGTGGCAAATAATAGGAAAAAAATACATATCCAACCCCAAACCCCAAACCTCAAACAGTGACGCCTGAGAGTCCTGCCATCACGGGACTCCCGTGGGCAGGGTGAGTTGGGTTTAACCCCTATGGACCCCAGTCCCAGTGTGCTGGGTGTCCCAGCTATGGGTGGGCACAGGAGGGGAGCAGCCCCCCACTCACTCCATCTTGCTGCACTCATGCAGCTTTAATCCTCTGAATTTCCTGCTGAGGCTTCACTGCGGCCTGGGGAACAGGAAGAAAAGAGCTTGGGACAAAAAGTGCCTCGCTCCACCACGTTGGGGGTCACAGCCAGTGCCACGCTGGAGCCCAGCTGCAGCCACCATGCAGTGAGGACCGTCCCTCACTCTGCTCCATGGGGCTGAATTCCAATGATCCATCCAGAGCTGGGAAAGCCCCCAGCTTGGTGCTGGCAGCACTGGTCATGTACTGGATGGAAAGGGATGGATGCGTGGTGTGCAGTGCTAGGGGACATGCATGTGTGGTGCATGGTGTTAGGGGCTGTACGTGCATGGTGCATGCTGCTCAGGGCTGTATATCCATGGTGCATGATGCAAGAAGCTGTATAGCCACAGTGTGTGGTGCTAGGGCCTGTGCATGTATGGTGTGTGTTGCTCAGGGCCGTACATCCATGGTGCATGGTGCTAAGAGTTGTACATCCAGAGTGCATGGTGCTAGGGGCTGTGCAAGCATGGTGCACGGTGCAAGGAGGTGTACGTACATAGTGCTGGAGGCTGTTTGCCCTTGGTTCTTGGGCTGTATTCACACCACTCTCTGGCACACTGGCCCCATGGGGTTCTTGGGGCGCATCCTTTGCAGAGAGATGCAGCTCCAGGACAGCCTCCCTTCAGCCTGGCCCTGGCAGCCTGCAACCTGGGCCAGAGCTCACCACAGAGGTGCCAAATCTGCTTCAGTGGCTGCCAAAATCAATGCAGCACAAAGAGCTCATAAATTACAAAGGCGCTCTGAGGCTCAGGGTCGCTGCGCACCAGTCCAGGGCCGAGGAAACCACCGAGCCCCAGTGGGCCCCTGCAGAGGAGTGCATGGGGCCACGCTATCCTGCAGAGCCATGCACCATGCAGGGACCTCTCCATATCTCCAGTGTCCTCTCCAGATGGCTGGAGCTCTCCCGTGACATCCCCAGTGTCCCCGGTGCTGCTTTACGGGGCTGGTGACAGCCGTGCTAGCTGCTGGGCTCTCCTTTCAGTGCTGCTCCTCAGCCGGCGGGGGAGAGCCCTTTGTGCCAGGCAGCCTTGAGAGAGACCTGGGACATAATGGCTGCTTTACTCGGCCCTGGTTTTCCCAGCCTGTGCGCGGGAAACCTCCGGCGTGAGCTGAATGGCAACGAGGAGCCCTCCTGCTCCGTCCCTCCCCCACTGCCCCGTGCTTTGTGCACCCTCAGCATCCCCATCTCCGGCTGAACCCCCCTGGCCACACGTGTGGAAACACACTCACAAACACATGTACATGCCCATACACGTGCACACGCATGCTGCAGTGCACTTACAAGCCGCAATGCATGCACATGCCCTGCATGCACACCCAAAAGCCCAGCTTGCATGCACGCACTCACACTCTCGCATCATGAGCCAGGGCTCAGTGGCTCATTCCTTCAACCCTGCTCAACACCAGCTATTACAATCCCCTCTGAGGTTTCTGACTGCGGTGTCTCAAGATGCGCAGCCCAGCTCTGGCATCTCCTCCTGCCTGGCTGTGCGCTCAGACTTTCCATGCTGTGCTCAGATCTGCTGTCCCCAGAGGACCCCTCTCCCTGGGGCTGGATTGGACCCTGGGCACTGAGCTGAGGCACTGCAGTCCTCCTGCTCTCCAGGGCACATCTGCACATTTCCTTCTGCTCCCTCTCCTTTCTGCCATCCAGGGTCCGTGCTGTCTGCGTGCTCTCACCCTGATGCCTTCGTGCATCACCCCGTGCATGCAGGCACTAGTCTCTCCCAGTCCTCCCTCATGCAGGGAGCTGGTGGTTATCATGCTTCTTTCCACTTCAAGCCCTCTGTTGGACTTTTGTACCCCCTTGCAGGGCACAGGATGGCCTCAGTTCTCCCACTGCTGCTGCTCTGGGCGTTTGCCCCCACGGTGGTCCCAGAGGTGCTCAGCCCTGAAGATGTCACAGGTAACACAGCCCCAGCCGTGCTCATCCTCACACTGTAGCCAGCATCCTGGGGGGAGGGGAGGGGGGTTCACATGCCAGCCCCACTCACCACTCTGCTCTTCTCCCTCCAGATGACCTCAAGGCCCTGCAGGTGTCCATCCCACGGCACCCAGCCCTTCATGCTGTGCTGGCAGGGGACGTCACCATCCCCTGCCTCATCACCTACCTCGCACCCCTGCCCACTGCCAGCACGGCGGGGCGCCGAGCAGTGCTGGGAGCCCCCCGGGTCAAGTGGACCTTCATCTCTGAAGGCAGGGAGGCGGAGATTTTGGTAGCACGGGGGGAAAGGGTGAAGGTGAGTGAGGACTACCGCCTCCGTGCCTCCTTGCCCGTCTTCCATCAGCGTTACACTGACGCCTCTCTGCTGCTCACCGAGCTGCGCCCCAACGACTCGGGGATCTATCGCTGTGATGTGCAGCATGGCATCGAGGATGGCCACGACATCCTTGACCTCAGAGTCAAAGGTATACGCAGGAAAGGGAGCAGCACAGTTTGGGGGACTCTGCCCGGATCCTCTCTCCTGGCTCCTCACCCTGTGCCTCCCTGCAGGAGTGGTGTTTCACTACCGTGGGGGTTCCACGCGCTACACCTACACTTTTGCCGAGGCGCAGGAGGCGTGCACTGCCATCAGTGCCAGCATTGCCACCCCTGAGCAGCTGTATGCTGCCTATCTGGGTGGCTACGAGCAGTGTGATGCTGGCTGGATCGCTGACCAAACTGTCAGGTGAGCGCCCCATGGCATGTTTTTGGCACCCACTGACTCCCCCATGCCACCCTTCAGCCACCACCATTCTTCCCCTCTGCTTTGCCAGGTACCCCATCCACACTCCCCGCGAGGCGTGCTACGGAGACATGAATGGCTTCCCTGGGGTGAGGAACTACGGCGTGGTGGACCCGGAGGACATGTACGACGTGTACTGTTATGCTGAGGACGTGCCAGGTGCCTGCGGTGCTCCATGTCCAACCTCCTTTTCACAGCCCAGCGCTGTCACCCAGTTCCCTTAGCAATGTCCCAAATGTGCAGTGCTCCGTAGAGGGCACAGACTTGCTTCTCTGCAACCCTTTGCAGAGCTGCCTTGCTGACCTGCCACAGTAAACCACTGATGCTTCCCACTGCTTGGGGAGCACTGCTGACCTGGACTGTCCCTGTGTGTCACATACCTGCTACCTTGCTGCTCATGCATGCTACGTGGCATGGAATCCACTGCCAGGTGGAATCAGCAGCACCTGCATCAGTCACGTTTTTCTTTTGGAAAGTTTGCCTGTGCAGCAAGCTATGGGCAGACCTCAGGAGAGCTGAGCAGGTGGCTCAAAGCTCGTCCCTGCTCCATGTGCAAGGACAGACCCACATCCAGCCCTCTCCCCATCCCTGAACCACCTTCTGATGCCTGCTTCCTTCCTTTCATTGCAGGGGAAATATTTCTGGAGACGGCCCCGGACAAATTTACCCTGGAGGAGGCGGTGGCGCGGTGCCGGGCGCAGGGTGCGGTGCTGGCGAGCACAGGACAGCTGTATGCAGCCTGGAGTGCAGGGTTGGATGCCTGCAACCCGGGCTGGCTGGCTGATGGCAGTGTCCGCTATCCCATCGTCACCCCGCGGGAGCGCTGCGGAGGAGCCCTGCCGGGTGTCAAAACCATCTTCCAGTTTCGCAACCAGACGGGATTCCCCGATGCACAGAGCAGATACGATGCGTACTGCTTCCGAGGTAACCAGGGGCACCACGGCCCCAAGGTTTAGTGTTGGACTCTGGGGTGCACGAAGCAGGGACTGAATAGAGACCCCTACGTGCTCGCCGTGCCGACCCATTGCTGAGGAGCAGGGGTGTTCTGCATATCTGCAGTAGAGCATGCCGACTCAGCGCAGGGACGCTTTGCATGAGCTCAATGTTGCATGCCAATATATCTTGATAGGGGAGGAATAACCCGCATGATTTCAATACTGCATGCTGATAGAGGATGGATGCTCTGCATGGTCTGCATAGCGCATGGCAGTATAGTGTAAGGTTGGCCTCAATACTGCATGCTGCTGTAGCACAGTAGGGCAGGGATGTCTCTGTCCGTGTGAGCTCAGGGTGGCTCTGGGCACAGCACCTGTCCCAGGTCGATGCCATGAGCCCTCACCTTGGGGCTGAGCTGGCTGCAGGAGCACGGCTCTAGGACAGTTCGCCCCTGTGTGGATGTTGAAGGCGTTTTGGGGTTCTCTTTAGGCTGCTGGGCACAGCCTGCCAGGTCTGTAAGGTCTATTTGTTACCATGGATAGGAAATGAAATAGAGGCAGTGAGCTACTAGGTGCTCAGGGCACCCTACACACCGGGGCACATGTGTGAGGACTGAGGCTCACAGGGATAACAGGCACAGATTCTTCCCATTCCCACTTACCTGAGTGTTCCCTGGGGCTTGTGCTCCCACCAACCATCCGCTGCATGCCTCCATGCCTCAGTTTCCCCATTTCTCAGTGGATTCCCCATTGTCTCCACGGATGAAGCTAGGCAGGATGGACCCTTCTCGCAGTGCTGTACTGCATAACCCACTAACAACCCAGCTCAACCGGGGCACAGGGGTCCCCCAGGTTGTCCCCAGCTACCGCGGGGCCAGGACAAGGCAGTAATACCCCACTTTCTTTCTGCCCACAGAAGGGACAAACTCTTTCCCTGAGGCTGCAGGAAAATATCAAGCCAGAGAGCCCGAGGGCCTCCAGGAGATTGTTACAGTGGCAGAAAAGCTGGAGGAGCTGCAGCTGCCCAAAGCGCAAGTGGAGATTGAGTCGCGAGGGGCTATATACGCCGTCCCTTTCTTTAAGGACGTGGCTGATGCTGAGCTGAAAAAGCCAAGCCTGTCCCCCGAAGACACCCGGCACCCCCCAATAGATACCTCCTCATCCTCAGCACGAGGACGTCACCCATCCTCGGCTGCCCCTTTCCCCACAGCCCCAGCCGTCCCCAAGGCAGGCATCCCGCATAGCTGTGCTGTACAACCAGGCAGCCCGTCCCCTGCAGACCAGGACGGGGCTACAGGGACAGGTGGAAGGTGCACAGAGGCCAGGCAAGAGCCATCCCACACGGGTAGGTCCAGCAGTGCTCAGGGCTGGGGCGCAGAGAGCAGCAACAGGGATGCAGGCACAGAGCTGCCCAAGTGCCATCTCACTGAGGGTGCACCCATGGCCAGGGTGCCGGTGTCCTGGTGTGGTGGTGACAGGCATGGGGCTGTTGGTCTGTCCCTGCCATGCAGTTGTCTGTCTGTCCGTCCTGTGGCCAGGACAGCAGGCTGCAGTGGGCAGGGTGAGTGCCAAACCATGCTGTATATGTGCCAAGAGGTGGCAAGGGGCCAAGCAAAGACTTGTTGTGGGACAGGAGAATGCAATGGCCAAGCTGGAACATGGGGCTGGTTCAGAGGAGGAAGCATCACCAGACCTGGGGCTGTTTCTGTCTCCTCAGGCATCGCTGTGCCAACATTTTCCCTCCAGCTCTGCTCATTGCCGGCAATGCCAGTGCCTGGTTCCTGGCTGGTTCCTGCTGTGGGTGTCTCACTGCCTTTCCTTGCCCCTTGCAGAGGATGGAGCAGCGCTGGAATGGCCGCTGGGCTCTGTGCTGGGTGAGGACTTCGGGAACACAGCAGCAGAGAGTCCAGGCAGAGGGCAAGAGCCTGGACAGCCCATGAAGCCGAACGTGCAGACACTCTTGGTGGGCACAGAAGGACCCAATGACACCCGGTCCCCAGCGGTGGCTGCAGCAGGTGACACAGAGCCACCCAATGGGCATCCCCAGCCACCTGGCTCCGTTGTCCCCACATGCCTCCCCATCCACCTGTGGGAAGCTGTGGGGCGGCCAGCCCACGACAACAGGGCATCTGGGCACAGGGACAGCCAGGTGACACCTCCGACCAGCGCCACTTTTGTCACTTCGACAGATACCCAAGAGCCATCCCCCTCCATAGGCAGCCATGGGGCCGGGAGAGGCAGCACCCCCATCCACACTGCGGGGGCTGCTGAGGACCCCGAGCTGTCGGGAGATGTGACCGAAAACCCTGGGGCATCCCCGCTGCCCCCCGCACCGCCGCAGCTGCAGGATGATGGAGAGGAGCAGTCGGGGGCCCCGTGGCTCTCCTCACCCACAGTACCAGGGGATGAGGGCACAGCCCCAGCAACGGAGGTCACCCCATGGCACGCAGAGGTGCCCAGCATCAGCGATGCACTGCAAACCCCAAGCACTGATCGCGGGATGCCCGCTGCATCTTCAGAAGAGGAGGAGGATGAAGAAGAGGAGGATGAAGAAGAACGTCCGATGCCCTCTGTTGCAACCGTGGAGGGTTTCCTTGCAGCCGTCCCCGGAGAACCAGGTGGGACCTACAGGGACGGCCTCACCTCTCCCCATGCTGGGTCCCCCAGGCTGTCCCCAGCACCCAGCTCGGCTGCCCCACTGCCCGCCTTGCCCACGGAGCGTGCCAGCCTGGGTGCAGGTGCAAGCTTGGCCGGGGGTCCCCAACACTGTGTCATTTTTGCACTTGGGGCAGCGCTCCTGGCTGCACGCTGGCACTAGAGAGCGGCAGCGCCTTTCCTTTGCACTGTGCTTTCCTCTTGTCTGTCTGTCCTTCTGTCTGTCTCTCTCTCCTCCTCTCTTCGGCTGGGTAAGGGAAGGTCAAAGGTCCGGAGAAGCACATATTTGTCAAACAAATTGGTCTGAGCTATGCATGCACTTAATTCTCTTCTACTTCTGTGAAGTGTTTTAATGACTGTTTCCATGAAAAAAGAAAAAAAAAAAAAAAGAAACAAATCTAACAAAAGAAGGCCCCAAACCCTCCTCTGACTAACAGTGGTACTAATAAAGGGAATTAAAAGCTTTCTAGAACACGCACCTCGGCTAGCTCTTCCCTTCATCCTTGCGCCCGCTGCCTCGCTCACATCCCCACTGACGAACTAATCTCCCTGGGCCCCAGAGGGATGAGGGCCTTTGGGGCTGAGCATGGTGTGAACTGTCCCTGGAGCATCCCCATGGTGCACGCAGCTGAATGCTGTGCAGAGCTGTGGGGTGTTGGGTGTTCTGGGGGTGCACAGCCTCAAGGTGAGCACCAGGGGCTGAGATGGAACCCACTCGTTGCAGGAGGGTGGTGGGTGCATGAGCAGTGACCCCAAGACAAAATTCCTTTTGGATCCTAAGCCGGGATGCTCTCAGCTCTGCAATCAAACCCCTGCCCATCTTGATGCCACTTGTCCCTGTGGGACAGCCTCGCTGGGGTTCCTTTCTTCACCCCCCCAGCATGGGCGCTGCTCAGCACCTTGCAGTGTGGATGTGTACGTCCTGGCAAGAAGAGATGTTCTCCCAAAGAGCCGGATGTGCCCAAACCTTAAATAGCTCATTTCTCACCCTGCTGCAGTTCACTGGAGATGTCTGCATGTCCCTGCAGGCGGGGAGGTGATGCTGTCTGGGGCAAGCGAGGGCACAGGGCCATTGGATAGTGCCAAGGACTTGCACTCCCTGTGCCGCCAGCACTGGCGACAGCCCTAAATCACATTCTTGAGCTGGGGACGGATTAACGACCGTGTGTCTTAATGACCGGAACGGGCTGGTGCTGGTTTTGCAGGTCAAGGATGGCACCATTGAGTTCTCAGCCTTGGGCAGGCTGAAGGTGACAGCAGTGAGATTGGGGACAGGCATGAGACTTGCCTTGCTGCCAGGCTGAGGACATGTGTCTGGGACATGTCAAGGGCTTATCCTCTCATGTTCCCTCCAAAAGAGCCATTGTTGCACTGCTCTGGGGGCAGCAGGACTCATTCCCATCCATGGTACACTCTAACAGTGTCCAGCTGAGTGCTGGGGACATGCCAAAGCCTCAAACCCATCCAGTGCAGGAAGATGAAATGGCTCCATGCGTGCCACCGTGCCTCAGATTCTGTGCATCCATCCGAGGGCTGAGGGGCAGCTCAGGGGCATGCAGTGAGCAGGGCCTGCCCATACCTTGCAGGTGGCTGCATCCCCAACCCCTGCCTGAACGGAGGGACCTGCATTGAGGATGGCACCCATCCCACCTGCCTCTGCCTGCCAGGTTACGGAGGGAGCAGCTGCGAGAGGCGTGAGTCCACAGGGTCACACAGCCCGTGGTCCTGCAGGCATCAGTGCACAGAAATCAGTTTGGGTGTTTTTTTGGCTTGCTCATGGGCTGAGCTCCACGGTGCTGACCCTGTCCTCTCTCCCCCCTTGTCTCCTGCTGTGGTTCAGCGCTGAAGAGGTGCAACCCCAGCTGGGACAGCTTCCAGGGAGCCTGCTACAAGCACTTCTCCACCCGGAGGAGCTGGGAGGACGCCGAGTCACAGTGCAGGCATTTTGGGGGGCATCTGGCCACCATCCTGACCCCTGAAGAGCAGGACTTCATCAACGGTACGTGGGGCCACCCCAACCTGCAGGGCATGGGACCCAGCATCCCTCCACAGTGGGTCTGAGGCTTGAAGACTGAGCCAAAATTTGGCCAAGGGGCAAAGCAGAGCCAAAGCTCCTCTCCCTCTGCTGGAAAAGGCAGCTGGATGGGCAGACACCATCACAAATGTTTTTATAAGAAGGGGAAAGGAAAGTG
>JAOWBP010004645.1:337315-347319 GCA_028571105.1 Tragopan temminckii
AATGCAAATGACATTCATTATGCAAATGCATGCAAATCAGGTTTAACTATCGGAAGAAGGGCTCAGAATTGCTAATGGGTTAACTCTTTCGCACACAACCATGACAACAAGAGCCCTCATCGCATTCGGGCTTTGTGCTACTCCGTCCCTTCCCAGGCACCCCAGCCCCGTGCCCTTACTGGGATCCCCATAAGCGTGGAATGAGGGCCATGGGGAGGGTGGAAAGGGGAACAAAGCACCAGGAAAACAAGAACAACAAAAACTCCATTGGCGTGGGAGTGGCTGCCCCTTCGTTAGACGCCGGTGGGAGATGAGACAAAGGCTGAAATGCAGGAATGGAGGGAGGAAAAAGGAAAAGAAGGAAAAAAAAAAAGGAAAGGGAGGAAGAAAAAACCCACCAGGCTGCTATCAAGCAGATGAGAAATACGTCATTGTGGTGCATGGGCAAAGGGTGATGGCACCCTCCAAGGTTTGGACACTGGCATCCAGGAGGGTGCAGAGCCACCGTCCCATTGTCCCCAGCAAAAATAATACATTGCTGAAATCCCAGCCTTCTCTTTTTCTTTTTTTCCCTTTTTTTTTTTTTTTTTTTTTTAAAATCAAGGGAATAAAGCAGTAGATAAAAAGTGACAGTGTTTCTCATGGTGTTATCACCTGGAAGGGACAGAGCACATGGGAAACCATGGCCGTGATGCAGCAGTGCTGCAATGCGCCTGGGATGCTCCAAACACACCAAGGCCACGCTGGGCTCGAAGCAAAAACCCCAGGGCAGAGCCCTGTGCCTGCAGCAGGGGGCCAAGATGCATGCACAGCTTATGGCTCAGTCATTAATAGCCACGCTCCTATTGATTAGCATTAATAATATTGTGTTTCCATGCATTGGAATGCGTGCTCTCTTTATGTCTTTCACCTGATCCCAGGCCGCTCCGCAAGCCAAAATGTTGAGCGTTTCTGCAACCTCAAGTGTCAAAATATAAAGAAATAGATTTGTGAACCCCTCCTTACCAAAATAAGGATGAGGGAGGGATAAAATTAAAACTGCAATGTGGGTTTCTGTATTTACCCTCTGTCCTCTGGCTGAGAATCTACCAGCCATGCTCTGCTGCTGAGTGCACCTCCAGTTGCTTTCGATTTCCAAGTATAGAAGCGATTCCAGAAAGCTGGAAGTGGGGGGATTTTCATTCTTATCATGATTTCCAATATTGATTTTTTATGAATTAAATGCACACGTGGTGGGAGGTTGGTGGGTGCAGCCGTCCCGGTGCCAACAGCCGCTTATTGCTAATGACTGAGATGCAGCATCATTATCATATCACGGTGCTGAGAAAGCAAACTTCCTTAGGAAGACGCTATAGATGCTTCCTTAGGACTGCACAGATCGTGTGTAAATTGTCATTTAGGAGAGATGGTAACGGGGTGGGACTTAGCACATACCTGGAGTCAATGGCATCCCCAGCGCCGCAGCAAAGGAGGAGCAGAGATGGCTGAAAGGAGAGTTCATGCTTTTAGCACAGCGTGGAAATCACTCGACTTTATCAAACCTCCCCCCACTGAGTGACATGAAAAGTGTTTTTAACCATTATTAATCATTTTCACCATTATTATTAATATCATTATTATTAAAGGAACTCCTGTTTATTCCCTTTGCTTTTCCTTCCTCCTCCTTTTCTATCCCATTTCACCCCTTAGAAGCCATTCCCATTTGCCTCACCCCCCTTTGCTCTGTTTCTCATCACCTCTTTGGCCCTGAGGAAATCATTTTGGCCGCCCAGAGGCACAAAGCAGCGCTTTGGGGGCATGGAAATGCCAACACACACAGCCTCCATCCCACCCCATTGGAAATCAGCTTCCAAAACTGCTTGCAGCTGCTTTGTGCCAGAACCCCACTGGCAAAATGAACATGTTTATCCACGTTTATAGGAGCGCAGTCTAGCAGCTTGGGGAATGATATGGTTGGGGAGGAGAAGGGTAAAAAAGGAAAAATGGTATAGAGAAGGAAAGAGAAGAAAAATTTTTACACTGAGGTGTTAAGAGAAACCATCGTTCGCAGAAGTTGGAGATCAGGGGGAGAGGAAAGGCTGAGTGACTTTGGGATGGTCACCACCAGGGGATGCAAGGCCTTGGTCCTCACTTGGATTTTCCAGCTCTGTCAACACTTTCACTCCTCATCACCTCCAGCAGCATCAAGAAAATGCCTGGAAGGTGCATTGTGTAGGGAAACACGGCTGGGGTGACACAGAGCAGCCGAGCATCCTCTCCCAGTTGCACCAATGGCTGTTTATGTACTGCTGTCAGAAAGCCCAGCTGCATTCTGTAGTACATCCCCAGTTTTTCCCCATCCTGGATGAGGATGTCATGAGAAATGAACGAGGGCACATAGGAAGCA
This sequence comes from Tragopan temminckii, assembly GCA_028571105.1. Taxonomy (NCBI): domain Eukaryota; kingdom Metazoa; phylum Chordata; class Aves; order Galliformes; family Phasianidae; genus Tragopan; species Tragopan temminckii. The sequence continues at coordinate 339,702 of JAOWBP010004645.1, forward strand.
CCACGCACAGAGCGATGCCAAGTGCTTTTGCACCCCAACATGCACGGACAGCTCTGATGGGACAACCCCATGCCCTAAGGAAAGCACCCATAGCACAAACCACAACTTCCCACCACTTCCATCACAGCAAAGGCAAAAAGGGAAAGAGGATTTTGCAGCAGCAAACAGAGGGGTGTGGGCAGTGCTGGGGGCACTCAATGCCCATCAGCTCACAGCATTACGGGGCAGAATACGGCTGGGAAATGCCGTTGGATGGTAGAACCTCAATTCTTCCTGAGGTCCTGGAGGGGATTTGTGCTTTGAGTGCCAGCCCTGAGGACGCAGGAGGCAGCATGGTTATTTTTAAACCATGATTTTCTCATCTCAGTGTTTTCTCAGCCCTATTTTAAAGCCGACTCACAAAGCATTTGGGGGCCAGACTCCATTTTTCAGCAAGAAAAAAAAAAAAAGCAAGCAAGCAAGCAAACCCACCACCCTTTTTTTTTTTTCCCCCTAATTTTCCCAAAGACCTCAGAGGCGTGAGCACTCGAGAGTCAAATTTGCCCAGGACCCGCATCCCTTAAGAAAGCAGTGCTCATTCGCCTTCCACAAACTCTGCAGCAGCAACAAAAGTCCCTTTCAAGCCCTTCCAGACGCAAGTCCTTCAGCTCAATTAGTCAGGCACACAGGGACACAAAAAAGCCTCCCATTCAGGCTAGTGGCTGGCTGCGGAGGACAAGGGTGAAGAAAGGATCTTTCTCCCACGCTTTCACTGGGTGTCATAACAAGCAGAAAGCCCTCTTATGGGAGGATTATTGGAGATAAGAGCCCAGCCAAGGGGCTGGGGCTGCGGGAGGAGAGCACGGAGGACGCCGAGGCTCCCACCAGGGCCAGCACGGTGCACGTTCAAAACGATGGTGCTGGCCTCCTCTGCCCATGCACAAGCTGAATAATCCTGGTTTTCCATGGCAACCCGCAAAGCAGAGAGCCTTGCAGCCGTGGGTTCTGCGGCCGTGCGCAGTGCGTGCTCCAGAAAGCACCCAGCTCCTCTGGAATGGAATAGCCTTGAGATTTTACATTATATTTATATGTATGTTTTAATAAGGAACAGGTTTCTCTGGGCTTTGGTTGGTCAGAGCTTAAACCAAAGCAGAGGAAGGGAGCAAACTCCCCAGAAGATGAAGTCTGTGCAGAAACCGCAGCCATCAGTGGCCCATTCACCCTCTGCAGCACCCACAAGACCCTGGATACCAACAGCTCTGCATGGCATCAACCCAAGCTTCCAAGCTAACTCCATCCCTGATACCCTTCATCAGCCAGAGCATCATTCCCATTTCCCCACTCCTTTTCCATCAACTCCACATGCATCTCCAGAGAGCACTTCCAGGTCATCCAAAGACACAATTCCTTTTATTTTTCCCCTTACAGCTCGTTCATGGGAGATGAAGACAGCCCAGCTCATGGTGGTTGGGGGCTCAGGAGGGTACAAGACCAGCTTGGGGCAGAGGAACCCACACAGAACCCACCAGCCCTAGTTGTAGGATTCCCTCCCGCTGACATCAACTGAAAAATAGAGCAGGAGGAAGGGCTGGAACGAAGTTAACACCTCAAGGAAAGCTCTTCCTCCTTCCCAGGGAGAACTCAGTGCCTCCAAAAGGGGATCACAGTCCTGCGGTCCCTCATCTAATCCCCGTTACCCACACAGGGTCTTTCAAAGGGAACAAAATGGATCCAAGGACAGATACATAATGCATGTTTTTTCCTCCAAACAAAACAATTTTGAGGTGGGCAATGCCCACATCGCACGAACCCATGCTCATCCCCAGCACTTATTAATCACATTTTCCCCCAAGATCCAGGTGCAGGGATTTAAGACCGAGTGCGCACACACACTTGGCACTGCCCCCTTTGCCCCTGCCCTGCTGACACCAAAAGCCCTGAAAGTGGAATTAGAATGATTTTTACACCTCCTAGGTCTGTCAGAGCCACAGCTTAGGGATTACACAGCTCAGTATCGTAGCCACGAGCATTGGCTCTCAGCAGCAGCAGGGCAAATCCTCATGTCACACCGGCACAAGACGGCTGATGGGAGCACATTCAGCCAGGAGCTGCTCCCACCCTCACAGACCTTAGCGATCTGCTCTGTGATTCAGCTCTCAACACATTTCCCATCTTTTCCAGCAAAACCCACCATGACAGCACCGCTTTGCAGATGTTTGCCTGCTCTTGAGCCCCCCGGCCAGCAGCCATCCCTTTTTCATTGCATTCTAAAGAAGGTAAAGAGCAGAGCTGGCACAATCTCCATCCCTAAAAACCCTGCAAGGCAACCAGAACATGGCTCTAGGACTATTTTTAAGGCCCCTATCTCGATGGCAGTGCTGTCACATTGTCCCAGGCCAGCCAGACCTCCTGCAACACAGGGCAAACGGGGAGCAGGGAAGCTGCCAGCGGCTCTGCTTTCACATCCAATCACCCTCAGAGCATTACGGAGACCAACCCAGCCCCACCAGTGCCTAGCTCAGCATTTTCCTCCCAGCTGCTGCTGAGGGAAATGCCATCAGCTGTCCCCCCGGGCACCCGTCGACTCCCATTTGGTGGATGCCGTGTGCCACATTGGCTTGCTGAGGGGGTGGGATTGGAGAAAGCCCCTCATTGCTTTTTTTTTGTTTGTTTGTTTTGTGCTGTGGGGGAAAATGCCAAACTGGGATGCCCAGTGCTAATGCAAGGCATGGCAAGACCCATTGCAGAGCAGTGCAAAGTCCCAAATCTGATAGAACTCCGAGCCACACAGTTCAGCATCCTGGGGCTGTGCTCTGCATGTTCCCACTGCCAAAATTCAACAGGGCCCGATTTGGTTCCTCCAGGAACTCAGAGCGCCCACTCAGACACTTTGTCATAATCCCAATGTGAAAATCACGCCCTTGGAAACCCTCAGGGCTTGGGAGTCCTGATTATTTGGAGAGGAATGGCTGCTCCCATCACAAAGACACAGCCTCAGGACAATGAGGAGCAGACCCACACAAACCTGACATTCCCAATAGCATTGCCTTGGGAACAGGATGAGGCACAGACCCCAAAACCCTCGTGAGCATCACCAGAATCCATCCATCAGCACTGCAACCCTGCTACAATTATTTGGGGTTAGAAACACGGATATTCCTACGTTTAGGCACACACACACACATACGATTTCTTTGTGACTGCCCTATTTTCCACCTCCCTGGCCCATAGCATGAGACACCCAATGGGTCACAGTGGGGATGATGAGGGCTGGAGACCTCGAAAGGCTTCAGCCATTTATTTAAAGCAAAAGCAAGTCAACCTCAGGTTCATTCCTAGGATATTTCAAGGTGAAAATGATGCACTGAATTGAAATCACCATTTGTCAATAGTTACATTTGTATAGGTCGGTTCTTCTCAATCACTCATTGACCCATTGATTAATTAGTATCGCCTTTACTCCTTTCTTTGCTCCAGCCACGCTGCTTCAAGCATGAAAAGGACACAGAGGGCTGATCTCTCAATACAGAACATACAAGCCTATCTCCCATTAATGTCTCCAGCAGTTCGGTAGACACAAGGGAGAGGTGAGCAGACAGTGCTGAGTGTGAACCACTCAAATCACAATGTCCAAGTGAGCTTGAATAGTCACATATAAGCTGCAGTTTAGAGCAACGTCACACCAACACACAGGGCTCCTATTGCCAGCACGCTCTGGGAGCAAAGTGGGGAGAGGAGGAAAAGAAATAAAGGTAGAAAACAGTTGCCTGCAGGATTCCAGATCCCAAAGGCCTGGGGATGGCCATGCTCAAGCTCACCTGCCACAATGGCACGAGATTGTAAAGAAGCTCTGCTAAGACAGAGAGCAGCTGACAGCATCCTGAGCCCCATGGGGTGGGAGAAATGGGGCTGTTGAGTATTGGTTCCCATTTGGGAGTGCAGGATTGCACCCAGCAGGGATGGGGTGAGCAGGGAATGGGTCGGACACTGAGCATCCTCTGCCCCATGGGTCACCAAATTCCCCACAGAGCTTTTGCCCTCATCTCAGGTCACCAGCCCCATCTCTGCCCGTGCCTTTGTTAGAGCTGAGCAGGTGACAGCATCACACCACAGCCTATGGCAGCACCGCCTCGGCCCTGTGCCCACCAGGATTGGTCACCTGGGAAAACCAAAAGATGATGGCACACTGCTCCCAGCCCCTGATTGGCGCCGTCCTTCCTCCCCCCTCCTCCCAGACCCAATCCACTGCCCAATGGAGGGTGGCACATGGCTTCTCCCCAGCAATAAAAGCACCTCACCCACTGCGTTGTCCCCAGTGAGCCGCTTGCATGAGGACACACATTTGTGCCCAATGCCCACCCACACCCAAACATCTGCTGGTGGCACCAGGACCTCACAGGGGACAGCAGCAAGGTGACATCCTGATGCCACCAAAGCCAGGTGGCCGAATCCATCCCACGCTCAGGTACAGGGCAAGCCCCATAGGAGCCCTCCATGGACTCAATACTCTCCATCCCTCCACTCTCTACCACGTGTCCCTGGCCTGGGATGTGCCAGCAGCCTGGAGGAGAAGCAGGGGATACAATGAGAACACGTGGAAACGTCCCTCTGCTCCAGCACCAGGCTGTAGGACAAGAGCAGCACCCAAGCACACCCAGGAGGGGTGTGGGGGGGGGGGTTTCCTGAAGACGTCCCCAAGGAAATTGGTACAGGGAAGTGGCACATGCACTGAGTGAGTCTGAATTAAGGGGCTGTGGGTGAGGAGGTGAAAATGGTCCTGATTATTAAATTAAAGTCATCATAGGAGCATGACTCATCCCTCACACCGCATCCCGAACTACAGCCTTCCCCTGCACAAAGCCCTGGGACAGCATCTTCCACGCTCCCTCTCCCTTTAAAAAATAAAAAATATAATAATAATAAAGTCCTGATGAGCACAAGAGCAAAACGAGCGGGTCCAGCACGGGTCAAAAGCCAGCTCTTTTTCCTACACCTCTCCCAAGGTGCAATACTCTAAATGCTCCTTTCCAAAATCAGTTTGGCTTCTACGGCTCATGTATTTTTTTTTTTTTTTTTTTTATTAAGAGCTTTGTCCCCCCCCAACCTTAGAATCACCGTTATGAGATCAAAACCCTCCTGAAGGGCTTTGTGTTCTTCAAAGCAGCATCAAGACATTGTCCAAATGGGCCGCCAGGTTGGGCGGGTGGCATCTAAGCAGCCTGGCCATAGCAGAGGGTGGGGAGCACCCAGTGCACATCTCTGACCCCCCCTCCCCCCCATCTCCTTCTAAAGCAGAAGCAGCAGAAATCCTGGATTCCATAAGAGGCCAAGAGATAACACAGTGAAGGGAGCGAGGATTGGTGTGAATTGGCATTCAGAGAGGATAAATAATAGAAAATCAAGTTCCCCCATTCATCTCATGCTGCTTCAAAGGCAAATTAAATAGATATTTTTGTTAATAAATCCCCAATCTTGGATCAAAGAAACGTTCATAGGCAGAGGGTTGAAAGAAGAAAGGGAGCGTTTGGATAGAGGTACAAAAAGAGGGAATAAAAAAAAAAAAAACACAAAGAAAGCTGCAAGAAACCATTTTCCAAATCATTGCATCACTCTTTCTAATCTGGATACCAAGTTATCTCTGTCAGGGAATGAAACTAAACAGATTGGAAATAATGGGGGGGGAGGGGGGATAAAGGAAGGGGGGCTTAAAAATAAAAAGAGGAGAAGAATCCAGTGTTCATATCTGCAAAACAACCATTAATAAACAGTGCTCGGTTGCTGCTTTATTAAACAGATAATCCAGCACAGTAATCTGTATTGATTTATGGGTTCTGTGATGCTACACGAGCGGTTACGCAATGAGAGTTCATCCTCGATCTGCGGTCTGGGTCCTGTGCTTCACTAATTCACAATCTGATGGGAAGTTTTACTTTGTTATTTCAATTATAGTCAGCAGCCAAAAATAAATAAATAAATAAAAGAACGGCACCATCCTCATTTTGCTCAAGACAGAACCAGAAAATGCTTTCTTAAAAGGAGACAAATCGGGTCTTGAAATCAAGAAATAATGAAATCCTACCTCGGTTTTAATTCCAGTCTCAAAAAGTTGTCTTTTTTTTTTTTTCTCCCCTCTGTTCTTTCTTTCTTCCGCCTCTCATTTTCTTGATCTTCTTTCTTTCTCTTTCATTTTTCTTTTTGTTTTCCTCCTCTTCCTCTCGATGAATTTCCTTTCTTCTCCACATCCTCCTCAGGCGTGTAATGGGGTTATTTTTACTTTCGGTTATCTAGCTTTATGAAGAATCGACACCACTCATACAGCTAGATAACCAAAGATAACAACCAACCCCTGAAGTCTACAGCACTAGCAGGAAAAGGGCAACCTCCTCTTCTCCAGGGGCTTCCAGGCATGTGGCTTTTAGAGAAGGGAATGAGGGAGGAAACGAATAAACAGAGATGCAAGAATTAGCAGTGGGATCCGTAATGCCAGCATGCAGCTACAGCGGGGCCCTGCGGCTGCAGCCCAGGCAGAGCATCAGTGCCATGGGCAGAATCGGGCCCTTAGAAACACCATTTGGAGCAAAATTACGAGACAGCCACACAGGAACAGCCTGTTTTCGGGTTCGAGCCCCTTTCCAGTTTAAATCTGTTTCGTTTGCAAACGAAATGATGTTCTGCAGGTGCCGAGGATTAAGGCCGCGTTATTTTTAATAACCCCGAGCTCTGTCAAAATAATACATCCAAGCCGGTGATAATGAAAGCAAATAGAATTTGCACCCGTAATTTAGGAGACATAAAAGGACGTATCCCCACCCATGAATGCATTTAACGCTCGCCAAACAAAAAGACTGTTAAAAAAAAAAAAAAAAAAAAAAGCGCCTGCCGCTTCAAATAAATAATAACTTGGGCTGCTTTGAATGCAGCCCGGATCTGGGGTTAACGGACGGGATGAACGAACGCGGAGGAAACGATGGCAAAGAGGCAAAGGAAGGAGCGACTCCCACCCGATGCTCAGCATCGCCGGCAACGCGGAGGCACCGCGCCCGGCCCCGCGTACCGCTCACTGCTGCTGGGGGGACCCGCAGCCTCGCTCCTTCCCCTCGGGCCCGGCCTCCCTTTGCCCTTTCTTCATTCTCGGGAGCCGCAGCCCCCCCCTCCCTCTCTCTCTACCTTCCTCGGAGGTTCCGCTTTCCTCGCGTTCTCATTTCCCCGGGAGGTAACCGCATCCCGCTCGGGGCTGCCCTACGGGCCTCACCCTTCCTCCCACCGCCGGCGGAGCTGCCACCCCGCAGTGCCTCCATCCTCCCCGGCTAACCGACCTCCATCCTCCGGGGGCGAGAAAGGGATGGTGATGGTTGAGGGTGGAGGGCACCACCATCCCGCCCCCTCCCCCAGCAGCCCTCATCCCTCACTCCTGCCTTCACCTGCAGTCCGCTCCTCGGGAAGTCTCCGCGTTTCTCACGTCCTCCTCCACCTGCAGCCTCCTTTTCCTCGGGGCGGTCGGACAAGATCCACACTGCAGGGGGCGCGGAACCGAAAGCTCCGAATTTTCGAGCCTGTTGATGGGCACGGCACGGCACGGCACGGCACGGCACGGCACGGCACGGCACGGCACGGCACGGCACGGCACGGCACGGCACGG
>JAOWBP010004645.1:371727-382702 GCA_028571105.1 Tragopan temminckii
GCTTTCTGCATTTTTTCCAATTTTTCTTTGAGCAAACACCAAAGTGAGTGATGCGGGAAAACATCCCCGCATCACTCCCCCCGGGGGGTTGGGCAGGCTGCAGGTGAACAGCCCCTTTGCTGGAGTTGCCTTGGGCTAGCACACACCTCACCAGCCCTACAAGCAGGACGGTCTACATTCTTTCCAAACTTTTGGGTCCCTGACGCTCATTTTCATTAAGCCCCTATTACAACATCACTTGCAGCTTTCGAGAGAGCCTTGAGATGGGCGTAGCTGCAATTAACATCCACTTAAAAGCATCTTCACGCTGCCAAAACCATGTAATGGGCTACGGCATGAGAACCATGCCCTCACAGCCTTTCTGGATACAACAGCGAGTTCCCATTCTTAATATAATGAGTTTCCCCTTTGTTTTCATCTCGTGAAACTCTTGGCCTCGACCACATCTGGCAGCGGTGAGCTGCACGAGATGTTCTGTAGCCATTCAGGGAGTGCAGGGCATGTGATGTGCAGGAGGTGGCACATCTTCCACCGTGGCGCGGTCGCAGTGCCCTCACCTGTGTTGTATGCAGTCGGCATGGCAGAGAACGGCAGCCCCTGTGTCAGCAGGCTCGGGGTGGCCACAGAAACGACCGGCGTGGTTAGAGAGTGAGTCGCTTGGGAGACACCTAACCGCTGTGTGTTCTGCTGGGGAAGCAAATGGAGGATGTTACAAGGCGGCACGCTGCACCCCAAGTCCCAAACCCCAGCAGGTTACAGACACCCATGACCTCTGTGAAGCTCATGGGCAGCTCAGGGAGTGTTGCCCTTGGATCACTTTTCTGTTCAGGGCTGGGGGTTGTCTGCATGGAGGGCATCTCTGTGCTGCAGCAGCAAGGTGCCTGTTTGTAAGGCACAAATCCTTACAGCCCCCTGCCCATGCTAAAACAAAACCAGCTACTATTTCCCAGAGGATGCGTGTGATTGCCTTCACTGCACTGGGAGAAAATCACGGTACAAAATCAGTGCCTGGTGCTGCACAGGGCTGCCCCTCCTGCAGCCCCTAGTGAGCCCCTGGCCTCCAACACAAGATGCAGAAGTAAGGCACAACCCTGAGGATTGTAAAGGTGCTGTGGCATCCTAGAAACCAGTTCTCAGCAGCTCCTGGGGTTGGTGCCCTCACGAGGTTGGGGTGACTCAGGCATTAGCAGGGTCCCTGGTGGAAAAATCCTGCACTCATCTGGGTGCATGCCAGCCTCTCCCCATGGCTCTTCAGGCAGTTACGTGGGCAGATCTACGGGTCAGCTTCAGCCCTGTTTACAAGGCAGATAATCTGGGATGCCTCTGCTGATCTGATTTAAATCAGACTCAAGAGGCTTGCCTCTAATCTGCAGCACCCCAGCACACGTCACCCCGTGAAGCCTGGGGCAGTGCCCAGCTCCCAGCATGCCTGGCACGAGGCTGCTGCATCCCGTGGGGCACAGCCTGCACCAGCACAGGAGCACCCGGGGCTGCTATGGAGTTTCAGGGCCAGGCATGGGTGTCTACACCAACACAGGATCCTCCTGGGGTGCACTCAGCACCTCAACCCTGCCCTAGAAGGGTATGCAGCACCCACATGCTGCTGAGCACCCAGGGAAGGCGATTAGCTGGGTGCTAATTGCTAAAGAGCTAAGGCTGTCAGAGGTTTTCCTGGCTTGCATCCTGCTGGCAGTCACCCTAGGGGGTGCCCACTGCCCCATAGGGCAGAGATGCTGAAGGGAAATGCCATCAGCAGGGGCTCATCCCCTGCAGTCTCAGGTGTGTGGCCTTGCCATGCTGCAAGGCAGCACCTAGCTTTAATCCCGAACCACGCAGGCAAAAGGTGCTGACATGTGCAAGATGCCACACATAGGTTGCAAAATACCCTGAGTCGCAAGCTGCCACTCGGGCTTGTTACAAAACCATGCAGGCATGCTCCCAGGTGACATGGTCGTGCACTGGTGGAACAGATTCTGCCCTATGCTTCCAATGGGAAACAGCCCATGGCATGCAGAAACATGGAGGGGTGTCACCTTCCTGACCCCACTAAAAGCAGCACCACGGCTTACATTGGGGTGGCTGGCAGCATCCTGGGGAGAGCAGGCGGGTGACATCCCAGGGAAAGGAGAGCTAGGATAAGAGCTGGGAGCAACATGCAGGGAGAGGATGCAGGGAGGTGGGTGACTGCAGCACTGAGCCTGCAGAGCAGCTGTGGGCAGATGGCCCCCACCTGCAGAGCTGTGCCAAGCTCCCTGTCCCCCTCCTGGATTCTGTCACCTCGCTGCCAGCTGGGGTTGGGCAAGGACCACATTTTGCTACCGGCAGAGTCAGCCTGGCAGCTCCAATTAAAACTGTTCATGCTAACCTGGCTGATTTTTGCCTAAAGCAAGCTGCTCCTTCAGGCAATGCCCTGCGGCAGAGGGAAGGGTGAAGTGGAGGTGCTGGCTGTTTGGAGGCTGCAGGTGGGGAAACTGAGGCACAGTGCTGCCAGGGATTCGGGTAGGGAAGGGAGGTTTGTAGGGCACGGAGAGGTGCAGAATTCAAGTCTGCAAAAGCCTCAGCCAGCCCTGGCCAAGTATCTCCTTGCAGGCTGCAAGAGGTCCTGCCTCACTCCTGTGCTTTTGGAAAGCTTTTCCCTGGCTGTGTTTGCTGCATCCTACAGTGACTCTCGTCCTTTCCTCACTGCGCTGACCTGTCGCCCATCTGCCCTGAACCAGAATAGCAACAGAAAAGGGTGAATCATTGCCACAAACAAGGTGGTGTTCACTTTGCTGGCAGAAAGGAAAGGAAAAAAAAAAAAGAAAAAGAAAAAAAAAAAGCCATAAAAATAACACAGAAAATTGCCCCTGTGCACAAACAAGGGCTGGTGCACGCGTGAGCCAGGCAATGGATTCACACAGGCTGTAAATAATATCCTCATAGGAAAATAGGAAAGAGCCTGTGCTACTCCCCATCCCTGCTGCGGGCCAGGTTTCCCCATGCCCCCCCATGGGGACAGCAGTGCCCAGGTTGGCTGTGTGGCATACAGGCACATGGGGTGAGTCCCTAGGGAGGATAAAACACCTGACAGCTCGTGTGACAGCCTGCAGCTCAGCCCTTCCTTCTGATTTGTCTAAAAGCAAAGGGTTTTTTTTAGCTCCTTTAGGAAGGGGGCAGTGACATCGATGCTGCGCTTCCAGCAGAGGGGCTGTCTGGCCAAGGATGGGATGCAGGGACAAACGGGATAAGCGGCCCACGTCACAACCCCACCACAATGCACGCTCAGTGTCACTCACCAGAGCCAAGTGGTCCTCCGTCTGCCCGCACAGGAACGGGGAGAAAACCAAGAGGCACCATTAACCCGCTGCCCTCACCCACCGCCGCACCCCGCGCTTGCCGGCTGCTCGCAGGGACGGGGCACGCGTTGCACGCCGGTGACACTCGTGCACAACTGGGGGCACGCAGCGGGTTCGGTGCAAAGGGAAAAACAAAGGGAAATCCTCCCAGCTCCCACCGGCACAGCGGGGAAGCAGTGCCTGTACCAAACCCACGCTGGTGCCAAGCTCCCTGCAGTGCCACGCGGCGCTGCTCACCAGGTGGTGCATCAGCCCTTTGCCGCTCTGCGAGGTGATGACGCGCAGGTCCGGCTTGCGGCTGTTGGTGGCGAGCTGCGTGCTGTGGGGTGGTGGTGGAGGGGACTTGGCTGGGATGATCTTGCCCAAAGTGCTGCCGTTGGAGACGGGAAGGAGACCAGGGGAGGCACGAGCACTCACGTAGCCGTTGCCTGCGGGAGAATGGCCACAAGGTGAATGCATGGCGATGGTGAATCCTGCAAAGCTGTCCTGGGTGTGCAGAGCAGGGATGCAGACCAGAACTGCACGCACTGAGCAGCTCCTCGCCTGCAGGAGCCCACGGGCATCACTGCAACACTGAAGGCGTGCTTTCAGCATGACCCCTGCACGCTGCTCGTAGCAGGGCAGCAGGGCCCTGTCGAGGCAGATAATTACTCTCACGTTCACTTTTGAAGCTGCTTTTTGGCAGCAGAGCTGCAAAAAGGGCTGTGGGCAGAGCGGAAGACCTGGCGCACTGATCCCACTGCCCTTTTGAAGATCTGAGAGTCCCTTCTCCTCCTCCCGCTGCCCCACTTAAGGATTTTATGTGCAAAGAGGAGAAGGCAAAAAAAAAAAAAAAAGAAGAAGAAGAAAGGGAAGGAAGAAAAAAAATTTAAAAAGGAAAAGATTTGATGAACATCAGGAAAGGAATAAATTGGATCAGATTACTGTTCTGATGAGGGCTTTTTTTTTTATTTTTATGAATAGGCCCCAAAGATAGAAAGGCGTTTAGCAATCACCAGGATTCAGCCCTCATATTCACTGCACGTTAGACCAGGAAAAATAGGTCGCTGATTGCATTATTAATCACATCTACCATTGCTCTACATCTGCATTTCAGCTGGCAGCGGCAATGCTGCAGCCATGGCAGGTGCCCACTGCCGCCCCAGGCCAGGCACACTGGGGATGGGATGAACCTGGTGAGGACACAGCCTTGTCCCCAACCCTGAGATGGGGACAGAACCCAAAGGAAAGTTAAAACTTGATGCTCTCGCTGCTAAGATGGCATTAACACCAATGCGCACGCATGCAGCTCCAATGGCAACCACAAATTCAAGGTATGCTGCCACACGAGTGCGGGCAGCAGTTGGGGTGGGTGGGCAGGACACCAGTGCTATGGGGGTGGCATGGATGTGTCTAATGAAGTAAAACACCTGCCCCATTCCTGCCATGCCGTGCCTAGCCGGAACAACTACATGCTGCTCTGCACAGGGAAAAATGCACAAATGCAACATCTTAAAAGCGTAAAGATGCCCAAATGCAGGGAGGCTGATGGTCACAGTGAGCACAGGGGTGGGCAGGGTGTTTCCTCCAGATGCAAGGTGCTGCATGGCACGCTGCACAGGCAGCAGCCAGGCACGCTGTCTGCACCGCTGCAGAATCCAGGCCACAGCCACCCGTGGCTGATGACTCAGAAGCTGCAGGTAATCTCAATGCTGCAGAGCGTGCGAGGAAGAGGAGGACAGGAGGACGAGACGCCCCAGGTACTCAGAAGGCCCCTGGGCTCCAGTGCTGGGGCAGGGAGCCCCATGGATGGAGGGCAGGCAGGGCTGGCCGTCCCCACTCCTCACGCCCGTTTCCTGGAGCGGCGGCAGGAACGCGGGGAATGCTGCGGTGCTGCGGTGACGTCAATGCTGACATTCAGCAGCTCTGCCAAGCTCCGTGCTGCCACGGCTGCTCACAACAGCTGACGTGGGGGCGGCGGGTGGCTTTGGGGGGCAGCAGGGCGGGGAGGTGCAGCACCACAGCCCCCCTCCCTTCTAGCAGAAGCCACCTCGTCCCCACACGGGCTGGCAGCGGGACGGCGGAGCTGCAGAACTGCTTCTGAACCAGTTTGGGTTTCGCTGGGGCTAATGCCAAATGCCAGGCTTCTCCAGAGCGAGCCCCTGGCAAAACCAGCATCAAAAGGGACAATCAGGGTGCAGGGCTCTGTTCGCCTGGGACAGCAGGTGCCAGAGGCTGCGTGTTGGCTGACCCAAGCCGCGGGCAGGAGGCATTATTAGCTCATTTTATAGCCGGGGAGCTAAGCCACACGGTCTGAGCTGAGTTAGTGCTGGGGCTCTCGCAGTGGAAAGGGGCCCTAATGAGCTTTTTTCCTTGCCGTAAAGTTCCTTTACAGGGCCCAAGTGCATGGAGGAATCAAGTGTTAAGTGACTCAGCTGAGGTCAGTGCAGGAGTGGGTTTCAGCTCAGGGTGCTAAAGCCAGGGCTGCCCAAATCGGGTCCTCTTTTGCCTGCCAAAAGCCAAAGCTCCTTGGTTTGTAGCTCTTCCCAAGAGCAAGGACAGATCTCAGCCTCACGAAGCACATCACCTCCCTGTATCTCTGATGGAACATTGCAGAGAGGCTGGCCTGGAGCATCTCCGGCAAAGCCTCTCGCTGCCAAACCCTCCTTAGCACTTCTCCATTCACCATATGTGTTGGGTTGAAAAGAAAACACACATTCCTGTGTTATTTATGGGAAATGGAGGCATAGAAGAGAAAAAAGAGCCCAGCCTGCTAGTGCTAGCCCCACACCACTCCTCACTTACCCACAGGACTTGGGCAAGCTCCGTTGGTGTTGTTCAGGTCACCCCCAAGCATCGCCCCTACAAAGCAACCAGAAACATGGGGTCAGGGCCACACTGAGCATCGTTCCTGGGGGAGGGAGGAAGGCAAAGGAAAATCAGCAGTGCTGCATTCCCGGTGAGAAAGTCCTGGGCAAAATGAGCAGCATTCCTGGTGATCAGGTTTGGAAACAATATCCAGGCAGATCCGTTTCCTTTGGGCAGCAGCCAGGCGGCACAGGGGCCTTGTCCAAAGCACACGGCTTGGAAAACACTGTGGCTATTTTGTTCCAAGCCTTCTGGAGGTACACAGGGGCTGTGCTGCAGGGAAATGAGCCCCAACAGCACAGTGTGAAACACTATCTGCCCTGTAATGTTTGCACCGAATGGAAACCACCCCTAACACTGCCAGCGCTGCTGCAACGCTGCCTTCCGTGGCTCTGTTGCACGAAGGTGAATGCTTGGACAGCACTGGGAAAAGCAGAGCAGGGGCCTAAGGCTGTCCAATAACAGATCCAGCTCCATCACCCTGAGACAGGAAACTGCCTCCAGCCACTGCTGTCAAAGCAGGGCTCAGGGTGGCAGCAGGCCCTTGAAAACAGAAATGCTGGAGTGCTGCTGCACAAGAAAGGCATTTGCTCCCCATGTGAAAGCATGATCATGGGTGTCGTGGTCCCAAAAATACTTTACAGCTTGGCAAAAGAGTACAGAGTCCCTAGAGCATGGCAAGCACCGTGCTCCCTTCAGGGGATGGGGATGCAAAGCAAGGTCTTGGTTGCACTGAAGTCCTTGAGCAGACGGCACCAGTGAGCACTGAGCAAGCACCGCGCCAGCACTGCCTTTGCTTTGGAAACAATAACGCAGCTCTCTGCGCTCCTCTTGACTGCATTGTTAAAAAAAAAAATATATATATATATATATATAAAAGAAATAGCTTGTCTCACATGCAAGGGTCTGGCTCCTATAAACAGGATTTCTTCCGTGTCCCAGGCAGTGAGTGAATGAAATGCAGATGGTTGGACTTGGAACACCTCAGTGCTCGCAACCACAAAATTATTCCCCCTTGAAACAAATGTTTCATGAGCTGGATGGAAACTGCAAGTGGCGAGCAGGCTCTGCTTGACAGCAAAGCCTCTTTTTTTCTGCAGAGGCCAGCAAGAGGGCAGGGGTGATGCCTACAGACAGAGCCACAGTGCAGCAGGAAGATGCTGCTCTTCGGGACCAGCAAAAAGATCCTTTTTCCTCTGAAACCTGGGGCCCTGCTCCTCAGGCCCAGCTCCTCCAGGCTTTCAGAGAGCCCGGGCAGCCAAACCAACACTGCCTCTGCCATTTGCAGCCCAAATGACTTTTACAGACCATCTGCAAGGACCAAAATAGCAGGCAGGGGCTTTCTGCGTGCTATTATTATTTATGATGGCACCGCAGGAGAGTCGGGCTGCGGTCACATGTCCCCCTCACTGCAGGGAGCGCGGGTGACGAGAGCCTTTCCCCAACCTGCTCTCACCACCCCACGCCAGTCCCCGCTGGAAAGGACCACTCCTCGGATCTGTCAGCAGGTCTGTGTGAGTAATCACTCAGCGACCAACTGCAGCCATCGCAGGCTGAGGCAAAAAAAAAGCCCTTTTTAGGCAGCGGTCCCACGTCCCTGGCGGCACTGGGACACAAGCAGCCAGACCTGGGCTGGGAATGACACTGGGTGACTCAGCCCCTCGCACCGCCTGATGTGAAATATCCTGATCTGAAAAAGCAAGGGTGCTCCCTGGGCAGGGAGTGGTCACTTGGAGCCTTGGCCTTATTGCAGAGGGGATGTAGGACCACTCACCTGCGCTGGCTGGCCGCTGAGGCAACCCTGGGGACACGGTGTTCCTCTGCAGTGCTGGCTGCTGTGGTGAGAGGAGCCGGGGGTCAGTCAGTGATGAGGTCACCAAGGATTGGGTCACCAACGAGCTGCCCGGGCTGCTGAACTGCAGCGTGTTCTGGTTGGTCACAGGAACTGTCACTGGCATGGCAAAGTTTGGCGTGGGCACTGCAGACTGAAGAGAGAGAGCAGGAGGTGAAGGGGAGCAGGCAGAAGGAGGTGCTCACTTTGCAGGCTCCCAGCAAGGGGGGACAGATCCTGCCTGGGATTGGCAGCACCGTCCCATGGCTGCAGTGGAGTCAGTGTGGCCACCCCAAGCCTCCACACTGCTGCACTCCCATCTGCATGGGGCATGATGTACCCATCCATCTCAGCATCTTGGGGCAGCGCTGGCACAGGAGCCCAGACAGACTCCTGTGGAACAGCACAGAGTCTGCCTAGACACATCACAGCTTTGCCACTGGCTGCTTTCTCTATCTTTTACGCCATATTTATTTACCCGTCATGTTTTTAGAGCTCAAAGCATCAAAGAGGGGAGAAGTGCTGTGGAGTGCCCCTTGAAGCACTCCCCTCTGCCCCTCTGCAGAGTGGCACTGAGTGCCAGGGACAGGTTTGCACCGCCTCGTGCCCTCCAGGTGACACTGAGGTCTGTCCTTCCACCACCAGGAGCTGTGGGGCAGGAGGAGGAGGTGACTAGGTGGGAGCAGGAGGACGGCTCAAGCCCTATCCTTGTCTGCAGGTCGAGGACCAGCTTCACCTACCAGCGTCCCCACAGGAACCAGACTCACCGTGATTATCCCATCAGCCTTTCTTATGTCACTGATTTGCTCTTCATTAACAGGAACAGGCACCTGCTTAGAGGCTTTAGCAGGGGCTTTGTTAAAATCCCACTTTAATTTGCCAAGGGCTGGGAAAGCAGAGCACTCAGTGCCACCAGGCAACACCCAGTGTCCCCACCAAACACACTAGCAGGGGTGGAGGGAGCCAAGTACCCAGCACCATGGTGTTATAGGGTGCTGTTCCTGGTGGCTGAATTCCTTTAAGGGGAGAGGAGAGGAGGGAAGAAGGGACGGTGCTCACCAAGCTCACTGCTGGAAACCCTCCCACCCGCTCAAGGGCATCCTGTCCTTCAGAGATCCTGTGGCCCCGAGCTGGCGCTGCAGCACGGCTCCAAGGGCTCTGGGGACTGGCGTGTCCCCTCCCAGGGCTGTACAAGCCTTAACACAGCCCTGGCCCTGCTTAGCTGCAAACAAACAAAAAAAAAAAGGTGGGGGGCCATGGGGAGCCTGGCAGGTTTTGTCAGGTGTGTGAACAGTATGGAAGCATTGTGCAATAAATCACTGTAAGCACGTGTGTGTGCGTTCCCAGAAGAGGGAATGAAGAGCAAACCCGGTGCCTCACATCCTCAGTGAGGATGATCAGAAAGCAGCATCCAGCCCCTGTATCTCCATGCTGCTGCCAGGCCAGCGTGCAACTGCGACCCAGCACCAGTTTCTGGGGGTAGCTGGGGCACAGGGGCTGCCTGGACACGTTCACACCTCAGTCCAAAATCTGGGGAGAAGATGCACACATCAGCCAAGCCCTAATGATGTCTGGTTTTGTCAAAAGCCATTGCAAACACGCTCCGAGCGCAGAGGACTCTCCATAGCAAACACGGCTGCTGTTAGCTAATGAGCCCAGTTAGTTCTCATCACACACAAAAACACTCCAGCTGGTTAAAAAGGAGAAGCGTCACCTTCAACAGCACACGCTCTGCTGGAACTGCTCCATCCTCACTGCACAAGGGGTTTAGTCGGGGAGCCGGATGCTCTGCCTTGAACCCCCAGCACCCGAATGCCCCCTGCCCAAAACCACAGGCAGGCCAGGACTAGTGCAGGGGCTGCAAGTGGATAGAGCTGTGCCTCCACCTCAAGCAAGCCCTGGTGGAGTCAAAATCTCTTCCCTAACGAACAAGTTGCCACCGAGGCAAAACACCTCGTGCACACCGTGCTCTGCAAGCTGAGTCAGCAAAACCAAGGGGGATGGATTTCAAGACCCAATTTTCTTGAAAAGCCAGAATTTTTAACCTGTGTGGGCTCGCAAAGCGTGGAAGGGCAGATTTTTTTTATTATTTTTATTTTTTAAGAGGGGGAGGGGGCTGAGTAATTTCCTATCGCTGCATCCAGCCCTTGAATATTAGCCTCTCTGCTCCCAGCAGCGTTAATGACGGCTGCAGTGACACAGGGCTAATCCCACTGAAGGAGGTTTGCCTGCACCACCAGCCCTCGCTCCCACTGCTAACAACTAATTTGACACGCGTTCCCCCTCCCGTCTTCTGACACAAATCCCTTCCAGCGCTGTCCTGATGCCACCCCGCTGACGGGCCTGGGATCATGGGCTAAAACCTCACTGGATTTCTGCCATGGCCACCAGCTGCCCTGAGGGCTTGACGGATTTGGGTGGAATTAAGGCAAAATGGCCCAAAGTGAGCTGACCCAGTGCTCCTCCCTGCTAGCTCACGGGGGTCTGGGGCTCTTAACCCAGGGAAAAGCCCTTATGGGGGCAAAAGGGTGGCCAAGGAGACTCAAATCCAGTACTCATGGACAAGGGGCAGAGGCAGCCCTGACCCAGAGCCCAGGGATGCTGGAGCTGGCTGAGTCGCCCAGGGGCTGCTCCCACTTCTCCAGGTGGGATACCAGAGGGTCCCCAACAGCTCCTGGTGCCGCTTCCCCCAGAGCCACTTTCCCCCCTTTTCTCCCCTAGTTTCTTGCCCCTCTGGGTGCATTCAGGGCCCTGGTTCCCATGGCACAGCACGGCTCCAAAGCAAAGCCATGCAAGACCCCCGTCACCCAGAGGCAGCCGGGGCGGGAGGGGCTGCAGGCCACCAGCTACTCACTGCGAGCCGGTAACTCTGCATCATTTTATCAAACTCCTCATCAATCTTTTTATATTTCTCCTCCGTCTGCGGGGTCAGTGCAAACACTTCATCCCCTTCCGGGCTTTC
>JAOWBP010004645.1:392942-404424 GCA_028571105.1 Tragopan temminckii
CCTGAATCCCTGTGCCATGCAAGCTCCCACTGCCACCAGCCCTGAAGCCCTGTGCCGTGCAAGACCCCAGTGCCACCAGCTGAGTCCCTGTGCCATGCAAGGCCCCACTGCTACCAGCTGAGTCCCTGTACCATGCAAAGCCCCATTGCTGCCAGGCCTGCATCCCCGTGCTGTGCAAAGCCCCATTGCCACCAGGCCTGTGCCCCTGTGCTGTGCAAAGCCCCACTGGCCAGGCCTGTGTCACCCCCTCCTCATACCCCTAAGGTGCTTCTGGAGGCATACAGAGCTGTGTCTCTCCTACAGGAATGGGACACAGGTGTCACGTAGAGGCAGTGACCCCTTCAGCCACTCAAACATCTCCAAACAAAATGCAGACCTCACAATCAGCTTTGTCCCTTGCCTGTAGGGCAGAGCAGGATCCTGACCCCACTGCTGTGCTTGCCAAGCCTCCCACCATGACGTGAACCTCCAAGGAGAAGACATGCTGTGAAGATCTGATAGGTGGGACACCAAGAACCTGCACAGAACTGGGGCTCCAGCCAACTCCACAATCAGGAAGGGTCCTGGCAGGGTTTGGAATAGAAAACAGAAACATCCTGGAGCAGTCCAAGTCCTGTTGCACACAAGGAGAAGGGATGAGGACAAGGATGGATGCCTGAGTGGCTTTGAACCCGCCTGAACAGGATCTCAGAGCAGATGACAGCAGCTCTGCTGGCTAGACATGCCAAGCCTCGGCTCCTCTCCCCACCATCCGCCAGTGTCCTTCCGCTTCCCATGTTCCTCTCTCCAGCTTTGGATGCAGATTCATCTTTTCATGTGGTGCAAACACAGCATTTCTTTGGGTGCCAAGGACTGCGTGTAACTTGTCGGCTTGGGAGTGTTTGCATCTTGGACCATAAGGGAACAGAGAATGCTGCCCAAAATGTTTATGGTATTTTTAGGCTGAGACAAATCTGTTCAATGCTGCGAGCTCCAGTATGAGCATCCTGGGGAGGCTGGGCAAGGTTGCACCAACGAGCGAGGCAGGGAACCGTGGCTGTGAAATGCAGCAACTGAGGTGCATGAGGCCCTACTGCTCCCAGGATAAGGCTACTACCAGTGCTTCAAATAACATCCAGAAAGAGCGTTCTGAACAATTAGGAAGGTCAACAGACAGGTGCTCATTGGCTGCTTGGTGCTGAGCAGGAGCGCAGAGGACAGTGGATGCTGGTTCAAAGCGCTCACAAAGAGACGCGTCAGGGAGGTGAAAAAAAAAAAAAAAAAACCCCACCCCAAAAAAGCCAGATTTTTTGAGCTAGGTTGTCGGATTGTCTGTTTTTTTCTTTATGAAATCAAAGCCTGAGCTCACTGCCCGAGGTGGCTGAATTGCATCAGAGGGCTTCAAAGGCAGAAATCGCAGGTCCAAGTGGCAGGAGAGGACAGTCTGCAGCATCCTCACCATGCAATCCCCAAAGTGACTAACGGTTCCACCGGTGCTAATTGATGCCCGCCCATAATGTCAATAATTACCCAGGCAGCCCTCGCATTTGTCTGAATTTGCCCATGCATAAAGGGAGCTGCCCACACACAGCTTGCAGCTGATGAGTGACACACGCGTGGTTCTGTCACACCATCGCCACGATGTGGCTGGGGAGCTTAGCAAGCATCCTATGCTCCAGAATGGTACACAGGAATGAGGAGGATGTGATAGGGATGGCCAGAGTGGACTTGCTGAGAGCAGCCTGCAAGGCTGCTGGTTTGGAGGATGCAGGGGGAGCAGTGGGTGTCGCCAGCCTCAGCAATGGTTGGACGCTATGCCCTTGTCATCCCTGCCACAGAGCTGGGTCAGATAGGATTCACAAAATGCATCTCCATCAACCCAGTGGGAGGCAGGCTGTGCTTTGAGCAGAGGTCAGAGGAAAGGCACTCAAAGGCCTCCCCAGCCAATGTCACTTGGTGTTAGCTGCTGGTGCCCTCCTGTAGTCCCACTGTGTACAAATGACACAGTTCACAGGGGCAGCTGCAGCCCTAGGAGATGCTTCCAAAACCCAACCTGATTTACCTGGAAAATCCCAAAAAGCCACACTGCACTTCCATTTCACAGCAGTAAACCAGCACGTAACTCCAGATGGCTTCCAATAGCACCGAAGTTTGACCAAAAAAAAGATGCCAAATCAGCCTGGTGGTCTGCTTATTCCCCTCAGATCCTGCTCAGCCTCCTCCCCACCCCAGCCCTACTACAGTGGGACGTGGATGTGGCCTCACCTCAATGATGTCCGCATTGGTCCGGCTCTCATGGGGCTCGTTGTACTCAGTGTACTTGAGCAGCACCTTGTCCATGTCGGTGCTGGCATACTGGAACAGCTTGTTGGAGTGGTTGAAAATGATCAGGGCGATCTCGCAGTCACACAACACGCTCAGCTCATAGGCTTTCTTCATCAAGCCGAACTTGCGCTTGGTGAAGGTCACCTGGAAGCAAGCAGAAGGGATTTGGGATGAACATTGGAGGAGAAGCCAAAAGAAGGTAACAGCAGGAGGATACCTCTTGTACTCAGCTTCCCCAAGTGGACAACAATCCCGAGCTCTCTTCTCCCACCTCCCTCTTCTGCATGGCCCAACAGATTTGTGCTGATGCCTATTTTGGGCTCGCAAGGCAGACACTTCACAAGCGCAGAGATGATTATCAGCATTGGAAATTGCATATTGCCAAATCAAGAGAAAATAAATTTCAGCAAAATCCCCAGCAGAGCTACCATCTGTTCGGGGGCTGTGGGTTGCTGAGGGGTTTTAAGTTGAGTATTCTCGCAGTGCAGAGCTCTTCCTAGCTCACCACAGCAGCCTGGATGTCACCCGGCCCTAGCTTGGAAAGCACAGCTGTGAAGTACAGTTTTGTGCCCCAGAGGTCAGAGAGCTGCACGTTCCACCTGCCAGCACTGTTTCCTGTTCTCCTGGTACCTTGCATGAGCACTGAAGATCTCATGGAGGGAGAGTTGTGCACCAGGAGGTGGCCATGGCTAGGGCAGGGTGCAGGCTCCAAACCCAAGTGATTCCCAGTCTGCACCAACACCCACCAGGATGCAGCTGGCTGGAGGGGCTGGTCTGAGGCTCCTCATCCCAGGCACAGCACCCATGGATGCTCTAAGCAGATGCTGAATGCCCCTGAGCCCCCAAGTGGAGAAAGGTGCAACATCTGCTCTCTTAACAAAAAGCAAGAGGAAAGGAATAAAAAAGCATGGAGGCGAGGTTCCCACACTGCTTCAAGTGTGCGTGAAGCAGTGTGCTGGGGCACAGGCAGCAACCAGCTGTGACACCCTGCAGTGCTGGAAGGCTGCTCCTTTGCTGCCTGCGTGCAAGGTAGGGCTCAATCCCACTTAGGACCACAGTCACAGCATTGATCTTGAAGCTGAGCAGCTCCAGCCTGAGGTGTGGAGGGAGGAGACTTTGGCTCAGCAGTGCCACAGGAGCTGAGCCTGAGCTTCCCAAGGCATCGTCGCCACAGCCTAGCACGCACCCAGTGACCTGTGAGGGCACAGCCCATGCCTCCCCATCCCTGCTGCTGGAGCTGGAGCACATCTCATCCCTCCCAGCCATCTCCTGAAGATGATTAAGCAGTAACGAGATTGAGCTCTAATCACCTCACCCGCTGCTCTCCGCCACGTGCATCACTCGCCCCAGCTCCAAGAACAAGCTCACGTGGCCAGCGGGCATCCTGCTGCCCTGCATCACCCAGGGATCCAAAACCACCGAGTGCTCAGGGCTGCCCTGAACTTCTCAGGATCCCCTCAGCTCTGAGGTCACCTGTCCAGAATGAAACAGCAAGCTGAGCAGTGACAAGCAGACCAAAGCACCAAAGGATCCCCATCCCTCTGAGAAGAAGATGTTTCCTCCCCAGGGACACAGCACAGAAGCAATCCTTTTTCTTGATGCCCACAGCTCTCCTTGCAGAGAAAAGTACACATCTGCCCTTTAACTAGCCCTGCCACAAAAGCATCAGCTACACGTGCCCTACACATCCAGCAGCTATAGGGCAGGGAAACACCAAACCCCGCTGCGCCATGCAAAGGGGCTGAGATGCACGTGGGCACGCGCCCCATCTCAAAGAATTAACCTTATAAGTCTAAGAGGGTAATCAAATCTCATGCTTCAGGGCATAAGCCGATCACCAAAGGGGTCAGGAAGGAATTACTGCCCCACACAGCCCTACACTACCAGGGGATTTTTGCCTTTCCCCTGATGCAGACCATATTGGTCATTGCCAGAGTCAGCAGCCTGGCCCTGAAGGACTGATGGTCTGATCTGTTCTGGCAAATCCTCTCCAGTAATTCCCCTAATGACATTAGAGACTCTTACTTGCTTTCCTCCCCTGGGTTTGGCTTCTGCTGTAATCCCAGTCCCCTCCACACAAACTTGCGCTCCCCATGCCGTAAGGATGACTGTTGCTGGACCAGCAGAGCACAGCCACAGCAGGGAGGCTCTGCGGGTGACCCCCTGTTTCCAGCATCCCCCAGCCACAGTATTCCCATCTCCAGATGGAATATCTGCCTGCGGCAGCAGCAGGAGAGCAGTGAGCTGGAGCAAGACAACCAGCGCAGGGACCTGAGGCTCACTGCACGTCTGAGACTGTGGGAAAGGGCTGCAGACCCCCACACCACAGCCCCAAATGCCTCCTACTGCCTTGGCTGCTGGTGCTGGCAGCAAGATGCTGCTTTCCCATCCTGAAGGCTTTACACAACAGTGTTGGGCTGTGCCACCGGCTCCAGCATGACCACAGATTTTCCATTTGCTGCAGCTCCAAACAGGGCTGGCTGCGTGCGTGCAGCACCACGCTCCCTGCACATTCCCAGCAAGCACACCCCAGCTTCTTTAACAACCCCAAAGCCCTGCTTGCTGCTTGCTACGGAAATGAGCAGAGCCACAAGCTATCACAGTCATTAGCAAAGACACTTTACACCATCCTATCCCCTAATCACCAAATAATGAAGAAAATCTGCCATATTCTATTGTTTGACGGAGGAGCAATAGGATGGTTCAGCACGTTCTGCTATCTGCCACTTCTCAAGCATTAGGGATAGACAGCACAGTTTGTTTTTCCTGGAGGACAAATAAAAAAGCAGTAGAAAAGTGCAGCAGGACATGCACTGGATATCCTCCACGTCCTCAGGAAATACAATGGTGGAGCAACCATCAGCAAAGCTGCTCCAGCAAAGCTCTGCCACTCTGCAGCTTGGACTCAGCAACATGAAAACTAGGGAGAAATGATGTTTTTTTCCCTGTGAGATGCATGGATGCATTTATTCATGCACATACACACATGCACATGTGTCAACAGCTCGGTGTCAGTGCAGTGAAAATCTGGCACGAGGAGGAAAAAGTCCTGGACACATGTTAGCGCTCCATTGAAAAGAATTAAAATTCCTTTGGGTTGCTAGCGTTCAGAAAAATGGATCCTTGTTGTGGTTGTTTCTTATTGGAAAAGCCTTGTGGAAAATGTCAAATGAAATATGTTTTTTGCAAGAGAAGAGAAGTGGCAGCTAAGTGGGGAGGATGCTTTCTTCTAGAAAGAGCTTAGGTGTGAGCAGCTCTGCGCCTGGCATAGGAAAACGGGGTGGTCTGCTGGGCTTGGGGCATCTGCTGCAAGCAGCCTGAACCCAGCCCCTATGGCTTAGTATTATGGGCTGGATGAGAAAAGCAGAGCTTGGCCCAAAAGGGTTTAAGTGGGGAGTTAATGAGACTCTCAAAACATGTGAAAATGGGTACATGGGGGGGACCCACCTGCCGGTTCCGCTCATCTGTGATCCGCTGGATCTGGATCTTTTTCCTCCCCATCTTCTCAGGAGATCCTCACCGCAGCAGCACAGCGTCACTCGGGGGAGTGCGAGAGGAACCCCCTTTTAAAATGTTCTCATGAAAAATGTATGGGGGGAGGGAGAGGGAGCGATGAAGAACCAAGGGAAACCAAACGAAAAGGAGCTGGACGCTCAGTTCATGGCACCCTCCGGCGAGTCCAGTGGGGCTGAGCCATCAGAAACCTGCAGGGACAGAGGCAGAGGTGAGACCCAAACCCATAGATTTGAGGTGGCACCCCATCCCTCCCAATTTCAGGGAACCCCCCAACATGCCATCACTACCATCCTCTCAGGACATGACAACTCCTTTCTTTTTTTTTTTCTTCCCCTCTTAATAATGCCACAAGCAGCTGGTGATTAGCTCAGGCAATTTAAATCCATCTCCAGTTCCTGCATACATCTCCAATGTTGAATTTTAAAACGTCTTTATTTGATTACTCAAAGTAAAGAAAGAAATATGCCTGTATAACCAGGCACAGAAACCTAATTCTTAGGGGCAGGGCGAAGGAGGACAGGGAAGGAAGCCGGGCCAGGGCACCCCATGAAACACAGCACCCCCAGCCCCATTTCTCAATGCAATGGGTGGGATAGGGCAGCAGAGGCACTGAGTGCCTTTCCCCCCTGTTTTTCTCCATATTCTTTCTTCGAGTGGCTGAATAAGGGCAGTGACAACGTTGCACTTAACACAAGGGTGCCCCGTGCCAAGGCTCAGGCTGAGGGAAACGCCAGTCCCAGAATAGCTCCCTATCTGCCTCTACTTGGCAGCACCGAGTGCTCAGGCTGCTCACAAGTGATGCGACCAGAGAGAACCTCCTCCCTCTCCCAGCACCAAAACCTGAGCTCCCGTCCTATCCCACAGTCCCACAGCCACCCTCCAGGGACCCTCGCCCCATCCTTTCCCAGCCCAGCCCCAGCGGTCCCCCCCTTCTCCCCTCCCACTTCATTTTTCAGGGTTCAGAGCTCTGTGAGTCACTCGCCCTATTTATTTTTTTGGCACAATTATTCATCATGCATTGCACCGGGCGATCTCAGAGCTGATTCGAGCACTGGAAGGGGAAGAGGATGATCCCCCCTCTCATCACCCAATGTTCGCTCCCTGAAGCAGCCAAGCATTCAAAAGCCCAGAGAGGTGAAGGACAATAGAAACCCTTTTCATTTTCCCCATAAATCCCAACAGAAAAGATCAGTGCAAGGACAAGCACGCTGAGATTGCATGTGTTGATCACCATTTATCCAAACTGCTGCGTGCATCCCCTCCCAGCCAAGACGTGGTGCAACAGAGATGCTGCCAGGATCTGCTCCCCATTCCCACCTGCATCAGCCTGTGCAGGAGCAAGCTGGGAGCCACGAGGGTTTTGCACGCACAGAGAAAAGTGGGAGGAGGAAGAACTTTTTGCAAGGCTTCCTTTGCAGCTTTTCCCCTTGGAGGTGGCATTTCTGTAACGCAGCTGCCAACCATCCTCAGCACCGAGCAGCAGCTCTGCACCCAGAGCAAGGGCAGCATGCTGATCCCTCCCCTGTGCTGCAGCACTCGGGAGAAGGAAACCCTCCCAGGGGATGACAACACATCGGCCATCCAACCCTGAGAGCAGCAGTAAGCACTGGAAAACACAGGCTGTAAGTCCAAGCCAAGCAAAAGGAAGCATTATTTTAACCTTATTCATTTGGGGAACTTCTTCCCAGGATGTGGAAGAGCTTCACCACGCTTCCAAAGGGTTTGCAGATGAGCAAAGCCCTGCTCAGCCCTTGCTTGAGCTCCAAACCACGTTTCCCTCGCCGAGCTGCAAGCAAAGCCCAGGTGCACCAACACAGATCCCCTTCCCCCAGCCCTTTTCTCTCCTGGTGTTTTAGTTGAGGTTTTGGGGGTGTTGGAGCATCCCCCACCCTTCCCCAATGTATTTTTAGAGCCAGGTATTCTTTCTGGCTTCCTGGCCAGGTGGCTGTTTCACAAAGCCCACCCTCCTCCCCCCAGACTCCACTTTCTGCTCAGCACCTGCAAAAAGGCACCCACATCTCCATCCCCACCCTGGTACAAGCAGCCGACATCCCCAGGCTGATACAACACCCCAGCACATCATACTGGCAGAAGGGCAAAGCCCAACCCTTACGAGACAATGGAGAATCTCTGCAGCCCCAGCAAAAGGAATCATCCCACTCCACTTCGCCCCCCACTCCAGCACCCCTCATGTGCTTCTCACAAGGATGACTCTGGCAGAGCAATTAACACACATGCCAATTAACTCCAAGCAGGTGCTGGTTAACTCTGTGCTGAGTAATTCAACTCTGGCTCCGAGTAAATTGCTTTAAATTGGGTAGACGAGGGAGGGAGCAGAGTTAGCAGTTTGCAAATAGGGGAAGGGATGAGAAGAAAAGGAGGCTCTCAGCTGGGAGATGTTTGCACAAAACAAGGAATTTGGGGGTGCTGAGTCCACAGCTCTAAGTGCTGGCAGGCAGAGAGCTGCTCTCCTCCAAGCCCTTATTTCTGGGTTCCTGACTGGCTATATATATTTATTCCCAATCTGTTTTACCTGTTGCTAAATGATCTTACCCCAGTGCTGCGTGGGGCCCTTTGTGCCATTCCAAAACTGCTCCCTTTCCCATTGCACAGGCCCACGTTTCCTTCTGAGTGCACAGAGTGGCACTAGGAGCTTCACATCCACTTTCTGTGCCTGTTTGCTATTTTTAATGCCCTTTTATAGCATCTCCTTTTTGCTGCCTCCTCACCAAAACCAGCCCCATGCACACACACCCCCCCCCTCCAAGCTGACACAATAAAGTTGTCCTCTCCTGCAGCCCCACCTGTGATCTCAGCACAGCATCAGCTCCAATAAACCAAACGCTGACAGTGCAGCTGGAAAGATCAAAACCTGTGGATCCCAAAGACTGAGGGAGAGAAAGGCAAATAAAAGCAGCAAATATATTCTTTCCAAACAACAAGAAAAACGTGTTTTTATTTCAAGTGCAGCTCCGCATGGCTCTGCACTTCCCAGTGTGTTTGTGGGCACCAGTGCCCATCGCGGCGTGAAAAGGGACTGCAAAATTTGGAAGGCTTCATGGAAAATAAAAGTAAAGTGGTGCTGTTTGGGAGCCCAGATCTTAATTTTGATGCACCTAGGTTTAGCAAAGTCCTCCCTGAGCTGGTGCAGGGAAAAGGGCACAAGGGTGGGAAGATGAGAAGGCAGAGAGTTGGGAAGGAAGGAGAAGGAAAAGGGGGGAAAGAAGGGAAGGGGAAAAATGGGAAAAGAAGGAAGGGAAGAAGGGGGAAAAGAAGGAAGGGAAAAAGAAGGGAAAAAGAAAAGCCCTCCCCTGAGAAGGTGCCAAAAGGACCTGCACTGCTCATCGTGCGGAGGAGGTGGATGGGAGAACGGCTGAGAGTGGTGCAGAAAATCCTAAATTAAAGGGAGAGAGGCTGTGGCGTTTCCCACCTGCTGCAGTGCATGAGGAATGAAGGATCTGCTGCAAAGAGGCAGTGCAGAGCTGCATGTCCCGAGCTAAACTCCCCTGGGTGGGTGCACAGGGATGCTCCGCAGGCACCCAGCACCAACCTGGGTGTTATGGTTTTATGGGTTCCACCAGGAGAAGGGATCCCGAGCCCTGGATCTGCAACACCATCAGTATCTGCACAGCCTCAGGTTCTCCCATGGCCAAAATTCACTGCACAGCCAAGGTTCCCAACCACACAGTGCCACACATC
This sequence comes from Tragopan temminckii, assembly GCA_028571105.1. Taxonomy (NCBI): domain Eukaryota; kingdom Metazoa; phylum Chordata; class Aves; order Galliformes; family Phasianidae; genus Tragopan; species Tragopan temminckii. The sequence continues at coordinate 402,462 of JAOWBP010004645.1, forward strand.
TGTCTCACCATGAGGGCTGGACTTCCTCCTCTCAAGGATACGGAGCCAGCTCTGGTCACCTCTTGAACCTGACTGTTTAGCTCTAGTTCTTGCCTTCCTGTTTCCTTTCTCGCTGACAGCCAGGCATGCCTGTTGTGACTTAATTGTTGTTTTTGACATATCCTCTGCACCGACACCAAGGACTCTTCGTTTCCTCCTTGCTGCTTTCAGGACACACAGGACCAGCTTCCTCCTACTGTGAGGAGGGTGGAAAACAGCCCCCCATGCTGCTGGACACCGTTCTTCCTCTTCCTCCTGCATTGCCTCTGCTCTGTGCTCACTGTCACCACTCCACATCAACCACTGCCATCTCTCCCATGCCTGCCATCACCCCTCCACGCTCTCCATCACTGTGCCATTGTCACCCCTCCGAGCCATCACAGCTCCATGCCCACTGCAGCCACTGCCATCCCACTGAGCCATCACATCCCACCCAGGCTGGCACCTGGGGGACAGTGACTGCAGAAACAGGGACATGCAGTGCCACGGGGCAGGACAGCAGCCACAGCTTTGGCACCATGGTCGACAGAGGCTTCGTGTGCCAGGCGAAGGGCTAGCTCACCCACTCAGCATTGTTTAGCGCCTCTTTATCTCCAAACCGAGATCAAAACCACACAAACGCACTCGAGTCCCCTCCAGAGCTTCTATTCTGGTTTCAGGATGATGCTATCTGGGTTCCTGTGCAGAGTCTCCAGATGCACATGGGGGAGGGGAGAAGAAAGCGGCCGAAGCGCACTGCTCTGGTGTGAACCTGGCTGGGATGCACAGCTGCACGGTTGGCCCGAGCCCTCCTGGGGACAGATCCTGCTCATGGAGCAGGTGCAGCAGCACAGGTCTCTGCAGCTGGCACCAGCTTTGTGCAGCAAAGTGCTGGGCAATGCACTCTGGTGGGTACCTGGCTCCCACTGGATGCATCCCACAGCCACAGGTACCACCACGGGAGGCTCCAGAGAGCAGAATCTGGGCTGGATTCAGCCGAACCCCTGAGGAATTTGAAGGTAGAAACATTCCTGACCCAGATTCAGGCGTTCTCTGGAGGAAAGCAGATGCCAACTGCGCTGCCAGCTCTGCTGAGCTGTAACAAAACCATGGGTTGTGCCAAGATTGGCCGAGCCTGGGGAGGAAAGCGCAGCCCTGCAGCGATGCTGGAGCGCCGATACTCGCATGTTGCATTAGGGGGGGGGGAGGGTTGAAAGGCTTTGGGGAAATCAGCAACCAGAGGGCTGCAGAGTGCAGGTGCCAGGCAGTACTTTGCTGAAGTGACCTCCAAAGCTGCCCACGCTGGGCTTCACCACAATCCTGAGCAGCAGCCCTGGTGGCAGCAGCATCCTCATTCAGGATCCAGCCTTGCTGGGAGCTACCAAGGAGGCACCCGAAGAGAGGACATCCCCCAGACATCCCATACCCACCCCACACGCTCACCACCACAGCATTGCCCATCTCCTGCATCAGAGAATCCCATACCCACCCCAGGCATCCACCACCACAGCGCTGCCCATTTCCCACATGGGAGCATCCCAACACAATGAGGTCACCTCGCCTCCTCCCCCCACCCCATAACCAGGCCTCCAAACTGGGATGATTTTTCCCCTGTACTAAGTACAGTTTTCTAAATGAAGGGAAGCAAGAGCCCATTATCTGGCTCCCTGTCGCCCACCCCCACGGCTCCCTGCAGGGCATGAAATAACCACCTGCCAGCTCCCCGGAGCCGTGCGCTGCGGCAATGATATCGCAGCTTCCCCTGTCACTATTGTCAGAGCAAAATTTAGATACCTGGTAATGAGGAGGTTTAATATGACAGATGAGAGGTTGACTCATTAAAAACGGGAGAGAAGGAGGGAGCTGAATTCGGGGATGGATCCTGTGCTCCCAGCCCAGATGGAAACGGGGAGGCTGTCAGATTGAACCCGTTGACAGCAGGAGC